>CM042822.1:1200000-1751721 GCA_009982885.2 Hyles vespertilio | reverse complement strand
TAAAGCAATAAATCCCTAGTTAGTGGTTTGTGTCTTACTCCACTTGGTCTTGCTTTCTACTATATCTGTCTGGCGCGGGCCGGTTTTTGCACATGGCGTCTCCATATGACACAGCGCATTTTATTTTATTTGTGCGGTGCGGGTATTTATTTATTATGTGTTTTTGATTATCATTTATTTATGTTACTCTTTATTCTGTGGGTAGAATAATTTGCAGTTGCCTTATTTCAGATATTTTTATCATTTTTTATTTCAGTTATTTTTCAAAAGTATTAATTAGAATTCTGTTTGTGAATTATTTACTGCTATTTTATTTCATTTTTTGGAATTGTTATTACTATTTTTGTTCTATTTGATGTTGCTATTATTTTTTATTGCTTTTTTTCCATTCTTAGTGTGTTGTGTTTATTATTATGATTATTAATGTTGTGTATAATTTTAGTGTGTTGTTTAATATTATTTATTACATTGTATGTAATAAAATGTTAAGCAAATGTGTTGCTGGTGGACATAGCGTCCGGATGTCACACTGACCCCCCATTGAAATCAGCGCTGCAGTACAGCTGTGTTGTACTGCAGCATATAGCTGAATGGGGAGTCATTGTTGTCTGGCCATGCGCATATAATGGCAAACTGTTAACTATCTTATATGCTACAATGTCTTTTTTTGTATGTGGCCATGCAATAATAAATGTATTTTCTTTCTTTTCTTTCTTTCTTTTCTTTCTAAATTGATAAATACTAAACCCTAGCGGTTACTACACAAAATGTTGAACTCTCCACGATGACACCGGAAGCAATGCGTTTCAGTATGCATGCTTCGAATCAAGCTGGTGTTATTGTTTCACCAGCTCGGAGTTCATCTCGTGTCCCATCAGTTTTTTATCTTAGGAATACTACTGGTGGTGGGTCTCTCATATGTGAGAGGCCCGCCTGGGCAAGTACCACTGCAATGTCTTTTTCTTCCGCCAAACATCAATGTAAATGCACTGTTGTGTTTCTGTTAGAAAAAAACATTATAGCCAGAATAACTATTGGAACTATTGAGACTTAACATCTTAATGTAGAGCATGGCGAGCGCAGTGTAATGCCAAGCATTGCTTTGTTATTCTTACTATTGTTTGGTTTTGCCTCTGTCTATGAGCGATCATATCGTTTAGGCTCAGGCAAACGCCATGCTCATCTTGCCATTCAATGAAATAAAAAAAAACAACAATCAGTAGATTAAAAACCTTTCTTTCATCTTGATACAGAGGTCGCTCGTAACAAAGTGAATTTCCGACTGATTTACTTAAGTCCTCGATTTACGAATAGTAGTGGTTAATAGTCCTTTTCAGTAATTGGATTACCTCACGGTCTAATACTAGGTACATTGTCAAGGTCTTCCCCCAATTAAAATATTTTAAATCATAAACCTAATGACCTTGTTGCGCGTGAGCTTACAATATAAAAATTACAGTTATGTATTCTTATAATGCCTTCTTTGTGTTGTCAAGGTTCAGTATTTTCATCAACTTTCTAAACAAAATTGATATGAAGAAAGCATCCCGAAAAAACGGTAGTTAGAGATCAAGAAAGAAGCGGCATCTGGGGGCGCGGCCGAGCCCCCTCCAAGTCGAGCTAAAAAGTGGCATGGCCGTAACATCCTTTTCTCGAAGCAATTCACACCATTATCAACCCTCTATAACTTCGTTGTGACTAAAGCATGAAGCCTGAATTTTCAGTTACTAAGCAGGCATTGTGTAAACACGGTATATTTAAAATTTCATTCAATTTGAACCAGTAGTTTAAGAATTGTAACTAGTCAAACTTCTTAATTTTGTCACTCACTGACTGACTGACCGATCATCAAAAGTCTAAGGCACTTCTAGCAGACATAGAACCTTCAAATTTAGAATATAATTAGTGTTTAGTGTCCGAAGTAAGGGAAAATTCAAACATTTCATAATTTGTGTCTAGTTTTCTAGATAGACCAACTGCGTGAATAACTTTGTAATCCCATATAAACGTATAGGATTACAAAGTTACATTTGCAGTTAATGAATCGTTGTACCCGTATATAATGGAATAATAGTTGTAGATAGATATCTATATATATGAGGCATAACAGAAGGGGATATAGAGAGGGAAATGGTGTATTCAGCCCATGAAACTGTACAACATTCCTCTAGAAAAACATGACGAAGAAAAACTTGCAACTAAATAGACTAAATAGCTCGAAAATATCAATTACAATGAAAGAAAGAACATTAATAATCAAATCCGCTATATTTGTGATAAATTGATACCTACAAAAATAAGAAAAATCCATAAAACAGAGGCTTTAAGAAAAATCGTTAGTGATATTCTAGAAGTTAGAAGTACCGAAAAGGAAAAAAGTAGGACTCTACAAAAAGGACGTGAGATCCCATCAAAAACATCCTGTAAAAAAATTCCAAGTCTCGCAGCTCAGGTTTTCTACCGCAAAAACTTGTGAGATGCATGTATAAGTCGATCTATTTATTTAAAACGTAAAGAATTTTTAATATTGATATGGTAATTAACTAACGTAATAACTTTATATAGAAGGTCCCTTAAGTACTAAATAAATTAATCGACTTGGTATTACATGCATCTCACAAGTTTTTGCGGTAGAAAAGCTGAGCTGCGAGACTTGGAATTTTTTTACAGGTTATTTTTGATGGGATTAAAAATTGTCTCGAAATAATTCATAAAAAACTTGCAAGAAACACTGAAATACATAGATACAATCTCAGCCACGCCTAACGCAAAAATTTAAGTAATTAAATAGCGCATTGAGTCATCGATCACAATTACACGCAGTCCATCTCGGAACCTGATGTATTGATTACGAAATACTCAAACACGAGAACACACGAGGCGAGCTTCACAAAGTGTATCAGCAGAGTGCTCCAGTATAAATATTGTACTCATTTACTGCACCTTATCAGTCCGCCACGGCGCATCACTTCGGTAGCTTCTCATTACTAAATACATCAACATGAAAGTGGTGAGAAAAAATCAGAGCACAAATAAAATCATTTAATAAATTCTTATCAACTGACCTGATCAGTTACCTCTTTAGTATTAATACCTAGGACCTGTCTTAGTCAATAAAAATTGAAATATCTATTTTTAATCAGAGGATTAATTTTTGAACTTCATCATTTGTAAATATATCAACAATAATTGTAAAACGTAGTTATGTGAGACTTAAACTGGTATTCACTACTAATATCAGGTTCTTGACCTTTCGAAATTGACTCATAATAATGTTACTTTTTTATTCTTTAAGTTTTATGCACGATCTAGTTGTGTCAATATGGTTAAAATTACACATCCGAATATGTTTGGTTGTTTGATTTCATCACTGTTCTGTTTTCAGTTCATCTTACTCGCTGCAGTGGTTGCCTGCCACGGCGCTAAACTGGACAAGACTTACCTCCCGCCGCACGCACAAACATCAGGAGGAGCCGATGGCTTCCTACAGACTCCCGTCGTAGACGCTAGACAAGGACAGAACCTTTCGCGCCTAATGCTTACACACAGTCTGGCAACGTGCAAGCCTACAGTAGTGCGCAGAACGCGTACGAGCGTCCCCGAGCCGCTGTAGAGAGGAACGCCGCCATCCTCCGCCAGGACAACTCCAACGACGGCGAGCGCTACTCGTATGCTTACGAGACCGAGAACGGTATCTATGCTGAAGAGAACGGCGTGGCGAGCAACGGAGTGCAGGCTCAGGGTGGGTTCAGCTTCACCGGCGACGACGGCAACCAGTACTCCATCACGTACACTGCTGATGAGAACGGGTTCCTGCCGCAGGGCGAGCACCTGCCCACCCCGCACCCCGTGCCTGAAGAGATCCTGCGCGCGCTCGAGCAGAACGCCAGGGACGAGGCCGCCGGCATCTACGACGACGGTACCTACTGCTTCTTATATCTTGTGTAATGTTACTTCTGTATACTCAATGTGTTTGTCGTTGCAGGCTCGTACAGCGCCGCCAAGTACGGCGACGCGGAGGCGAGGAGCGCCGGCTACGCCTACCCTGCTGGCAGCGGCTTCTCCGCAGTGAACAGCGCAGACTCCGTGGTGGTCCCCGCCGCGCCCCGCGCCCCCACCCCGGCGCCCGCACACACACGCGCCACGTTCGGAGTGCAGAAGGCCTACCTGCCTCCGCGCGAATACAGCGCTAGACAGAGCTACGAGAGGACTGGATACAGATACTGACTCACCAACTAGTTCTTACTGTTATTGAAGTAAAATATTTATCTGAAAGAAACGATACTGGTGTGTTTTTACCTGATTTTTTACTATCTATAGCACGTTACATACATACGCCATAAGTATTCTACTACGGGGCGAGGTTCTCTCTAATGTCCTTCCGTCTCTCCTGCTCGGACCTATTCTCGGCATGGCTGCCATATTTGTTCGGTGGATATGCAGCTGTATGCAAATACGTGCCTCAATCGAAAACAATAAAAAATTATATGTAATAGACAAAACCCAGTTATAATTGTTCAATTTAATATGATCTAAAAATTATTTTAATATTTCATAGTTTTCTCTGACTCCATCTTTTGCTCAACTTCACTAACTATCTGCCCTGAAACCTGAAACTCTCAAGGAAAAAGTGATTCAGTGTCCCCAATGTGCCGATTAACGAAAATTGTGTCCCCTAAAACTTAACTTAAAATCATGGAAGTGTGCATTGCTGCTTGTTTTTGTAGTACGGTATAATATCTATGGCTGTATTTAATATATCTTTGTATCTCGTTAGGCTTCTTGCAACTACGCCAGTCGAACCTATTACTATCTGGATGATTTGTGTTTGAGTGGTCCATAAGCGCCTAATTTCACCTTTCAGCAGATGGTATTTGCTGAATTTCTATTTCTTTTGCCCCTCTATTGTAATCTGACGGTGCTGTAACATCTATTAAGTATTGAAGTTATTTATTTTGTGTACATAAATTAAGTCCCAAGGTCTATTGTGTGTTACTGTGACACCTGTCTGGATAGGAATTTCCCACATTATTTTTGGTATTTCATTTTCTATTATTTTTGGTTGCGTTAAGCTTCAGGATATCAAGCTGGTGTTGTTGCATCATAAATGCCTGATATTGTATGGCAAATAAAGAGGATTCTAAAGATCGAGACTTCTGATGTTTCTTGATCCGTTTTAGATTGATCTGTATCTATATTGGCTTGCTCTAGTATAATATCTTTAGGAAACTTTTCGTAAAATGATTTGTTGCGCCAGTGCATGTTCTGCTATAAAAATATATTATCTGTTTCAATTATAAAATACTATTAAATTATATTATACTTATAAATAAAAATAAATAAATAATAAATAAAATAAATATTTGTTGCAGCAAGGGTACTAAACCATAGTCAAAAATGTCGCTTGGCCGTTTCGTTACTAAAATAACTATTATATTTTCGTTCGTATAATAACTATTCTATAACCGAAAAGTAATGAACACTAAATAAATATTTCATCTTACGCTTGTTTAAATGTAGTGAAATAGACAAGCTACTTTACTGGTTGTAGGACTCGCATATGTGAGTTCGCCAAACAGCAGGTACATGCACTGTTGTTTTCGGTTTGAAGGACATTGTAGCCAGAGCTCATACTGGACATTCTAATCAGGCGGACAGCATGCTCGTCTCGCCATTCATTAAAATAAAATAAAAATATAATAAACGAATACAAACCAGCGCCATAGCCACTGGTCTGGTACAAAATTACTAACAAATGGTTTTATTTCCGGCTTACACATTTATATGTATGCACACAACATATTTGTAACTTAAAATAACTGGCTCATTAATTAGTAGTCACAAATAATTATGGCAGGGAGTAAAATTTCAACCACGTTAATCTGTTATGCATGCGTTTCTTCCTAAATATTTGTAATGACTTGAAATAAGCTTCTGATTCACAGACACTCGAAAAGCAAGTAAGAAAGTATTTGATAGTATGACCTTGTCCTTGTCAAAGAAAAGCCAAACAATACCAACCCCTCAATTGAATCAATCAATACTCAGATTGACATTAAAAATCGTGAGGACTTTATTATAACAAAGCATCAAACACCTTGAATGCAATATTCAATTAGAGTTACTCATACACAAAAAAATGCATATGATTGATTTACATGCTAGATCATACTAAAATATTGGAATTCACTCAGTAATGTCACTCGTGGTTACCTATAGTATACTACAGGTAAACTACGCCCTTTACTGATTTATAGGAATATCACGATCAAATTCAGCGTCGAGCATTCCAACATTTTTTTCAACCAGTGATAGAAAATTATCTGTCCCCGTTTATGTTATATTTCAGCATCAATCTTATGAAAACTTTTCTTTCCGTTTCATTGAAAAATCATCCGATACGTTGAGGGTTACACTTTTGATATGATGTTAATTAATTGACATCCTCCGTGGCGCAGTTGGTTAGACGCCGCCTGTGAAACGAGAGGCCGCGGGTTCGATCCCCGCACCGAGACAAATGTTTGTGCGGCCCACAAATATTTCTTCCGGGTCTGGGTGTTTGTGAGACCGAAAAAGTCTCTCGTAGTTCCTGATACCCACGACACAAGACTCGATCTTAGTGTGGGGTCAAGACTATGTATGTGACTTTTGGGTGTTATTATTTTTTTTTTTATTGCTGTGAATGACGAGACGAACATGCCGTTCGTCTGATGGTAAACGATGCGACCGCTCATGAGCAGTAGCAAAACCAAACAACACCATGAATTACAAAGCAATGCTTGGTATTCCACTGCGCTCGCCATCCTGAGACATAAGATGTTTAGTCTCAATATGTCCAGTAGTTACTCTGGCTACAATGTCCTTCAATCCGAAACACAACAGTGCATTTAAACTGCTGTTTGACGGGAGAAATAGACATTGCGGTGGCACCCACCCAGGCAGCCTCTCACATATGAGAGACCTACCACCAGTATTTATTATTAATTACAACATAGTATCAAAACCTCAATGGTCATATTCTAAACATGACGAATTTGATGAAATAAAACTATAATTTACGGATTTTATCACGAATTTAGTTTAATATAAAAGACCAACTGCCAGACCTTAGGGCACAGTGAGTTTTTTCCGGATCGGAAAAACCAACTTACTTTCATTTTAATTCTCTTGTAAATGTATTAATTTTTAAGGCTTTAGTACCATAGACCATATCCAAACGCTTCGGCAAGTTATACAAAAACCCGAGGAATATAACTTGCCGCTTTGTTTAGCGTTTGTGGACTATGAGAAAGCCTTTGATTCGATCGAGACTTGGGCTGTACTACAGTCTCTCCAGCGGTGCCATATCGACTATCGGTACATCAAAGTGTTGAACTGTATATGTAACAACGCCACCATGTCGAGTCCGAGTACAAGATCAGAGTACGAAGGCTATTCCACTACAGAGAGGCGTGAGACAGGGAGATGTCATATCTCCGAAACTGTTCACTGCCGCGCTGGAAAATGCCTTCAAGCTCTTGCAGTGGAAAGGATTCGGCATCAACATCAACGGCGAGTATAGCGCTGGAAGACCTTAGTACTATGCTCGAAGACCTCAATCGAGTCTCCCAACCAACCAACCCCACCTGGGTTGGGTCTTAAAATGAACATGGACAAAACGATGATCATGTCGAATGTCCATGTTGTGCCCACCCCCATCGGTTTTGGGGGCTCGACTCTTGAAGTTGTTGACGAATATGTCTATATAAGACAAGTGGTCCGGTTAGGCAGGTCTAACTTCGAGAGAGAGGTCAATCGTCGAATCCAACTCGGTTGGGCACCGTTCGGGAAAGTACGCGACGTCTTCTGGTCCAAAATACCTCAGTGCCTTAAATCGAAAGTCTTCGATAGTTGTGTGTTGCCAGTGATTACTTACGGCATCGAGACGTGGCCTCTCACTATGGGCCTTATTAGGAAGCTCAAAGTCACTCAACTAGCTATGGAGAGGGCTATGCTCGGGGTTTCCGTACGAGATCGAATCAGAAATGAGGAGATCCGTAGGAGAACTAAAATAACCGACATAGCCCACCGGATTAGCAAGTTGAAGTGGCAATGGGCAGGGCACATAGCGCGGAGATCTGATAATCGATGGGGTCGGAAAGTGCTCAAATGGAGGCTACGTAGCGGAAAGCGCAGCGTGGGACGTCCACCCACAAGGTGGTCAGACGACCTGGTAAAGGTCGCGGGACGTCACTGGATGCAGGCTGCCTCCAACAGGTCTCTGTTGAAATCATTGGGGAAGGCCTATGTTCAGTAGTGGACTTCCTTTGGCTGATGGATGGATGGATGGATTGTGATAAAAGCTGTTCAACTTATCTATGTCTTGAAATATCATATTTTTATACTATGTCAAAGTTTCAAATGTTTTTCCTGAAAAGTTGCCTTTTTGGATAAGTGACATTGTTGCACCAGGGGTGCGATATGTCTATTTTTGTTTAATGCAGCATAGAATTATACCGACCTAGTCATGGTAGCTATTCTTACCTCTTGTTAAAGATAGTTAGGATATAGAGAACGGCCGTAAGCGTGCCCCTAAGCTTCAAATACCACCGAAAGTCTAATTATGATTTATAAGGTATGTAGGTTTACTAACGATGTTTTCGTAAACCGGTAAAGTGCGCGGTAATTGACACTGAATGTTTCTTTATTATATCAAGGTTAAACATTCTCAAATTACATCCAAATCGTGCTACTAAAAAAGCAACTCCAAAATCACTAGCAGGAAATGAAGAAAGTTTAAAAACTAAAATTCCTGAGATTTAAAAGAAGTAAGCGACCACGAAGCACTGAAATACATAGATACCATCTCAGCCACGCCCACCGCAAAAATGTAAGTAATTAAATAGCGCAGTGAGTCATCGATCACAATTACACGCAGTCCATCTCGGAACCTGATGTATTGATTACGAAATACTCAAACACGAGAACACACGAGGCGAGCTTCACAAAGTGGATCAGCAGAGTGCTCCAGTATAAATATTGTACGCATTTACTGCACCTTATCAGTCCGCCACGGCGCATCACTTCGGTAGCTTCTCAATACTAAACATCAACATGAAAGTGGTAAAAAAATGTTCCACACATTATTTAAAAAATGCGCGTATACTAAATTAATCAGTTATATAATAAGTATCAACGCTTCGGATCTTTCGTAGACAGTTCAAATTGAAATATTTTTAGTAACAGTGTTTTATCAATTACAATTATATCAGTAATAATTATTGTAAAGGCTGTGTAAGAGTTAAATTGGTATTGGCTACTTTTTATATCAGGGTCTTGACCTTGCGTAACAGATTCATATAAAATTGTGTCAGTTTTTTTGTTTTAGCTTTTTAAACACGATCTAATTATGTCAGTACCGTTTGAACGTATCTTTTGATAAGATGACGAGTTCCATCACTTTTTCGTTTTCAGTTCATCTTACTCGCTGCAGTGGTTGCCTGCCACGGCGCTAAACTGGACAAGACTTACCTCCCGCCGCACGCACAAACATCAGGAGGAGCCGATGGCTTCCTACAGACTCCCGTCGTAGACGCTAGACAAGGACAGAACCCTTTCGCGCCTAATGCTTACACACAGTCTGGCAACGTGCAAGCCTACAGTAGTGCGCAGAACGCGTACGAGCGTCCCCGAGCCGCTGTAGAGAGGAACGCCGCCATCCTCCGCCAGGACAACTCCAACGACGGCGAGCGCTACTCGTATGCTTACGAGACCGAGAACGGTATCTATGCTGAAGAGAACGGCGTGGCGAGCAACGGAGTGCAGGCTCAGGGCGGGTTCAGCTACACCGGCGACGACGGCAAGCAGTACTCCATCACGTACACTGCTGATGAGAACGGGTTCCTGCCGCAGGGCGAGCACCTGCCCACCCCGCACCCCGTGCCTGAAGAGATCCTGCGCGCGCTCGAGCAGAATGCCAGGGACGAGGCCGCCGGCATCTACGACGACGGTACCTACTGCTTCTTATATCTTGTGTAATGTTACTTCTGTATACTCAATGTGTTTGTCGTTGCAGGCTCGTACAGCGCCGCCAAGTACGGCGACGCGGAGGCGAGGAGCGCCGGCTACGCCTACCCTGCTGGCAGCGGCTTCTCCGCAGTGAATAGCGCAGACTCCGTGGTGGTCCCCGCCGCGCTCCGCACCCCCACCCCCGCGCCCACACACACACGCGCCACGTTCGGAGTGCAGA
The DNA here is from genome assembly GCA_009982885.2 of Hyles vespertilio. NCBI lineage: Eukaryota > Metazoa > Arthropoda > Insecta > Lepidoptera > Sphingidae > Hyles > Hyles vespertilio. The sequence continues at coordinate 1,741,493 of CM042822.1, read as the reverse complement.
AGGCCTACCTGCCTCCGCTCGCACACAGCGTCAGACAGAGCTACGACGCCAGGACTGGATACAGATACTGACTCAAAGACTAGTTGTTACTTTTATACAAATAAACTATTTATCTTAAACTGAATATTACTTTTGTTTTCTGCAGTGACGGTGATGTATCTAGAGCACGCAATGTATATTATGAAACTGGCATAAAAAATGGCATATGCGTGTCAAAAAGACCAACTAAATAAATGGTTAGATTTCTTTTATCTTGAAAATTACTTAGTTCGTGTAAATATTTGTTGTAGCACAGTCCTACTTGCTTGTGCCAGTAAAAAGTCTGAAACAATATACGTCTCAAGAATGGGGATGATGACAGTAACAACGAATTAATGAAATTATGGTTTAATATAATAATGTATAATAGAAGGATTCTCAAAATAAACATTTGCTTTAGTTTTTAATTAAGATTAATTATATTTTTGCATAAATAAAAGTAGAAAACCTAAGGATCCGCCATATTTAGTATATTTATCTAATATTTAGTAATGCAATCAGTTTTGTGCTACCTACGAAAAAGGAACATTACTCTTGGAATAAGGATTCATCGCAAATAGCTTAAAATTTGGAACTACGCGATATTCCATATCACTGTATAATTGGAACATTAATAACGTTTTTCAGTACTCATATACACAGCGATTGGCATGATAATAATGCTGAAAGGAAACAAATGAATCGTAGCTCCGATATTTATCGCTATTGTTATCCTTACTAATATTATAAAGGTGAAAGTTTGTATGTATGTATGGATGTTTGTTACTCTTTCATGAAAAAAACGGCTCAACAGATTTTGATGAAATTTGGTATAGTGATAGCTGACACCCTGGATTAACACATAGGCTACTTTTTATCCCGAAAAATGTAGTGTTCCCGTGGGATGAGTCAGGAAACCAAATATACATATTTTCTACTCTTTCAAATTCAAATTGTTGGCACGGGATGTCCTCTCCTACGGAAGGGAAATATAGTCGACGGCACGCGGGAAATATAGTTAGTAGACACGCGAAATAATATGTTCTTGATGTGGATTGGACTCAAAAACTATCTGCACCCGGGCGAAGCCGGGCCCGACAGCTAGTTTATAATAATTTTAAATTTTGATATGTTGTTTTCTGGACACGTCAAACATTATAAACATTGTAAATAAAGTTATTATTTCCGTCAAAATACTGTTCACGGAAATTAATCATCGAATTTAAAGATAAAGATCCTGGATCTTGTCTTTCCATTTTAGCCATATATTTCTAACTGTTTTATCCATTGAAACATTAATAAACAAATTGCTCCAAGTTTGTATCGATGTAGTACATTGCGGAACTACACATCATCGATCCACATTAAAACTCGGCATTACTATTAAAAATAATAAAATGTATATATCACAATATACACGTAAACATTGCACGAGCAAGCATTTAAAAAAGCATGATGTCACACACGGACGCCATTACTATTACGGCGTTTTTGAGCAATGGTTAAAATGTGAAATTTAAAACGTAATATTTCGCGCAATCATTACTTTTTTTCAAAAATTTAATGTCATTTTAAGTATTGTTAATGTGTACGAACATTCTGAAGTAGTTTTTCAAAATCAGTCATTATGTCTATTGGTTTCTTTAAAATCGACTTCATGGTGTAATCATTCATTCCTTTGTATTAGAACTTCATTATGATAATTATTACAGAATCTGGGATATTGATGTTTTCAGGTGCACGTAGTACACTACAAGAAACAAAACAAGAAAAAAGAAAGACAATGTCTTACTGAGAACCTTTCCCGAGACAAGAAAATCTAAACTTCGTCCTTGCTCTAGAAAACTAAAGTCAGTTTTATTTTAATGTACATCAACTTATCTATCATGAAAATTTTGACAATCCATTCATCGTATATTACTATTCGAACATCAAAACTTAATTGTAGGTTTTTTTATTGCATAGGTTCTGCAAACTACCAAATAGTTCACCTAATGGTATGTGATCACCGCCGCCCATAAAAAAAAAATACAAATGAAATGAAAATCACAATCATAAAAGTATAATTGGCGGTCTTATCGCTCAAAGGCAATGTCTTACAGACAACCATGGGATGGATTTGATAAAAGGATAATTAGAGGGCAGTCTAAAGTGTAAGGAATAGGAGTTAAGACAGAAAAAATATAAGAAATATAAAATACATTAATAATCTTGGCTCATGAATATGTAGCCGCCCCGTCTAATCAGAAGGAGAATGGGAAAAACTAAGGCTGGGTAAAAAGAAGGGGTATTGGACATCTGGCAATCACAGTCACCGAACGAAATGCTATGCCCTATAGCAAAGCTGTCGCTTCACGTCGATCGAAGACTTAAAACAGCTTTGTTCTTCAATCTAGAATGCCATAGTGCATGTTTGAAATCTGATCCTATTATACACGTAATAACATAAAATACTATAATATTAATAGACACAAGAACTTCCTTGGTATGTAAAGTCCACCAACCCGCATTAGGCAAGCGCGGTGGACTATAGGCCTAATCACTCTCAATCGTACTCTCAATTGTATAGAAGGCCCGTGACCTGCAGTTACACGTATATGGGCTGCTACTGATTAATTGATGATAAACACTAATGGAATGTGCACCCTCCATGTGAAAATAAGATGAAAATATCTGAAACCCCTTATATTATTCGTTCTGTTATCAGAGATGGCTCTTTATTGCAATTAATGGCAAGAAGAGCATGGTATTTGCCTTATAGTAAGTGACAAGGCCGCTCATGGACATTAAAAAAACCAAACAACAGCATAAATTGCAAAGTAACGCTTGGCATTCTACTGCGCTCGCCATCCTGAGATATAACATTTTAAAACTTTATATGTCCAGTTGTTACTCTGGCTGCAATGTCCTTCAATCCAAAACACAACAGGGCATTTGGTATATACTGCTGTTTGATAAGAGAAATGGACATTGCGGTGGTGCCTAGCCGGGTGGCCTCTCACATATGAGGCACCCACCATCAGTTATCTATACTATTCAATAGTGACATCACCACAAGCAATGATAGTTACGTGTAGGATAACATTCATTAAAAACAGACCGAAAATCCACACGACACATTGTTAAAAAGATTCATTTATGTAAGCATGTATTATTTATTAACTTTAACTAAAACATTTCCTAAATTATTTAACAACACATAAATCAATAAATCAATAGTTAGATGGTTTGGTCTTACTCACATTGTCTTGCTTCTACGATATTCTGGCGCGGCCGGTTTTTGCACATGGCGTGCTCCATATGACACAGCGCATTTTATTTTATTTGTGCGGTGCGGGTATTTATTTATTATGTGTTTTTGATTATCATTTATTTATGTTACTCTTTATTCTGTGGGTAGAATAATTTGCAGTTGCCTTATTTCAGATATTTTTATCATTTTTTATTTCAGTTATTTTTCAAAAGTATTAATTAGAATTCTGTTTGTGAATTATTTACTGCTATTTTATTTTCATTTTTTGGAATTGTTATTACTATTTTTGTTCTATTTGATGTTGCTATTATTTTTTTATTGCTTTTTTCCATTCTTAGTGTGTTGTTTTTATTATTATTATTATTAATGTTGTGTTATAATTTTAGTGTGTTGTTTAATATTATTTTATTAACATTGTATGTAATAAAATGTTAAGCAAATGTGTTGCTGGTGGACATAGCGTCCGGATGTCACACTGACCCCCCATTGAAAATCAGCGCTGCAGTACAGCTGTGTTGTACTGCAGCATATAGCTGAATGGGGAGTCATTGTTGTCTGGCCATGCGCATATAATGGCAAACTGTTAACTATCTTATATGCTACAATGTCTTTTTTTTGTATGTGGCCATGCAATAATAAATGTATTTTCTTTCTTTTCTTTCTTTCTTTTCTTTCTAAATTGATAAATACTAAACCCTAGCGGTTACTACACAAAATGTTGAACTCTCCACGATGACACCGGAAGCAATGCGTTTCAGTATGCATGCTTCGAATCAAGCTGGTGTTATTGTTTCACCAGCTCGGAGTTCATCTCGTGTCCCATCAGTTTTTTATCTTAGGAATACTACTGGTGGTGGGTCTCTCATATGTGAGAGGCCGCCTGGGCAAGTACCACTGCAATGTCTTTTTCTTCCGCCAAACATCAATGTAAATGCACTGTTGTGTTTCTGTTAGAAAAAACATTATAGCCAGAATAACTATTGGAACTATTGAGACTTAACATCTTAATGTAAGAGCATGGCGAGCGCAGTGTAATGCCAAGCATTGCTTTGTTATTCTTACTATTGTTTGGTTTTGCCTCTGTCTATGAGCGATCATATCGTTTAGGCTCAGGCAAACGCCATGCTCATCTTGCCATTCAATGAAATAAAAAAAAACAACAATCAGTAGATTAAAAACCTTTCTTTCATCTTGATACAGAGGTCGCTCGTAACAAAGTGAATTTCCGACTGATTTACTTAAGTCCTCGATTTACGAATAGGAGTGGTTAATAGTCCTTTTCAGTAATTGGATTACCTCACGGTCTAATACTAGGTACATTGTCAAGGTCTTCCCCAATTAAAATATTTTAAATCATAAACCTAATGACCTTGTTGCGCGTGAGCTTACAATATAAAAATTACAGTTATGTATTCTTATAATGCCTTCTTTGTGTTGTCAAGGTTCAGTATTTTCATCAACTTTCTAAACAAAATTGATATGAAGAAAGCATCCCGAAAAAACGGTAGTTAGAGATCAAGAAAGAAGCGGCATCTGGGGGCGCGGCCGAGCCCCCTCCAAGTCGAGCTAAAAAGTGGCATGGCCGTAACATCCTTTTCTCGAAGCAATTCACACCATTATCAACCCTCTATAACTTCGTTGTGACTAAAGCATGAAGCCTGAATTTTCAGTTACTAAGCAGGCATTGTGTAAACACGGTATATTTAAAATTTCATTCAATTTGAACCAGTAGTTTAAGAATTGTAACTAGTCAAACTTTCTTAATTTTGTCACTCACTGACTGACTGACCGATCATCAAAAGTCTAAGGCACTTCTAGCAGACATAGAACCTTCAAATTTAGAATATAATTAGTGTTTAGTGTCCGAAGTAAGGGAAAATTCAAACATTTCATAATTTGTGTCTAGTTTTCTAGATAGACCAACTGCGTGAATAACTTTGTAATCCCATATAAACGTATAGGATTACAAAGTTACATTTGCAGTTAATGAATCGTTGTACCCGTATATAATGGAATAATAGTTGTAGATAGATATCTATATATATGAGGCATAACAGAAGGGGATATAGAGAGGGAAATGGTGTATTCAGCCCATGAAACTGTACAACATTCCTCTAGAAAAACATGACGAAGAAAAACTTGCAACTAAATAGACTAAATAGCTCGAAAATATCAATTACAATGAAAGAAAGAACATTAATAATCAAATCCGCTATATTTGTGATAAATTGATACCTACAAAAATAAGAAAAATCCATAAAACAGAGGCTTTAAGAAAAATCGTTAGTGATATTCTAGAAGTTAGAAGTACCGAAAAGGAAAAAAGTAGGACTCTACAAAAAGACGTGAGATCCCATCAAAAACATCCTGTAAAAAAATTCCAAGTCTCGCAGCTCAGGTTTTCTACCGCAAAAACTTGTGAGATGCATGTATAAGTCGATCTATTTATTTAAAACGTAAAGAATTTTTAATATTGATATGGTAATTACTAACGTAATAACTTTATATAGAAGGTCCCTTAAGTACTAAATAAATTAATCGACTTGGTATTACATGCATCTCACAAGTTTTTGCGGTAGAAAAGCTGAGCTGCGAGACTTGGAATTTTTTTACAGGTTATTTTTGATGGGATTAAAAATTGTCTCGAAATAATTCATAAAAAACTTGCAAGAAACACTGAAATACATAGATACAATCTCAGCCACGCCTAACGCAAAAATTTAAGTAATTAAATAGCGCATTGAGTCATCGATCACAATTACACGCAGTCCATCTCGGAACCTGATGTATTGATTACGAAATACTCAAACACGAGAACACACGAGGCGAGCTTCACAAAGTGTATCAGCAGAGTGCTCCAGTATAAATATTGTACTCATTTACTGCACCTTATCAGTCCGCCACGGCGCATCACTTCGGTAGCTTCTCATTACTAAATACATCAACATGAAAGTGGTGAGAAAAAATCAGAGCACAAATAAAATCATTTAATAAATTCTTATCAACTGACCTGATCAGTTACCTCTTTAGTATTAATACCTAGGACCTGTCTTAGTCAATAAAAATTGAAATATCTATTTTTAATCAGAGGATTAATTTTTGAACTTCATCATTTGTAAATATATCAACAATAATTGTAAAACGTAGTTATGTGAGACTTAAACTGGTATTCACTACTAATATCAGGTTCTTGACCTTTCGAAATTGACTCATAATATAATGTTACTTTTTTATTCTTTAAGTTTTATGCACGATCTAGTTGTGTCAATATGGTTAAAATTACACATCCGAATATGTTTGGTTGTTTGATTTCATCACTGTTCTGTTTTCAGTTCATCTTACTCGCTGCAGTGGTTGCCTGCCACGGCGCTAAACTGGACAAGACTTACCTCCCGCCGCACGCACAAACATCAGGAGGAGCCGATGGCTTCCTACAGACTCCCGTCGTAGACGCTAGACAAGGACAGAACCTTTTCGCGCCTAATGCTTACACACAGTCTGGCAACGTGCAAGCCTACAGTAGTGCGCAGAACGCGTACGAGCGTCCCCGAGCCGCTGTAGAGAGGAACGCCGCCATCCTCCGCCAGGACAACTCCAACGACGGCGAGCGCTACTCGTATGCTTACGAGACCGAGAACGGTATCTATGCTGAAGAGAACGGCGTGGCGAGCAACGGAGTGCAGGCTCAGGGTGGGTTCAGCTTCACCGGCGACGACGGCAACCAGTACTCCATCACGTACACTGCTGATGAGAACGGGTTCCTGCCGCAGGGCGAGCACCTGCCCACCCCGCACCCCGTGCCTGAAGAGATCCTGCGCGCGCTCGAGCAGAACGCCAGGGACGAGGCCGCCGGCATCTACGACGACGGTACCTACTGCTTCTTATATCTTGTGTAATGTTACTTCTGTATACTCAATGTGTTTGTCGTTGCAGGCTCGTACAGTGCCGCCAAATACGGCGACGCGGAGGCGAGGAGCGCCGCCTACGCCTACCCTGCTGGCAGCGGCTTCTCCGCAGTGAACAGCGCAGACTCCGTGGTGGTCCCCGCTGCGCCCCGCGCCCCCACCCCCGCGCCCGCACACACACGCGCCACGTTCGGAGTACAGAAGGCCTACCTGCCTCCGCCTGCACACAGCGCCAGACAGAGCTACGACGCCAGGACGGGATACAGATACTGAATCACCGACTAGTTGTTATTGCTATCTAAATAAACTATTTATCTTGAACTGAACTTTTGTTTTTAAATCTTGAAATTTTGAAAGTCCAATCGCTTTGAAATTTACGCTAAAAACCAAATTAACTTCTGAAAAGATCCTCCATTAAAAATAATATATAGTAGTATCTACTAAATAAAAAGCTGAAGACATAAAGTCCCGATATAAAGTCCGGAAATAACAGAAAATAAATGAATTAAAAATAATAAGTTTGTTAGGAATGTCTTATCTACATTTCAAATGCTCCTTTTAGCACTTTTGTATACACGCTTCATATTTTCAGAAATTTGCAAGACACGTTTTTTTCGGCTTTATTGACAATGTCGATAGCCTGCCTGCGTGTTCAATCATGAAAGTCGTAGAAAATCAACCAAGATAAAAAAGCTAATACACGATTTCGTTGCGAGTATCATCAGTTCTGTTTTACTAATTAAGCCAAAGTATGCCTAACTATTTGCGTGTATTTTTTTAAGACTAAATTTCCTATTTCTTTATGCTTTCGATTTTCCATTCTTTGACCTAACCTAGAAAGTGTACGACTCGCCAGATGGTAAGTGTTTACCATAACCTATTTTAAAAAATTTCTTTATTCAAGGCTGAAATTCATGTTCAATATAGCTGTAACCATAGGCAACAAGCATGTGATGAAAAAAACTCAGCGAACTTAAAATAGAAATAATGTCACCACTTCCTTTTCTTTTTAGAGTTACATACTAAGCTTCGGATATATCTATTTTCGCATTCAATAAATTATTTAGCATTGTATAAAAATATGGAAATTCAAAGACTCTTAAACATATGTATTTAAGATACTCGTAACACGCTACCTTGAACTTTCTTGATGATTTTTCGGATGCCTGTGATACGAAAAAACTATCAGTAACGGTAAAAACAAATATTCTTTCATCCCATGATTTACATTCATTCATTCCTTCTGAAAATATGGGTACGTAAATTATATTCTAAAATACAAAAGTACGAAAAACGCATTTTAAATACTTTGATTGTTAATTGTAATGTATGATCCGTAATATTATAGTTATATTACAATATTTTACACAAGACATAAGATTATTTTACTATCACGAATAATTGCCAAAACTATCTATCAGCGCATTTTGGACCTAATGCCTAAATCAAAGAGATTTAGCTATTCTATGGAGGCAGTTTGTTTTCAAAATTTTTAGGATTTAAAAACAAAAGTTCAGTTGAAGATATCAGAATTTTCTCTAAAAAGGAATGTTTAGAATATTTTAAATATTGTATGTGAGATCAATGAAAGGAAAATCGAAAGCTTATAGAAATAGGAAATCCCTTAGTCTTAAAGAATTGCACGCAAATAGTTAGGCATGCTTGTGCTTTAAAAATTCTTAAGACAGAACTGATGATACTCGTAACACGAAATTTACTTTTTTTTTATCTTGGTTTATTTTCTACGATCTTCATGATTGAATACGTAAGCAGTAGATAAATGTAAATCGAATGTGGGCTATCGAAATTGTCAATAAAGCCGAAAAAAATTGTATGTCTCACAAATTTCTGAAAATATGAAGCGTGCATACAAAAGTGCTAAAATTGAGCTTTTGAAATGTAGATATCTTATCCCTAACATACTTATTTTTTAATTCATTACTATTATGTTCTTACCGCACTTTGTATCGGAACGTCTTCAGCTCTGTATTAAGTAGATTTCTTATTTCAGGTGGTGAATCCTTTCAGAAGTTAATTCAGTTTCTATCGTGAATTTCAAATCAATTCACTTTCAAAATTTTAAAAACAAAAGTTCAGTTGAAGATAAATAGTTTATTTATATAAAGTAACAACTAGTCGGTGAGTCAGTATCTGTATCCAGTCCTGGCGTCGTAGCTCTGTCTGGCGCTGTGTGCGGGCGGAGGCAGGTAGGCCTTCTGCACTCCGAACGTGGCGCGTGTGTGTGCGGGCGCGGGGGTGGGGGCGCGGGGCGCGGCGGAGACCACCACGGAGTCTGCGCTGTTCACTGCGGAGAAGCCGCTGCCAGCAGGGTAGGCGTAGCCGGCGCTCCTCGCCTCCGCGTCGCCGTACTTGGCGGCGCTGTACGAGCCTGCAACGACAAACACATTGAGTATACAGAAGTAACATTACACAAGATATAAGAAGCAGTAGGTACCGTCGTCGTAGATGCCGGCGGCCTCGTCCCTGGCGTTCTGCTCGAGCGCGCGCAGGATCTCTTCAGGCACGGGGTGCGGGGTGGGCAGGTGCTCGCCTTGCGGCACGAACCCGTTCTCATCAGCAGTGTACGTGATGGAGTACTGCTTGCCGTCGTCGCCGGTGTAGCTGAACCCGCCCTGAGCCTGCACTCCGTTGCTCGCCACGCCGTTCTCTTCAGCATAGATACCGTTCTCGGTCTCGAAAGCATACGAGTAGCGCTCGCCGTCGTTGGAGTTGTCCTGGCGGAGGATGGCGGCGTTCCTCTCTACAGCGGCTCGGGGACGCTCGTACGCGTTCTGCGCACTACTGTAGGCTTGCACGTTGCCAGACTGTGTGTAAGCATTAGGCGCGAAAGGGTTCTGTCCTTGTCTAGCGTCTACGACGGGAGTCTGTAGGAAGCCATCGGCTCCTCCTGATGTTTGTGCGTGCGGCGGGAGGTAAGTCTTGTCCAGTTTAGCGCCGTGGCAGGCAACCACTGCAGCGAGTAAGATGAACTGTAAATAAATTAATAACTCATAATAGAGTGGTTATATAAATTGTTTACATAAGCTATCTAGTCATGGGTGCAATTTTAATCTTGATCTTACTATAGTAGTTAAATAACTGGAACAGGTTAAGAATACAAAAGAGACCAAAATGTCATAGTCAATATGTGCTTGAAAACATTTTTTCAAGTTAATTATGACTAAATTGGCAGTCGCGACTGTTGACGAAATTGAGAACCTATCAACTCGAAGAATTAATTTTAATCAGAATACTAATTTACTTCGTTTTTTTAAATTAATCAATGCACCTTCAGAGATCCAAAGGGCCTATTACTGAAGAATACGAATAGAAGTTATGAAAAGGACAAAAACTAGGAAACCACTTGAGAGAGCCGATCACTTGGTTTGTCCATATCTCACCACTTTCATGTTGATATGAAGTAATGAGAAGCTACCGAAGTGATGCGCCGTGGCGGACTGATAAGGTGCACTAAATGAGTACAATATTTATACTGGAGCACTCTGCTGATCCACTTTGTGAAGCTCGCCTCGTGTGTACTCATAGTTTAAGTATTTCATAATCATAACATAATGAATGTGCCGAGATGGACTGCGCCTAATTGTGATGGATGGCGTTATGTACTAAGTTCATTAATTGCATTTTTTGCTTTAGGCGTGGTTATATTAGTCAAAATAATTTGAAGATTAGATTTTAAAATGCTAAGGTCATATTGAAGTTATTTCAAATACATAATAAATATAATGGATTAGAAGAAGTAATATAGTTATTACAAAAAGTACTGACGTATCATCGACGGCGAAGTGCCAATAGCTCCTAACTGAAAGTCATAAATTTACACAAACTGAAAAAAAAAGTTTAATTTTTTGTTTCATTAATGAGTAGTAAATATATTTATTAGTGGGGAATAGTAACAATGCGAATGTATGGTAAAATACACTTAGTAGATTTCACAAAAACATCGGCTTAATACACCTTTACAATTAAAAACAATAAAGAAGGTAATTTCTCATAAAATTTCAGATAGGAGGTATTGGTTCTTCACCGTCGTCATATCGACTACGCTGTTGCCATTTGAATCATAGAAAATTGACGGAAAGTATACAGACAGAAAAAATAATGTCACTTATATTTGGGGACTCGAAAGTGATATAGATATCCTTTCTTATATTGAAAAGTATAAATGCGGAAACATCGGTCATTTACCACGAAAATATAACGGTCTAAAAATTATGAGAAACTGGGCACGGCTGCAATGTGTGCTGTGGCAATTGCAATGTGTGACGGGGTTCTAAGCTTTTAGTTTCCTATTCAGGGCCGTGGTAACGACATGTATAAGTAAACTTTGTTTAGTTTATTGTAACAGTGATTAGGTATAGATAGCGCGCGAGTTGAATGCAGTCGGGGCCTGAGGTGCGGAGCGGAAGCGTTTCCGCCCGCCGTCCGCAAGTCTCACCTCGCACGCCTGCAATTTAGTGATGTGCTGTCCTAGCTAATTGTACGCTTACCCTGTTATCGTGTTAATAATCAATTTACAATCCGTGTTATTAATTTTATTATTTTTAATCATTCATAATGACTGATCCGATTCCATCAAGTTCTGTAACAAAAAAAAAAAAAAACAAGTTTTCGTTCATTGCCAAGCACGAGAAATGGCGAAAAAGATCCTAGATAATATGTGTGTTGAGGAAAGGCAAAACAACAATTTGGTATTTGCTTTAAACAATGCTTTTTTGCAATTTCTGAATCTGACTAATTTTTTTTTGTTATTTGTTTATTTTATTTTGATGTATAAAATTATTAAAAATGTGTGATAATTATTACCTAGGTTTTTTTTTAATTTTGTTAACCTACTGTGAAATTAAAGTTAAAACAATGATAAAATTTATCAACATACTTATTGTGGTCATAAATAATTAGGTCACAGCACTACCGCATTCCTAAGCTCTGCATTCAACTCGCGCGCTATCAGTACATACTTGGTTGTTAATGTAAAAACTTAAGACTTAACGTGCTTTCAGGATTCTGAAGGTTTTACTATTAGTGCTATTAAAAATACTAGTTTAAGGCTTCAAACAAACGTATTGCTTGGGAATAGCGAAATTTCATACTTAAAATAGCGAATTGCTGAAAATCCAATAATCTCCCCTGTTGCCCTCATAACCCAGTTTAATCCTAACTACAGACTACAAAATCCATACCTTTTATCAGATTTAACAGAAGACATTGCTGTCCATTTCCATCATCTATCACAATCGCTGCATTAAAAAGAATGGTTCCCTCTCGCACAGTTCACACCAAGTCGTACAAATCCGATTTCAATACACCACATACGAGTACATTTCGATATCATCAATATCGACCTTGCCCATCTTATTCATGTGATCTCACACTAACCAGATCAGCTTCCGATAGCCATACACCAATTAACGCGAAGACTTTGATCACGAACCTGCTTCGGGCGGTGCAAGATTCTAACTCGTAATTAGATCTAAAATTGGGTCTAGATTTTTCACTTGAATAATCTCAATTCATTAATCGTTAAAACATTTGTAAATGTCAATACGTTGATGGATCACGACCAAATTAGAAGCTTTTATTTTAATCTTAATGTGTTTTTTAAAATTAAGTTGTCGGTTTTAATAATGTGTAATTGCAACATATGGATTGTAAAACGAGTATTACAAATGTTATATTAATTAGTAATTATTTAGCTATGCGTGGAGTTAAGATCTGTTTCCGATACAGGAATGAAAAATCTAACCTTATCTTTTTCCGTATGACTATTTCCTTCTAGACTGCCTCTGGCGCAGTTGTACTACAATATGATTGCAAAGCTGAGGTTGCGGGTTCGAATCCTGGAGCGAGCATTGTGATATTCGTCAGTAATTTGTACCTAGTATGGCGATAGGCTCTCTCTCTCTCTATCACATTTTGAGATAGAACACACAAGGCGAAACGTGGATGTCTTGATGAATCAGAGAAAGAACTACTGCCTACTGGGAAAAAGACGTGAGGCTATCTATGTATGTATTAATGAAATGAAATGAAAATGAAATGAAATGTAAATATTTATTGAATCCATAAAATGTCATACACTATTTAGATTCAGTCATTTTTTTTCCATTACCACCCAGTTCACAAGGTTGTTTTCGCCAGAGAAGAACGGGCAAGAAACTCTAGCGTTGCTCTTTTCAAAATAAGTTTACAATACAGTGATCATACAGGAGTTGAAATTCAGAGCAGTTCATAAATTATTCATAATAATAATTATATTGTACGGCTGAGTTAAGTGTGGTCGCCCTGACCGCGGAATCGGTATACACTGTTCAGCAAAAGCAATGAAAGGCAATAAAAAAATATATAAAACAAAAACAAAGTAATTTAATATTATCATTATAAGCAAATTGAGCAGACCAGTCTACACAAGCAGCACCCGTTCACGAGTGTGACCCATGTGGCAGCCATCGGTCTCCTCAACCGTGTTATAGGGAAGTGACCGACCCGGCACACGACGCCGCCGCAAGCACAGTAGTAGTATTTATTCCTTTCTCGGAATGTTTGGTTGCTACCCAATATCTTTCGCAATGATCTTATCGTAAAAGAAATACTAATAACCTCTGAGTTAAAAATCGTAATGAATACCTAATAATCGTTCTAAAACCATTATATTTTATGAATACCCAGGTATGGAACTTTTTCAGCACCAACACGCTCTTAATCGTCGAGCTTATTTCCGTTCTAAAATGAAATATGAGGCAGCCCATCGCTATCAGGACGTCAAATTCTATATGAGATTTCTCAAATCGAAATAATTACATTTATTGAATACTTAGGTACATTAATTGAAGTGTTCAATATAAAAATATTGATACAGATATTGATCCGTAAAGAGTACAAGACTGCCCCGACATCGACGATAGCTCCGAGTAATATATTTAATTGCAATCTATCTTTAATTTGCCTGGTTTCATTTATTACCTTGATAACCTCAAGTTTTAATTATATTATGGATGGTAAAATGTTATATTGGTTTAAGTGGATCGATTATTTTTAATTGCTACATTATCTTTACCATAGTAAGTTTCAGAAGTATTGTTGCTTCTAGTAATGTAGGTAGGATTAAATAGTACTGGAGTTAGTTAGACGCATGCAAGGAAGTTCATACCAGTTACAGACCAAGGAGCCATATTTACATTAGTACGGTGACTATAAAGAACCAAACTGAATCGATCTAAAATGAATTTGATCTAGTATATATTATGTAATTGTTATCTTATTTAGATACTCTATTCGGTCTGAACTGCACCTTCCCTCATGAGAATTTGTTGTGCCATAAAAGATCTAGCTTCAGACAATCAGGAAATCTTAAGAGATAACGATGTACAAAAAAAAGATTAGATATACTTCTCAAAAGCTTTGTTGGTAGATGACGGTGCGAAACGTAACATCTTCTATATTAAAATATATTGCAAAGGCCACGCGGCCTCTCACTAGGTCACTGCCGGAGGCGAAAATGTTTTTTACACAAAAAGAATAAGTGTTCTGTTATTTGTGATTTAAAGTTTCGCCCACGAATACTTATGATTACCATTCTATAAGATTAAAAAAAAAATGTTTTTGTCTGCTATAATTACTACGGAACTCTATAGTCTCGAACATAGTCCTCACGCAATATTAATCTGCACGTCCTAGTATCAAAAACATTGAAAAACTTTTCAGTGTGCGGCGGGTTAGGCCGCCCGCAGGTAGGGGTAGGTAGTTAAATGAGAACTCAGGGTAGTTACGTGCTCTCAATGGAATCAACCAATCAGCGCAACGGAGGCGTTGATTGGCATAGACAATAGGATTTATGTCGACTATTGAACTATAGATCGCAAATATAAAAGGTGACATTCCCACAACGTCACAAGTGTCACAAAACCCAAACCTGACACAAATTCTTATAGATAACACAAATATTTATTTCGACCGAACCCACGGTCTTTCATTCCACAGCCGCTGTCAAGCCAATTGCATTACGGATGCTAAAACACGGATAAGGTTACATAAAACAAAATGGTTAGGATAGATTGAGATTTTGTTATAAAAAAAAAATTGTCTACTACGGCAATAGTTCGCCAGGATTAAGTAGATAAAAACCCTTATCATCACCCAAAATAAGCCGTAGGAACACCACTTTGTGTTTCTGTATCAGCCCATATACGTCCCACTGCAGGGCACGAGCCTACTTTACAATCGAAAGTGGTTAGACCATGTATATAATCCACTACGACGGCCTAGTGCATTTGGCGGTATGTAAGTCTTACATGCCATAGGAATTCTTTTAAATCGCTATGGTATGCAGGTTTCCTCACGATATTTCCTTAACAATTAAAATTCGTGGTGATTGACTATCAATACACACATGACTCCCAAAAGTCAGGGGTTTGCGCTGGGATTTGAAAAAGCGACCACAACGAACATATTGGCCGCGTCTAGTCCGTAAACCAACAGGCCACCACTCACTTCTTGCATATAATACAAAGCTGAAAATAAACAATAATAACACTGAACCAATGACAGGCAATCTACTCATCACCTTAAGTAAATGATCAATGGAGTAACAGTTTCACCACAATACTTGATGATTGGTCCCATTAAGACGTATTGAATCAATAATGTTGCGTGAAACACTGCGGTCGGATAGTATTCGTTGGAGCGCCGCGCATCGAATAATCCACCAAAAAATTTTTGGTGTTTTTTATGTGTGTGGTGTTTTTATGTTATTTTATGTTTATAAAATGTAGTGTGAATTATTTAAGACTGTATTAAATTAAAAATATGGACATCGATATACGTACTTACCCGATTAATATACTCAACTATGCGGATTGTATGTAAGATACATAACACTCCCGACGTTTCAAAATTCATGTGCATTCATGCTGCATTGACAATTTCTTTATGAGTAAATTTCAGTCGGTGATATCCACCTATGTAAACAAAAATACGTGGTGCACACAATTATTAAGATTATAAGCATCGTCCCTGTACAACACCCACAAATGTTACGTGGCCTTGACAGCATAATTGTGGGATAAAATCAGGTAGAATAAAATAATGTGATACCAGATACCAGACGCTTAAGTATTGAATCAACAAATTATGACCAAAAACATTGAGTTACACCAAAAATTTAATTAATCAAACAAATGAATTATTCTTCTCATGACAATAATCACAGAACGAGAAAATAATAGGTGTATTTCTAGCCCTTAAATATAACTTTTTTTCCAAAAAGCATTACATTCATTAATTTCACCAACATAACATAAATATTGGATCGTGTACGGGATCTCTAACACCAATTACAACATAATTGGTATCATAACCACTAAGTAAATTACAAACATTAATTCGCACTAGAATATAACTAATTATTTAAACCGATTTACAAGCGTAGCTTTATGGAGCTGATATCTGGGTCAAGAGTGAAATGTCTCGATACCATCGCACTTTTAGTAAATCCTTTTAACTGATCCGTATTGTTTTAATATTATTACTTAACATTTAGATATTGATCTTGTTCATTAGCTTTAGTTTGGGTGTGTAGATAATATCTAGTGTTTATAATAAGCCTTCTTGGCGCGAGTGGTTTAGAAGTAGGATGGACAACAAGAGGCTGTGGGTGTGTCCATGCAATGTAACATCGAAATTGTGAGGATGTTTTTTATACAATTAACAAAGAAAACATACGTACGGATGCCTGATGGTGGGCAGTTACCGTAGCCTATAGACGTTTGCAACACCAGAGGTGTCACCACGGTACTTTGTTCAATATGAAGATATCACTCGCGCGTTTCCGACCCTATTAAATATAACTGGTGGTTTACTGGTGGTAGGTATCTCATATGTGAGAGGTCATCTGGGTGGGTACCACCGCAATGTCATTTTACCTGCCAAACAGCAATTTAAATGCACTGTTGTGTTTTGGACTGAAGGACATTGTAAACAAATTAATTACTGGACATATTGAGACTTAACATCATATATCTCAGGATGGCGAGCGCAGTGGAATACCAATCATTGCTTTGTAATTCAATGTGTTGATAAGTTTTGCTACTGCCCATGAGCGGTCGTATCGCTTACTATCAGGCGAACGGTATGCTCATCTTGCCATTCATTCAAATAAAAAAAAATTAGATTAAAAAGTCTCCCGTAGTTTCTCAGCATATCCCAAATCTTACATGGTATCCAGGACGATATTATAAATTCCAGTTTGTTTAATATTTATACGTTTTCGGGGATGGCAGTAACATTAATGTTGATAGTGCTATACTGAAGATAAAATAGAACACACCACGTCCTGTAAATAGACCTTCTTCTGAAATTATTATTTCGACTATTTTGTATATATTATATTCAAATGTGCATAGGTTTTGAATCATGTTGATATAATCAACATCCTTTCGACTTAGACCTTTACGTATGTCACTCGTTTTAAAGCTTACTCCAAGTGGCGTCACTTTAGTCTCGTCAAGTACCGGATATTTATGTAAGTTCAATTTCGATATTTGTATGTTCTCTTCGCGTATCTTGGTTTAAGAACTTAATACAATATGATAACTTGCACTTTTGATTAGAATCACATTTTAAATATATCTTGGGTCGCAGCGGTATTACTACCAATTATTCGATAAATATTCCGGGATAATTTTTTTTGTTATTTTCATTTGAAATTAATGAATTTCTTCAATAATTGTATTTAAATAAATTTCCATAGGTTGAATATGGACATTTCTCGTTCAAGAATATAACACCAAAAAATATATATTTCATTTTAGAGCTTCTACTTGGCTTTACTCATTCAAATAAAAAAAAAAACAATAGGTGGATTTCTTAACCTGAGATTTCAACTCAAAAGCTCACAATCCACCCACGCCAAACAAACAACGATCACACAGCAATAAATCCCTCACAAATCAGTTTAGAGGATCGCAATGCGCGTCAGCCGCTCTGTGAAATGCTAAATGACATTTCCACATAGTATAATATGAACGTGCCTTCGTGGGGCCCTTTGGCCCGCACATCAAATGTAAGGCACCACCGCACACAATCCGCAATTTGTATTTAATGTAATGATTAATTACACACGACTTAGCAGTTTATGCTAGATCGGAAGGCAATGTCGTTTTTAACTGAAGCTATTGTTTGGTTTATAGCATTGAATGTAAGTATTTGTCTAGGTAAAGATTTGTCTATTGTCTATTGGTGTGTGGTATATTTTTATAGTATGAACAACAATAATTTATACTTCATATATTATAATGCGTGCGTAAATAGTAGTGCGTGGTGGCCTGTTGGTAAACGGACAAGACGCGACTGCCAACATGTTCACGGTGGTCGCGGGTTCGAATCCCAGAGCACACCTCTGACTTTTCGAAGTCATGTGTCAATTGATAGTCAGTCATCACGCACTAAAATGGTGAAGGAAAACATCGTGAGGAACCCTGCATACCATAGCGATTTATTAAAAATTTTATAGTATGTAAGTCCGCCAACCCGCACTAGGCCAGCGTGGTGGACCATATGGCCTAACCACTCTCAATCGTATTGTCGATTGTAGAGGAGGCCCATCCCCTGAATTGGGACGTATATGGGTTGACACAGACAGACAGATATTATAATGTCCAATGTATTCAAATGTGAAGAGCGCTGACCACACATACATTTCAAACAGTTAAGCGTAAAAAAAACACTGAAATATTGTTTTGGTGCAGGTATCGAGCCCGCGGCCTCTTGTTTCATAGCCGGCGTCTAACCAAATGCACTACGTAGGCTGCAAGAATTAGATTGTACAGCACTTAGCAGCAGATTAATTGCAGCCACTCAGTCATGGCAGTATAAAAATAGCTTACTTAGATAGTAACGCCATCTGCTATTTTTATACTACTTCTAATTAAAGTATGGGCTATGTTAATTTATTAAAATATATCGCGTACGCTCGTAAAAACGTGTTTGATTTATAATAATGTAGTTGATTAAGCCCCTAGATGGAGTAATGTGTAACAGTACAAGTAAAAAAGTTAATGCCGTGAAAGGCAAAACTAACCAGGTCTAAGGTCAGTGGATTTAAATGTTTAGTAGCTTTCCTCCTGATAAAAGAAAATGCAATGTTATTACTATTATTTGTGCAGACCGTTTTTGTAACTTTGACATAGCAAAGTTATCGATGCGCCTAAATAGCGCCCCTAGCGGTTTTACGGAGAACTAACGTTAACTACATGGCGAAATTATTCGTGAAGCCGGCTCTAAACCAAGTGATCGCAGGTTTGATCTCAGAATGAGACAAATGGTTATGTCTTCCACTAATACTTGAATTAAGAGACCAACAATTCTGCCGGAGCTTTTGATATCCACTGAAAAATATTTAACATCTTACCACATTCACAAGCCTTACGTAAGATTGTGACAGCCTCCGTAGTGCAGTTGGTTAGAAGGTGGCAGTAAACCTTAAGCTGTGTGTTCGATTCCCGCAACAATCAATATTCGTTTGATGCACAGATATTTGGTTCGTGCCTAGTTTTTTGTGAAACCATAATACCTTAGTAGTCTCTTATACCCTTATCACAAGACTCAATCTTATAGAAGGGAGAGAGATCTTAGGGGTCAGGGCTATGTTGGGACTGTTGAGTTTGTACATGTAGTGAAGTCGCTCATACAAATATTCTTTTAAAATACCTATTCTATAATTTTCTTTTGAGATGATTGAGCCTCCAGTAAACCCATTGCAACAAGGCAAAAACATTGCTACTATTTCATGACAGGTAATATAGCTTATTTAGTAAGAAGAACGAGTATTTTAATTTGAATTTGTTATACTCGCGTGGGTATTAAATTAGCGCATATATGCACAGTATGGAGTTCGATTGTGTGTTCTGTCCCATGATGTGATGTCATATTGTTCTACAACCCCCTGGTGTCCATAACACAAGTAATAACTTAAATCTTTATTTGGGCACCAGAACTCAATCATAATATGTGAGAGGCCGCCTGGGTTGGTACCACCGCAATTTCTATTTCTCCCGGCTAACAGCAGTGCTAATTCACTGTTGTATTTCGGTTTGAAGGACATTGTAGCCAGTGACTACTGGACATATTGAGACATAACATGTTATGTCTCAGTATGGCGAGCGCAGTGGAATTCCAAGCATTGCATTGTAATTCAAATTGTTTTTTAGTCTTGCTACTGTTCATGAGCGGTCGTACTGCTTAGTGTCTGGCAAACGGCATGTTCATCTCGCCATTCATTGAAATAAAATAAAAAATCTATCTTCTTAGTTTTAGTGTTTTGTATGTCTTTCTTTTGTTTAATAAAGTTTATGATATAGTTATTATTATATTACAACCCTAAAAGCTTTACTTGTAAAAGCAATGATTTTGAAATATAAATACAAGAGCGTGTCTCATTTATTGACTCTCGAACAGAATATTTCACTTTCACGCCGCGGCTGGCGCATCACTTATGTATATGTTTTGCGCTCTCGTGTGTCCGTAACTCACGTTTTGTGTGATACAGGGATACCTACTAGGTCTCATTTACATTTGTATACGTTTCACTGATTGTTAAGTTGTTTATTATGTCAGAAATTGTGATTTTCTCTAACAAGTTTAAAATGTTGGAAAAATAAATCATTAAATTCTAAAAGTTTCTACCAACCCTTATAGCATATACATAAATGTACATACGTATAATCATGATGTATATATATATACGACGACACTTAGAATTATGAAGCAGTAAAGTTATTTTTAATAAAAAGTGTATAATCATAAGAGAATAAAAAAATCTATTTGTTATAATTTTCACAAATTTCTAAATTAAAATAAATCTTCACATGAGTTTCAATGTCATATAGTGTACAAAAATTAAAAAATATGTTATCTTATGTTAATATTGCGTTACAAATATTGGTAATGTAGAAAATGTTTAAGTCCTGCGTTATTTGAATTGTATTTTTGCCAGTTGCAATTATACAAAGGTTGTATTAACGATTATATTTTATTTATTTCTAAGTATATAGTAATGACTTTCAACAATATTATTAATTTTGCTTTATCTTTAAAATTTAACCTTAACTCTTATTTATGATGTCCTGTATGTATGATGAACATTATTATTTTCTGTTATTTAGTCAAAATTAGTTGAAAATCAAAATCAAAATATTCTTTATTCAAATAGTCTTTCACAAGATCTTTTGAATTGTCCTTTTCTGCTACCATCGCTTCGGAACGTGTTGTAGCTGCGAAGAAGAAGCGGCGCAAGAAACTCCCTCAGCAACACGAACTGTCTTCTTTTTTTCTTTTGTTTTTTTTTTTATTTTTATTTTTATATCGCCATTTACACATAAAATGGTTCATGTCACAAGTTACAATAATGTCAGTTTGGTGCAAAGCATGATAAATTTATTCCCAAGCAGTTTTATCTTCCATATAATCTGAGATTCTATAATATGCCTTTATTACTTTTTAAACTTATTAATTGGAAGTTCCTTTAAACTGTTGGTAATGTATATTGCTTGTGCACCTCAAATAGTCTACAAACTGTACAATATGTTGTTTGAATTCCCGAGAAAAAACTAATAATGAGTTTTTAGTTATGTAATTAGCCTTTTAAGGTTTGCAGAAAATAGTAAATATAAATGTTATGGGCCAAGTGATTAATGCGAGCAGTATTCATAATGCCCGGGCAGCATGAATATTGCCGAGCCATATCAGGCCAAGTGATTAATTACAATCTAAACTCAGCTATTTATCACATTGCCCGGGCATTATGAATATGGCTACATGATGATCAGGCAATGTGATTAGTAGGTGATTTTTACGTGGTGCGCTGCCGCATTGTCGCCGACTTCACGTAGTCTTTTGGCTACCGACCCTAGAGTGTATATAAAAAGCCGGACGCGCGGAGGTGAGCTTGGGTCATCCATCTTTTGTTACGCAAGGGCTAAGGGGCTGAACTTCCCGTAGCGCCGGAGACGATGCAGAAGCTAATTTGTATTGACAACAAGTGTTTTAAGGGTTAGGTTGCTATAATAGATATTTCTCAGGAATAGTGCGTTACCTTTTCATGGAAGTTCATTTGACAGCCTCCGTGGCGCAGTTGGTTAGACGCCACCTGTGAAACGAGAGGCCGCGGGTTCGATCCCCGCACCGAGAGAAATGTTTGTGCGGCCCACAAATATTTCTTCCGGGTCTGGGTGTTTGTGAGACCGAAAAGTCTCTCGTAGTTCCTGATACCCACGACACAAGACTCGATCTTAGTGTGGGGTCAGGACTATGTATGTGACTGTTGGGTGTTATTTATTTATTTTCATGGGAGTGGTACCACGGGAGGTGCGACACTCCCCCTTCCCCTCCACTCCTCCCAACCCCCTCGTGCTGCCCTATTCTAAATTCTACTACTTCGGCTCATTGTTTTGATTTTGATTCGCTTTACATCACTCTGCCCAATAGGCACTTAGCATTATACATAATGCCCGGGCAATATGATAAATTGATTGGTTATAATCACATTGCCCGCTCTTATTGGGCATTATTCATATTGCCCGGGCATTATGAATAATGCCCGATTAATCACTTGGCCTATAACATATATACATATTACATTGAACAGAAAGGGATGGGAAATTGACATTTTGAGTCGAATGAAACACTAAATTTGCTTAAAACTTTATTTTTAATCACACAGTGATCCATATATTACAATACGTTCTATACACATGTATAATACACTATGTACAAAATCTTAGTGAAGCGTCAACATATTTTTTTATCTTTTTTAATGCCCACATTTATCTATCTAAGTTTAACATCGATTCCTTTGGTTCAGTACTTGTAGCCTTCTTCTTCGGAGAAGCTGGGAGGCTGTCGGGGTGCGCCGAAGCCCTGGCCTGGTCTTCCTAGCTCACCGGCTTGAGCGCCTGGGCCTTGGGGGCCAGGCTGGCCGGGGCGGTTGTACTGGTAGCCATCAGACTGGCCTGATGAAGGACCAGCAGGGCCAGATGGGGCTGAACCAGAGCCGGAACTACCTGGGAACGATCCAGATCCCTGCGGTTGACCGGAGTAACCGGGAGCGGAAGGAGAGCCAGAAGCGCCGGGGGCGGAGCCAAAACCGTTAGACCCAGAGGGGCGAGAACCGGGACCGAAGCCATTGCCGTTAGACGAGGGACCGGAGCTGTACCCGTTAGAGCCCGAAGGCCTGGAAGCGGGACCAAAACCATTGGAACCAGAAGAACCGGGAGCGGAACCAAAACCACTAGGACCGGAAGAACCCGAGGAGGGACCGAAACCGTTTGACTCGGAAGCGCCAGGAGCGGAACCAAACCCGTTAGATCCGGCGGGCCTCGCACCAAAGCCGTTGGAGCCAGCCGGGCCGAAACCTTGACCTGAGAGCCCTGTTGATCCTGGGCGACCTCCTTGGGGTTTCCCTGCGGGTCCGCTACCAAAAGGCGCAAATGATGGTTTATTATATTCGTAGCCAGAATCTGCTTGGGCTCCAGACCCTAGAGCACCAGAGCTTGGCTTGCCTTGACCCAAGGATCCAGATGGAGAAAACCCAGAGGGTGCCGATGATCCAGGGCCAGAGTACCCCTGGGAGCCAGAACCGAAACCATTTCCTCCAGCAAAAACCGGCTCCGGTACCGAAACCAGTAGATCCGGGACCACCTGATGCAGGGCCGAAACCATTCGAGCTAGATGGGCCTGAAGCAGGTCCAAAGCCACTGGGTTCGGAAGATCCTGATGGTGAACCAAAGCCTTTCGATGGAGATGCAGCTCCGTAGCCGTTAGATCCGGAAGAACCGGAGGCAGGGCCAAATCCATTAGAGCCTGATGGGCTGGCAGCGGAACCAAATCCAGTAGAGCCTGATGGACCGGCAGCGGGACCAAATCCAGTAGAGCTTGATGGGCCGGCAGCGGGACCAAATCCAGTAGAGCTTGATGGGCCGGCAGCAGGACCGAAGCCGTTGGAGCCCGATTGTCCAGAGGCAGGACCGCGGCCATATCCGCTTTGGGACGCACCAGATCCGGCGTTGTACTGCTGAGCGTCAACGGCGATACCTTCGTCAGGGTTGTAGGCGCCTGAAAAAATATCACATTACAATATGTAGAAAATGATTAGTTAAAAACGCCTTATGAAAATAACACATATTTTATGAAAGTATTTTTCATGTAATGAGCATACATTTGAACTGTATGTGAATAAATATTACAAAACCATGTGAATATATTATAAAAACGAATACCTAGTTTTCATAACATAACTTATAAATTAATATTTTACATACGAATACCATAAATGCGATATTATGTAACTTTTCTGTTCAGATAACGGAGAAGTTACGATTTTCGCATGGTGATTTTTTAACCTAAAAGTTGACTCTAACTTTTAGGTTATAACAATCACCGCTATTATAAATGTATGATATAATATTTGCGCCCGAATACTGGAACGCCATTCAAATAATAAGTTGACCTTAACAGCGCACGGCCCACTTAGCCAGTACATTTAATCGGGATCAACGTAGTTAAGCACAAGTTATATTTAAGTTGCGTTCCAGTATTTGGGCGTTGATCTCTTATTCTACGGGTAGACTAAGTTGAGTGCAAAGTCATGTTATATTTTATTCACAAGCAGGAGATAATACTGAGAGCTAATCCATCTTTTTTTTTTGTGTAACAAATTCATTTCTTCTGTGAATAAAAAGATACCTAAATTACAAGATGGAGTAATAATATGATGGAACACAATAGTCTAATAATTTATTTCGAATTAGTGAATGGGTGAATTTACATAGGAGGCCGGTCTAGTTTTAAATGTTAGTAAGGGGATATTAAAGCAGTCACTTTTGTTTAATTGCGTACCCTTTGCGCTTCATTAAGGTCATTAAAGACTTCTTGTAATTGGAAAAAAGATCATCAGGATATGGTTATGATTGTGTTATAATTATAATACTACGTCGGTGGCGTAGTTTTACTACGGTACGGTTACAAAGCTGAGGTTCTAGGTTCGAATCCTAGGTCGGGAAAGTAATATTGGATTTTTCTATTCAGTGTCAACCTGGAGTTAGGAATTTGTACCCGATATGGCGAAAGGCTCGCCCCCTATCACATATACATAACAGATGGACGCAACATGCAAGGCAAAATGTCCTGGCACCTACCTTTCTGAGAAAAAGGCGTGAATTTATGTATGTATGTGTGTAGAATTAAAATGTCACTTCACCAAAAACAGGTTACCCGTAACAATACGGACTATTTAAAACAAATTAATATAAATAATTAAGTGTTATTTGCCTATGAGTTTTAGGAAACGCGATACGCACAACTGATACATAATTACAAACATCTGAATCCATTAATGTATACGTACACTATTGTATATATACGCTGTTATCCTACGTTATATGG
This sequence comes from Hyles vespertilio, assembly GCA_009982885.2. NCBI lineage: Eukaryota > Metazoa > Arthropoda > Insecta > Lepidoptera > Sphingidae > Hyles > Hyles vespertilio. The sequence goes on along the minus strand of CM042822.1, from coordinate 1,715,864 downwards.
AATTCGAAAAATATATTGAGAATATAATAAAATGATATTGAATCTTTGATACCTTCTTGAGTTCCAGCAGCGGCGGCCCTGGCATTTTCTTCGAGAGACCTCAGAATCTCATCGGGGATTGGAGGTGGGGTCGGCAAGTGATCGCCCTGTGGCTGGTAACCGTTTTCATCGGCAGTGTAGGTGATCTTGATGAACTGACCATCATCGTCAGTGTATGAGAACGCACCCTGAGCTTGCACACCGTTGGTGGCGACTCCGGACTCCTCAGCAGCAATACCGTTGGATGTTTCGAAGCTGTATGAGAAGTTCTCGCCATCATTTTGGTTGTCGTATCTCAGAATCTCAGCATTCCTGTCTGCTGATGCTTGGGCACGCTCAGACTGGTATCCTTGGTTGGCACTTGCGTCTTGACCTTGTCCGAAGGCGCTTTGGCTGTATCCTTGAGCAGATCCGGAGCCTGAAGCTGATCCGAAGCCAGGGCTGCCGCTAGGGGAGCCAGAACCAGGCTGGCCGTATTGGGTTGAGGGTGCTTGGTAGCCACTAGGGCCTGATGAAGATGCAGCTCCATTGCCTGACGGGCTGTAGCCGGGGCCAGATTGACCAGCTCCTGGCGCAGATGAGGGGCCAAATCCAGAACCAAAAGATCCCGCACCCGGGGCTGATGAAGATCCAAATCGAGGCCCGGAGGGCTGACCACCTCCAGGGGCAGATGAAGGGCCAGAAGGCTGACCAGCTCCAGAACCTGGCTGTCCGAAACCAGAGGTGGGTTGTCCGTAAGATGATGGAGATTTTCCAAAACCAGATTGGTCAAATCCAGGGGAACCAGCGCCTGGGGCGGATGGAGAACCGATAGGTCCCGTCAAGGATCCAGGGCTTCCACCAGCACTAGCCGCGCTAACAGGCGGGAGGTAAGACCTGTCGAGCTTAGCAGCATAGCCGCAAGCCACCACCGATAAAATAATGAACTGAAACAAAACAAAACATATTAAGTAACATCACTGCTTCACAATAAAATATTAAAATGTTTCATTATGTCTAAATAATCACTGAAATAAATAGCATAATTATTATTTATGATTATTTGTCTTACGTGTGTTTTTGCACAATGATGAAAGCTTAAACTTCATAAAAACTGCGTTTGCAGCGAATGTAATTATTACGAAAAAAATCATCAAACAAAATCTAAGTATCACGACGATAATCGAAAAAGTTTCAACTTTTTGTATGCAAAGATTAATGAAACCATCAAACTTGACATCATTATTTTTTATGATGTTTACAATAGTCGTAATAGCACATAGCACACTAGAATATAAATATAAAATGGGTTTTATTACTTTTTATGACGCAATAGAAAATGGATGAAAAAGAATTTGAAAGAAAATTAGTATAATTATGTTGTGTCAATCCACTGCTCAAAATGAATTTCTTTTAAACTTATTTAGTTTTAGATTTTTAATTAAATTTATTTATAGTTAGTTTTAATATTTTAATACACTTATAAAAATAGTTCTCATTATCTTATTTAACAAAAATCTAAAAATTCATTTTCCGATGAAAAATTTATTTCAATATTTTTCAAACGTAATTAATATTAAAATCCAATTAATGCTTTGATAAAATACAATAATAAAATGAATTACCAGCTTCATTGCAAGCTGTTGTTTCACCACGGGATGAGCACCGAATGTGTCGACTAAGTGGTAGGCACCCTATTTATATGAAGTAAATTCGTTCACATAACTATGTTACTTAAATTTGTACTCACGGAGCTAACCTTTTGACTGAGCTCGTATTAGTGTGCACTAACACTGCGCCGTGGCTGCACTTGCCTGATAAATAATTTTCAGCCATCTTTTTATTTTTTGGCCGTTCGTAGAGCGGTGTTTAATTTAATTGTACTGCTGATAACCGTTAGCAGTAACATCATGTCTTAATATCTAAAATAATATATTTATTTAAATAAAAAACTAAACTTCTGCTTCCAGTATTCCATATATTTTGATTTTTGTATTATCCTATATTAACTTTTTGTTTTTTTAATTCAATTACGGTACTGTATTACTATATTACTTGCCATTATACATTAAAGTATTAGAATCATCACCAGTGGCCACCTTTGACCCCAAAATTCAGCAATTCATACTTTATATGAAACAATTAAATAATTTCGACATAGCCGATATATTACATGCAATTTTCTACAAATTATGATATCAGAAAATTGATAAATATCACGCGATAAAATAATGTGAGAAACTTGTTGAGATTGTACTTTTTTTTTTAAATATCATGAAAATATTTTGCTACAGCCGAAACTTTGAGTTTAGAGTATTCCTCAGCTCATAAGTCCTGCGATGTATTTCTTATTTATAATATTTCTGTCATTTTATCATTTTTTGACCGAGAATAAAGTTTGTATGTCCCCTTCAGTTACCCTAGAAAAGGCTGAAAATAATTAAATCAACTATAGGCTGATGGAAAAAATATATTTTATTAGACCATTATTATGTTTTAAATGTATTTTAAAGTGTTTCGCGATTCATGATTCTTGATTCACGAGTTTCAGGGGGCTGCATTTTTTGGAAACCGAAGATTTTTCTCTAGGTTCAATCTAAGCTGTTACAAAAAAAATAATATTGCGCTTTGCCCAAATATGTTTTGTAGTTGAAAGCACGGCCCCTATTTTTTCTTGTCCTCCGCCATTGTGTTTTAATAATAAAATCACTTGACGTATGTTTTTTTTATTGCATGCTTCTGCCTGCTGTGCGGAAATCTGCAATTCTTTGTCTTATACAGAACGAAACCTGTTGGTATGACATACGTCTTTTTACTATATAAGGCATTAAAAAAGATGTTGTATAAAATTTATTTAAAACAGCTATTTGTCTAAGAATACATAAAGAGGGCAGCATGATCACATTACTGTCTAAAAAATTAATGATTTCTAATGCAAGTTCTTGTAAACTTCAAATGGACTTCACTAACAAAGGATATAAAAAAACCGTTTAACAGACAAGACTCGGTAATAATTCTGTTATATAAAGACAAAATGAAGATCCCCTCGTGGTTTGTGTGTGTTGCTCAATGCATTGATCGATATAGATACGTTAATTATGATTGTGAGCGTGTGTTCGTGTACGTGTGTTTGTATGTGTGTACGCCACGAAGCTTTCGTGTTTGTTTAGATTTTAAGGGTCCTACTGGTTGTATTGACATAAGGCGCAGCAAATGTGTTGATGCATCTATATATCATCATATAATCCGCGTCATAAGCCCGCGGATTATATGGAGTACTGAATGAAGATTAAGCATCTTAGTAGACCAGATGATCAACCGCAAAGTGCTATTATTATTTATGGTATTATTTTGGTGCTCAACATCTATCGTATACGTAAAGTCAATTTCCCAATAATGGCCATTTAATGGTGTATTATTTTGGGTACAAAGAAGACATCAAGTATACTTCGGGCTTCAAGAATAAAATAAGATATTTTTTATTCAATAACTGCAATGTTCTTCGGCGAAACGACTTGGACATGGACACAAAATAATTTGATTCTGAACCCATATTTTTTTTAGCAGGCAGGCGATCATCGCCACTGCTCATGGCTGCTCACCTTCACAACGCCAGGAATCTAGCACTGCCAGGTTGCTGCTTACCATAAGGATAGCACTCTCTTTAAGCCTCTCTTATTTATGTACCTTCTTAATTTATCTCTCGACCACCCAAAGATTGGCATAAAAGCCTTTTGCATTAAGCTCCGCCTTTATAAAACTATGTATGAGTATTTAAATAAATAAATAAAACAAATCATATAAAATAGTATTTGCATCCTTTGTTCTGCTCATGACATAACTTGATCAGGATTTTATTCATGCAGTGACTCACAGGGCTTTATGGCGAGTAGGTACAATACTAATGGGTGAACTACTGTGTATTGTTTCTTTAATAAGCTGTGAGGGAGTCGTGAGCCTCTTTCCATATCATTAGCGAGACATCCGGATGGTGAAGATCAATTTTATACGTGGTTTTACGTTGAAGAATCCTGTTTGTATAAGTGTAATCAGTGGAAAGGTTAGGATGAAGGATTTTTCTTTTTGGGATAGTACAGGATCACGATAGTATGTGGTTAAACTAAGCTAGGTGGCTTTTACTAGCCCGTGAAAAATAGACAGTACCTTTTTCTTTTTGAAATTCACTATATTAGGTAATTATTAAATCTGCAATTGCTTATATAAAAGAGATAAAAAAAGCTTTGGCATTTCTTATAATTATTGCTTCTATTTGTCATCCAAAAGATAGGCGATTTTTCTGTGTTGTGTGATTCGGAGGCCTTTATCTGGTACTGGTCTGAATAATCCATAATGTTTTTTTTTTTATGAAGGCAATGGCAATTCAATAGTTTTATATGTAATACTAACTGTATCTTTGAAGAACTATCAACGAATAGATGAATCTAGTGTGTTGATTTCTATATCCCACATAAGTTCGACTGACAGACAATTGGTTAATTTATTCTCCAAGTGTCAATCGATTCAGCTTAATAGTGAATTTGTACACATTAGAATTCCTATCGCCATATACGTGCTACTGTGTTCCTTGATTTAGTACTCTGACAGACTATAACTTCTAACTGAACACGGAATGGTTGCACGCAATAGAACTATTGTCTATAAAGGAGAACTTTGATCAATCTTCATCAATTCAAAGGATTTTTTAAACTAGCATGGCGTACTGACACTCCTGTTGGTGGTAAGGCAGTTCTGATACAAATTCAAATATTTATCTTTTGATCGAGATAATCTTGTAACCAGATGTACAAAGGCTAAATCCTAAACGTGACACTTGGTTTACTATGACAAGTTGTAGTAACTAACATACTAGACAAGTTACTGCCAAAAACGCATCAGGCATTTACTTATAAAATGGGCTGCCGTCAAAAATGTTGCAGGAAGTCGTTGGATGAAAGCCGCTTTCAAGATTTTACTGTAATACTTGTTAGAGACCACAGTAGTGGAGTTCCAGTAGCTTTAGAAGAAGTAAAATGATCATAGTAAAACCCTGCGATCTATAGTCTCTGCCTCCCTATCCGATGGCCTATCTTATTCGATGGGATACAGGCGAGACGATTTTGTTAAAAAAACGTCTAGATAAAATCTAATAGTGATGAGTTCTCGGCAGGCAAATTTCGTTGTTAGTCATTGCATTATCGGTTTGTAGGCCGGCGTGGTGATTACGACTGATGACTGCTATCACACATCGTTTTGTCAGTCGGTGAAGCAACGATTAAACAATAGACTATCGTTTATGAGCGGTATTATCTGCAAACGAGAACAGAGACAATAAGTATTGTAGACAATATTTTTTGCAGCCTTCGTGGCATAATAGTTGAGCAGTTAGTTGGCTGCAAAACGAGAGGCTATGGGGTCAAGTCCCATACTAAGACAGACGTTCAGAGGCTTTTTATAAAGGCACGATAAAAAGCAACTGACGGAATTACAGTTATAGTCAAATAAAGTATCCCCAACACATTATGGTGATCAAATTAAAAATATGCCAGTCGTAAGGTAGTACAGAAATAGTCGCTTTTCGAAGGATTTCCAACCAAATCAACGACTGGGTCATAAATTCCCTTGAATTTATTACATTCGGTCAATAAGACACAATTATTGTGTTTTCATGACTATGATTATTGACTATATTTATTTATTGGCCATGTTTAAGTACTTATAAATGTACAGAACCCAGCAATTAATATGAATTACTTGCAGCTTCATCTGTGTGAGTGCTGATATAGATCGCCGACAAAAATCAATAAGCATCGGGTCATGCACACGACCGAGTGTCGTGAGAGCATTTTTTCTTTCGCAAACTGTTGCCTTGACAAATTACCGAAGGTCCTTAGATCACACAGACTGCCTGAGCTTCGCGGGTCATCCTATACTAGATCTGTATAGATCGCGGCTTGCCTTTATTTAGACCTAGACTTTATTTGTCGTAAGGTTTCCTTTCCCTTCGTCTCCCAGTCGGATCCGGATGACGTCATCAAGGCTGCTGTCATTGCAATGACTCGGATTCACAGCGCTCACTCACACCATCACACGATTCTTGTTTCCGTTTTAGGGCTTTCTAAGACCTATTAGGAATGGCGACAGCCCTTAAAAAACTCATTTTTATGGGACAGGGTTTAGTTCAAAGTCTTCGCTTGTCGATGTAAATACGAGATAACTGATTATAAAATAGTGATTATAAAAAGATCTAACGTCTGATAAAACATGAATGAAAATTAATCAATGTTCATAAATAGAGAATAGTGGGAACGTATGTTTTATTAATACTGTGTTCAAATATGGTCCACGTATTTCATAAATGTATTGTACGGAACTGTAGACTTCATAATATTGTTTTTATAGCTTAGACTTTGCTAGCTAGTTGTACATTAGCCCATGATCGAACAATTACTTATTAATTTTAATTAAATTATTGTTATTCATAGTGTTTAAGATCGTGAACCAAAAAGCTGTGTACCAAATATATTGCTTGTATAATTATCAAGTAATTTAGAAACGGTTTCCGCGTTGTTCTCAACATTCAAGACGTCATCTCTATATATATATTATTGTTATATTTTTAAACTATTTAATTTTATCTCGCGAAACACGTGACCTCATTGAAACTACTCAGCCGATGCAATTACACAAAAATAATTAGAATACCAGTATAATTGTAGCAAAATAAATATTAATTGATTCACTTGGCATTTTGCACATCCTATTTGATTACACTAGGCTCTGTATATGGTTTTAGTCACGCCAACTGATCTTCTACCGCCTAAGTAATTATTATAGTTATGAAAAATTATTTGTTTCTCCATTCACGCAATTGCCGGTACGACTGGTCGTCATATTTCTTACAAATGGGAGACTTTCTTCATGGGCCAAAGAGTAATATAGTAGTGTAAACAGTAATATGACTATTTTTACCCCAGAAATATATTGTATTTTTGTAGGATAATTTTACGTTAACAACGAAATATATAACTCAATTAAATATTAAAAATCTTATGGTTTTCTTCTTCTTGTATGCGCTTGCGCATTGTTGATCGATCGTTGGATAGATACTGTGAATGTATCTACTACATCACCATCAATATCAAGTAGGTAGAGGCCGTGCATTAGGTTAGTGTTTGCGTAAAGGAAATATATGTATTGCATTTGCGCATTAACTTAATACTAAATAACACATACATGTATAGAAAGTTAAAGCTTTTGTAGCGCAATGACCAACAGTAGGTATCGATCTATATTGAACAAAAGATTTCTTTCAATATTTTGATGCATTTATAGTAATAAGTAAACAAAGATAGAGATATATAGAGCGAATTTGGAAATAGCTAGTTAAGATAAATATAGTATAAAGCAGATAATTTTGTGGACATATTAAAGGCAACTATTTTAATCTCTTGGAAATGACAGACAAGATATAGAGTAGAGCCGTAACAATACGGCACTAGCACGATAGCTAGTCGCTTCACCCATCGAGACAAATGATTGTGTGGTTAATAAAAGACCCACAATTTTATATACCAACGACATAAAACACCTGTCCTTCTGTGGGATTTGACTATGTGAGTGAACATTAGGTCACTTACATGAGTAGTACACCTGGTCTTCTAGCAACAAGTATGGGCGTTTAATCATTACATCCTGATGATTTCTTAGATTTACGCGTATGTTACTCATTAAAATAAATTATTATTTACGGATCTGATCACAACGGTTTAATTTTAGATTTTTTAACTTCCAGACGTTTCTATTACTTTACAGCTTTCGCGATTACGGGGCGGACTGGAAGTGGGGTTGATTGGGGAAGTTAAAAAATGTAAAAATTAAGCAAATGCGCGATGAAATCCGTAAATAATACAATCTCATTGTAATATACAATTATTCAAGGATACTGTCGAAAATAAATAAAATAAAAAATATAAAATATTCTGAGTTCGATACTTCTCACTAACAATCCTGTTTGTATTTCATTTTTATACAAAAAGAAGCTGATTTTCTGGATATTTTCTACAGTATTAGAAACAAGGTCGAGTCATAAAAGTAGAAAAATTCTTTTGCAACATAAATAGTTAAATACAGGGTATATCAAGACTTCTACCGAAAACGAAGCCAGGTGGCAGTTTAAGCGACTTCAGACACAATGCAACAGAAAATGTTGGAAAAAAAAGCGACAATTTTTTTTTTGTAATTTTTTTTATATCATTGTATTTGGGTGGTAAGTACATTTTTTCCTAAAATAATAGGTTATACCCTTTTATTTATAAAGACTCTAAGGTATAAAAGAGTTTAAATTATTATTTTAGCAAAAACTATGGATTTACCACCCAAAAATGTCGATATTTAAAAAATGATAAAAAAAAATTGTCTCGTTTCTTTGCAAAATTTTTAGTTGTATTGTATTTGTAGTCACTAAAACTACCACCCGGCTTCGTTTTCGGTAGCAGTCTTGAGATATATGTGTGTAAGTTTGTTTTGTAAGCATTATGCGTAATATTAGAATCGAAATACAATGTTACTGAGAGATACGAAACTTGTGTGAAAAAGCATGAAGTCCTAGGTTGGAATTGGACGTTGGAAATGATATGTTTCAAATTAAGTATACGTCACCAACCGGAATGCCAATCTGGAGGTCATAAAACTAGCCCCAAAACCGTCACTTCTTAGTAAATTACCTAATATCTCAAAAGTGAAGAATCACAAGCACTCCTGCACATGTAAGATTAAAAAATATAAAAAGTACGTGAAGTCATCAACCCAAAATATTTAGACCGACGGTTCCAGAGACAGCCGGTCATGAAACAATAACACAAATTATTCAGCAATGTAGGTACAAACTTCCAAACTTCCAAACTTGCAAGCTTAGAAATTTCCAAACTTCCAAATTTTCCAACTTTCAAAATTTCATTCTTACAAACCTACAAATTTAAAATCTTCCAAACTTACACACTTACGCCCAAATACTGGAACGCAACTTAAATATAAATGGCGCTTAACTAAGTTAATCCCGATTAAATGTACTGGCTAAGTGGGCCGTGCGCTGTTAAGAGCAACTTATTATTTAAATGGCGTTCCAGTATTCGGGCGTTACAAACCTGAAACCTTGCAAACTTACAAAAGTATAAAAATTCAAACACGTTCATATGTTTATGAAATTAAGCACACGGGTTCAAACTGTCCTAGGACAATATAACGTACTCGTAAATCAAGGGCGGATCCAGGTTTTACGCCAGGGTAGGGGGTCATATAGTTCATTTACAACATTGGTTCTGATTTCAATACTCCAATTCGTAATAATGACTCTTTAAAGTTTGTTACACCTGTGATTTGTGAACATACACACACTTTTTTTCCTTTATTTATCGACATGCAAAGAATTAATTGTGGTTATAAATTTTATCAACAAGTTAATTAATAAATTGTGTCAATCTGGAGCCAGCCCACGGGGGCGGGGGGGAGTCATGACCCCCATGACCTCCCCCCTGGATCCGCGCTTGCCGTACATACACATCGAATTGAAAAATTCCTTTTTTATAAGTCGATTTAAATAGGTAGCGTCCACTTTCTGTTGTTATTAGAAAAAGTGACGGATTTATACGTGCATAGGTATAAATCCGTCCACATGAAATTCGTTTTTATAGATTGTATTATTTATTTTCTACACTAGCCTCTCGTTCTCCATCCCCTTAATCCATCCCATGGTTATCTGTAAACCATTGCTTAGAGTGATAAGGCCTACATTTTCTTTTTTATGTATATTATGTTATATCGTGAACAATAAAGCACTAATATATAAAATAACTTATGCATATAAATTATAATTCAATGTCACAAAAATCTAGGACTTTCAGGCTTCAGTGTCTAACCACAGACTTACAAAACTAACCAAAACGAACAAGAGACATCAGACACGATAGTCGGATAGACTAATGACAATTGCATTATCTTCTATCATTATGAAGTGTTTCAATCCACTCTCATTCTGTTTTTTGTATAAACTTAACAAATTGTGCAACACTCGGCGAGGGTTACGCGTGAGCAATTAGTCTGATATTTACGTTTCAATAACCTATCACCTCTGAGACAGGTGTTTGGAAACTGTTAAACAAACCTCTCACTTGGATTTTTATTTTAAACGATTTTATATTAGCTTAATAGCTAATAATTACTTCCAAAAGTCACAGACATAGACCCGATCCAGCATTAAGATGCATGACTTAGTCCTGGGTATTACAAACTAAGAATCATTTTGGTCTCACTTCCAGACCCGAAATAAATGATTGTGGTTCGAACAAACCTTTTTATCGATGTTGGGAATATTGGGATTGAACCTGCATCCTCGTGTTACATAGCTGGCTCTAATTCTAGCTGATCAGAAAATTTATGACAAAATGCCATTTATGACAAAACAATATTAGCAATGCGTAAAGATGTATATTTTCTTGCAATTGATTCAAAACGTTACATATTTCTTCTCTCTTTTTTATGACATAATTTAATTGAAAAATTAAACGAACAACATTATAATAAATCATAATAATATGAAGAATGCCATAATACTGTGATTACAAATTCGACAATTATCTAAGTTATTACAGATTAGCTTTATGAAATTAATTCGTGGAGCAACATGTTACAGAAAAAGCTATCAAGGCCAATGATAAAAATTAACAAAAAACGTTTATTACAGCACAAATGAGCGAATCACATTGGTAACATCGCATCTGTCAAAATTTCATCTCCGTAGATTTTTATACTGTTGCAGAAATCGTGTTGATAAGGCTTCTAAACAAGCGGACTCTATAAATGAACCAAATAAATCACTTACGATTGATAAGGGTTAGGTTTCAGTTAGTCCAGTTGTGCTATAGTCCGGCACGCTGGCCTAGTGCGATTTAGCGAACTTTACATACCATAGAAATTACAAATCATAGTGATTTGTACGCAGATTTTCTCTCAATGTTTTTTGGTATCAACCCATATTCGTCCTACTGCAGGGCACGATCCTACTCTACAATAGAGAGTAGGGTTGGGAGGGGTAAGGTCATAAAGTCCACCACGCTGGCCTAGTGCGGCCAGGCGGAATTTGCACCCCAGTCATCTTTCTATTCATCTTTGAACCTAATCTCGTATCACGATAATACAATCAACTATAATAAAAAAAATAAAAACCGACTTCAAAACAAAAATCCACTAAAAACCAAAAAATAATAAATACCACTCCAAAGCAAAAAAAATAATATTTATTTCATGGAACTCGTGCATGTTGATTAATTTGCTTAATGACTTGGCTAGCCAACAAATCAAAATATATGCGTAACATATTGAAGACGGGCCGCCAAGTACCAAACATGTAGGACGTATGCCTTATATTAATTTAAATATCTATTCGTTGGTGTTCTTTCCGATGACAATGAAATCGCTAAAATCGGCTAAAAGCTGCCAAAGATATTGGAATATTCACATGTTTAATATTTTTCTCCCCCCCCCCCCCCATCCCTTCGCGCCTACCTCTTTTTCCCTCAACCACTGTAGCCTAGCTTTTATACTGAAGCCAATGCAAAAAGAACCGTTGAAATCCTATTAAATTTTGAGGGGTTCTACTCTCCAGGTCCGAACATAATCATCACATCTTCATGTTGTATTCCTGGGATCAACCTGTCAATACGTTTTTTCTAATGAAAACGAAATCACTAAAATCGGTTGAAAGCTGCCGAAGATATTAGAATTTACGTGTATTTTAATTTTATCACCCACCCCCTCTCACCCCCACCCCTTTTTCCCTCTCTCACTGTAACTTAACTTTTTTAATGAACGTAACGCAAAAAGAACCATTGCAATTCTCCTTAATATTAAGGAGTTCCCCTCTCCAGGTCCGAAGATATTCATCAGATCTTCACCATATTTTTATGGGACCAAACGACAAGCACCAGCTTTCAATCAAAGAAAGAATGATCGAAATCGGTACACAGTACAGAGAAACGAGGTAACAAACATAAGAAAAAAAAAAAAGCTACATACAGTCGAATTGAGAACCTCCTCCTTTTTTTGAAGTCGGTTAAAAATAGTAAATAAATTGGGATAAAAAATGCACACATAAAACCATTATTGAAAGCCCACATGCGCTTTTAGATTAATGAAGTGACAAATAAGTAAAAATCTCCTTGAAACTGTTAATAAATCATGATAATGGTCGACAAATTGATAAACACAATGCTTACCATGATCAATCTTACAAGTTTATTAAGGACACTATAATGTTCTATCACAGTTGGTTCTATTACAATTTAATGAATTTTATAGCAAACTATATTCTATGTTTTAACTTATGCATAAAACTATTGTTGCTGATTTTTTACAACCTTTGTGGCGCAGTTCGTTTGACGTCGGCTGTAAAACGTGGTTAAAAGGCTCAAAGTCACTCAACGAACCATGGAGCGGGCTATGCTCGGTGTTTCCCTACGAGATCGAATCAAAAATGAGGAGATCCGTGGGAGAACCAAGGTTAGCGACATAACCCATAGGATTGGCAATTTGAAGTGGCAGCGGGCCGGGCACATAGCTCGTAGAACCAATGGCCGTTGGGGCCGAAAGATTCTTGAGTGGAGGCCATGTACAGGCAAGCGAAATGTCGGACGCCCGCCTACAAGGTGGACGGACGATCTGGCTAAGGTTGCAGGAAGTCGCTGGATGCAGGCCGACGACAACAGGTCATTGTGGAGATCCTTAGGGGAGCCCTATGTTCAGCAGTGGACTTCCTGTGGCTGATATGATGATGATTATGTAAAACACTCGTTTTCGTTACCCGAGCCGAGACTAATATTTGTGTGATTCGCAAGTAATTGTTTCGTGTCTGGGTTTTTTTGAGATCAAAACTCTCTCGTGGTATCTGATACCCACGGGTCACGACACAAGATTTCGTGGGCTCAGAACTTCGTAGGGTGGGTTGAGTGTATTTATTTATGACAATTTAAAATACCGTATTCAATTGTCATTATTGTCTGTCATGTAACTTTTGATGATGATGCTGTTCTTAATTACTTTATATCTAGTGTGTGAACTGGAATCCTATTTTAAACTTAAGCTTAGTATGCAGACGTGTAACAAGCGACATAGGCAAATTCCCCATGGTTTGTGACCAGGTTATATTTAAATTCTAAATTTAGGTATTTTTCACCAAGTATGTATGTCGCCGTTATAAAACGGTGATTTTATCGCTATAGAAGATGCAGATTCCATTCACCCAAGGAACATAAACTGAATTATCCAGCCTAGGAATCGAACCATATATCACACATATACATTACTATAATACTCGCTTCAAAAAATATGAGTAACTGTTTTGATCAAATCGCTTGTTTTAGAGCCGCTAACCGAGTCGTCACGATTTATTTTGACGAGTCTATCAAACAGAACCATTTCTAATTGAAATAAAAATCGTGCAGCACAAAATAGCTTCGTGAATCATACATAACGTACCTAAAATATACTACAATATTTAGTTCTGTTGAATAAATGTAGATGGCAGCACGTGTACAAAAATATACCATATAGTAAGTAATAATCTAGTCGAACACTCGAATAATGGAACGCCATTCAAATAATAAGTTACTCTTAACAGCGCACGGCCCACTTAGCCAGTACATTTAATCGGGATTAACGTAGTTAAGCGCAAGTTATATTTAAGTTGCGTTCCAGTATTTGGGCGTATGGCTACCAAACTTTAAAATTGTGGTCGTTGGTTCATAGTTAGTATGGATCGACAGTGAATACTTGTTCGGTGAGCCACTTTTCTTTATTTATTTATCTTCTCTCTATTTCTTCTTAGAAGTTTCTTCGCAGTAGTTATCGCTGCACTGATTCAATTTTTCGTTTCTTTTAAGTATTTACTCTCTTATTTTTATCCAGACATCCGTTGTAATAGTATTCTTAATGTACGCAAATTATTGTGAAGATTCAAAACTTGGGCATAACGACCTTTGACACCGGTGTCAATCAACAGGCCATTGTACCATTGACATTCTTTATAAATTTCGCATTAAATTAAATCTTATATTAATATTTATATTATAATGTCTGGCAGAATATAGCTATTGTGCTGTGAATGTGAAAAATTATTTCGATCAGATGTCGGAACATATTTGGGGGTCCTAACACTAGAATTCGCATAAAAAAGATATCAAATTGCAACAATCAGTCTAATCTACATGGTAAATGTATGCAATGCCGCCACACAGGTTATAGAACTAAGAAATAAACTCTACCTTCACAAGAACCGATGTCTATTTATCCCGCCAAACGGCAGTGTCAATGCACTGATATGTTATTGTTTGAAGGACTTAACGTCTTCTCAGTCGAGCGCAGCACTGCTTCGTATTTCACGGTGTTGTTTGGTTTTGCTATTGTCCAAGAATGGTCGTATCGCTTCCCATCAAGCGAATGGCTTGCTCGTCTCGCCATTCATTGCAATGAGAAATTTATACAATTAAAAAATGTATAAATAATAAATTACAATACAGTTAAACTTATCATACATCACAGCCGAACAAGTCGGTTGTAATAAATATTAATTCAACTATTTTTTTAAATCTTTTTTTATTTAGGTAGTTTTATCCACCCAAGTTACGTCAGTTCCAATGATATTGTGTAGACCTCAACGATTTACTATTTAAAAAAGTTACCATGGTATTGCGTATTAAATATCCGACATATTCAGCTATGTTTAAAATATTAACGAATTCAAAAACCCGTCCCTTATCATGACAGACAATCGTTAAAAATGTTATTTTATATCATAAAAACCATACTACTGGCTAATACGAGTCTTTAAGTCGTTGACCTGTCTAACTACATCACAAAAATAATATTATCTATTTTTTATGCTTTATATAAAATATTTATATTTTGAACATACGTTTACATAAAACTGCACATTTATGAAAAAAAAAATCGGAGAGACATTCGGTCTCAAAAATACCCAGATTCGAAGCGAATACCTGTGGATCACACAAACATTTGTGTCGGTACGCACAGGGATCGATCTCGCGACCTCTGGTTTTACAGTCGGCGCCTTACCAACTGCGCCACGGAAGCTGTATTCCATGACAGACTCGGTGAACTTTACAAATCTGCTATATTATATTTTTCGCTCTTTGATTTATAGAGTTTATTTATTTAATATGTCGCTGTGTAAACATGTTTAGCAAACGAATAGACCTTTTTTATCGCGAGGAAAGCGTCAATCTTTCCAACACCTCGGGGGAGGTCGGAAGGGGCTTGTTGAGTTAGCCTGGCGTACAAGGACAACTGTTGTACCACGCAGATGTTGCGCAGCCTACCTGGGTCCATACCGAGATCTAAGTTATTTTGCCGGAACACCGATTAAACCTCTCGATAGCCCACCCACGCATTACGGACGACCGGCGATCATGACGGGCGAGTAGCGCTTAGTTGTTGCGCTCACTGTGAAAGGAATAGCTCTGCCAGTTGGACTGCTATTCAAGTAGCATAGGCGCTAATTTGGTGGAGCTGAGAATAATTGCTCCTGTCGATGTTTGATAGGATAGGATATATTGCTGCGGCACATATAGGTCGATAATCGCTAGCATTGCTAGATCGTTGACATAATTTTGTAGCAGCAAGCATTTTGACAGACTCCGTGGCGCAATTGGTTAAACGCCGGCTGTGAAACGGGAGGCCACGGTCCGCGGTTTCGATTTCCGCACCAAGACATTTGTTGTCACAATATTTGTGCGGCCCACAAATATTCATTTCGGGTCTGGGTGTTTGTGAGACCGATAAGTAAACTTTTTTAGTTTCTGATACCCACGACACAAGCTTAATTGTTCGTGACTGTTGGTTGTACTTATTTATTTATTTACATGGATTTATTACCATACAAACCATGTAATAGAAATACTTATAGCGGAGTAAATACAAATAGTATTGTCAAAAAAAAAAAATATCGGTTTTAGTGCGGTAGCAAAGACATTATTATGTCCTTATTTAATAGCGAACAGTTTTAATTAGATTAGATTAGATTCTTAGCACCCAAAATATTTATGTTATCTTTATCTGCACGGATGACCATCTGTACTGACTGTATCAAAAATAATCACGTTTACAGCTTCGTTTAAACTTTAAACCATTAATCAATATCAACATTCAGTTCCTTTTATTACTATTAGTCGAAGTAGATACCAATCAAAAATAAAAATAGACCAAACAATTTGACGAAATTCAATTTATTACAGGTATTCAAATTTCATAGAAATAGTTTTTGTTCAATCAGGAATTCCAAAAATGTATTGATCGTTTGTACTTGTGATCTTATTTTGGCCGTTTTAGCCAGCAGAGTAACTACTGGACATATTGAGACTTAACATCTCATGTCTCAGGATGGCGAGCGCAGTGTAATACTAAGCATTGCTTTGTAATTCAAAGTGTCTGATTTTGCCACTGTTCATGAGCGGTAGTGTCGCTTTCCATCAAGCGAATGGCATGCTCGCCACGCCATTAATTGCAATAAAAAATATCAGTGACAGATCGCTTGATTTATTATTTTATTTTTACTTTTTTGATAGATGAAAATAGTTTTGTGACGTGATGGTAAAGAAAAAAGTTCTCCATAAAAGATTGTTGCCCACTATAACGTAGCCTATCATTGTCAAAGAATATGACAAAAAATACAAGAGTGGCCAACAAGAAACCAGATAAAAATGGCTATTACTTTACTAATATTACGGAAGATGGACGAAAAACTACGAAAGAGGAATATATTTTAATTATATCTATTGAAAGTGTTTATACGCTATTTCGATAATATAACATATTTTGTGGCACCTAAAGCGCTTTGAAATACCAACTTTAGTTGCAGGAAACTATCAACATATTATGTATAGCTTTCCATAAAATTTGCTAGGAGAATTTCCCGCCCTGACACCCGCCACTGCAACTCCTGTAAGCCAGGATCAACAGTGGCACGCAATGTAATGACACCGAGCATTGAAGCTCGACGAGTCTCCGGGAATGTCTAACTTGTCTTTAACCCGCAAAGAAATTAATCAGAAAGTTAAATTAATAGGAGGAGTTGGAAATAAATAATGTCCACTTCCCTCCGAGCAAAGCGGGTGACAAAACATTGAACTAAAGAGGTAAATAACCTCATAAAGAGACTTTTACAGCCGGAGAAGCCAGCTGTAAAGCACCACTGAATTCATTAATACATATAAATGGGACCTATTGTGTGAGCTGTTACACTTGATTCCAGTAATAGGTATGGCAAAAACGCCGGAAAGCACGGAAATTCGTCCTAGTCTCTACAAGGTCCGTGTAGTATATAACTCCAGATGATATTTGCATGCTATCTAGCATGGTTTTACGCTCATTATGCCAAATACTACACTCCCAAAGTATATGATGCGCGGACTGTTCATATTCGCAATTAGGTGTTGAACATGAGCATGCAGGCGAATCAACGAGCTTAAAAGAGTACAATTTAGACTTAAAGCTACCATGGCCCGTAAGGAACTGTGATACGCAATAATAGACATCTAGCCAAGTCTTTGTCAAACGATCACGCACGCAAGGAAAATATTGGTATAAATGACGTCCCTTCAAAGATACCTCCCATCTATTTTGCCATTCATCTAATAGTTCGCTATATACCACTGAAGGCGGTTTAAATAATCTGTCAACTTTTAAAAGTTCACGTGGAGTTATAAATCTTTTATCCATATTCTCCCTAGTAGAGTAATACATGGCGGCGCGACGTTGCACCTCCTATATATATGTAAAATTTGCTAGTTGCAGGAACCATTTTCAGTTGCATCGTATGTAAATTTCATAGTATTTGACAGCTTTTGTACTGCATGCACATTTCAAGATAGTTCCGTATGGTACAATTTTCGAACTATCAAATTAGACCTATGTATAAACGACCACCTGGCGATTTAACAGTCGGGAGTTCGAATGTTATGCACTGAGCATAAAGTTTAAGATATTACTAATATATTCGTAGTTGTTAATTCTGTCTTGCTTTAAGAGCGTATACACCTTGCGCGCAAAGTCAACTATAGGTATTTCTTCGCTAATTTCACGCATACATAAGCGACCAAAACTGTGTGCGTAGAGCTGCCGCGTCGGCTCGCTATACAATCGGCTCAAACAACTTTGATCCGTGCGCTTCAAATATTCAATTGAAATGTAACTGTAATATAATATCATAAAAATATTTTATTTGCATTATAAGTAGACAAATATTACTGTCCAAGCAAAGAATAATACAAATTTTGGATACTAATCATATTCGTTATTATTACATTAAGTTGCATTCAAATCAGTGTTCAATCAGTATACACTACGGACGTTATATTAATCATTTCGTGTTCGAAAACATAAATAGTGTTAGGGGCCTTATAACCCCTTACAATTACGAAATATATTTAATTTTATATTACAATACATAACATAATTTAGCCTCGGAATTACATCCCATTATATTACCTGAAACATAATTTATACTCACTACAAAATCATTGTAGGTAATAAAAATAATTAAATATTTTACTACCAAAGTACTAAGATGTGGTAATCGCATTCCGCGCGTGGCTATTTTTACTACGCGCGGCATAATCGACTGCAGCCAGGCCGGAGCGACGAGCGATACGGGAGGACGTAGAAGGCCTTGCGGCGGTCTGATTTGATCCACGTCGGACAGCGTGTTTTATTGTGGTTTTTAAAATATTTGTAGAAAACATGAAAACTAATTTTGTTGAAATATAAAATGGTAATTTATTGATAAGATGTTCTTCTATTGTAATATGCAATTGCTATAAAAAATTATGTACGATAAGTTGGTAAAAAAAAAAATGTTCTTGACGAGAGTTTCTGAATAATTTCGCATTGTTTAAATTTTTATTTTTCAACAACTAAACACAAAAAGATTATTTTTCTCAGCAAAATCCCTTCATAAGGGTCTTATTAGTCGGATAATATTTTTATTTTCATCTTGTATTTAGTGGTTTCGGATATCTTAAGCTTCTAAATTTCCATTTAAAGCCTAAATAACGAAACTTGTGTTCAGTAATCCTTATAGTACTCACAAATTATCCATCAATCTATTATGTTTTCCACCAAAATCCCTAGATGACAACCTTTTCTAAAATAAGTACTAATTATTTTACCTTGAAATTGTTTATTGGTGGCTATTAACTCATTTGTCCTGTTTTTAAGCCAAAAAGCGCGTGCAGGGTATAAACGCTCTTAACGAAATATGAAAACATTGCATGGTGAATCACAATAATTTAACGATACAGATAACTGATATTGAATTTTTGTATTCATTATCGTTCCGGAGTCAGAAAGTGACCGATATGGCGATAGTCTCGCCCCCTATCACATCGTGGAATGTATGCTCTATACAAGGCGAAATGTGGGTGTCCTGGCACCTCTGTCTTCCCCTTCTGGAAAAAACGCGTGAGTATATATATGTATGTTAACGATTTATTAAACCTATCAACTTGTGCGTAGCGATTAGACCAAGATTATCTATTTCAGAAAGCATTGGTGTTAGAAGAGCAGCGAGAAAATTATAAGCAAATTCCAAATCTCAATTTATAAATCGCTAAATTACACCGAAAATAGAAGGATGGAAAATATATAATAAAACAAATAGAAAAGACCAATAAATTCTCCATTATCATAATATCCTGTTTCTAAGTTAACATTTTTAAATACAGGTAAACACAGGTATTCGACATGAAAAACCAGTCTTTGCATTCGACTATAAATAATGATCGTGAATGTTTTAGAAACTTGTATAGAAGAATATAAATTTTGTGATATATTTTTAACAAATCCCTTTCAATTAATATTAAAGATATTTTAACAGAATTTATTATGATCGTATACCTCAATATGTATATTGTATAGAATTCAGATTTAATGCGCTTTTCGTCTTAGTTGTGTTGTGGTGGATTTCGAATTATGAACCGTAAGGTTTTGTATTCGATTCCTAATTGCGGCTATCAGCGCAAAAGTGGTGTAACCCACAGTTATTTTTTAGTACGGTTTTGGTGTAAAATTCATTCGTTACAATATAATATAAAAGTACACAATTTATGTAGATTCTACAGTTTTGAGAGTAAATAAAAAACAAAATATTTAAAATAATGTTCACAAAATAAACTACATCAAAAATAATTTAACTTAATTTTAATTCCTCTATTATTTCCTAATGATGTAGGTTGGGGTTACACCACTTTTGCGCTGATAGCCTCTTTAAATACGTCGGTGATTGTATTTAAGTTTAAGATGTGTTATTTAAGTTGCATACCATAGCGATTTATAATTTTTTTTTAACCTGCATACTATAGCGATTTATAAGAATTTCTATGGTATGTAAGTCCGCCAACCCGCACTAGGCCAGCGTGGTGGACTATATGGCCTAACCACTCTCAATCGTACTCTCGATTGTAGAGGAGGCCCGTGCCCTGCAGTGGGACCTATATGGGCTGATACAGATATTAAAGTTGTCCAGAATGGCGAAAGAGTTCACACCAAAAAGTCACTTCCAATAGTCTATAAATACTATCAACAAACCTACATTAACAAACTTTTAAGAAAATAGATCGAAGAACAATTTTTGTGTGGTGATATTATCAACTTATCTGGCGCTATAATTATTAATAATATTTTCCTCTTAATTGGATACTCAGCGTGCTTAAATTTATTCGAGCTCTTATTTATTCCCTGACAACATCAAACCAGCGCGTTTTTACCAACCAGGATTTTGTGTGAAGATATACATCTCTATAAATTTAACATGATTTTAAATCTCTTTAATTTTACGTTATAAACGCCTATGCCTAAGCACATTATTTCTTTATCTGTTACGATTACTTTTGATGAAACAACTTAGTTCAACAGAGTATGTGCTTTAAGCACGACATCACAACTCAAGCGACTTTATACGATCTAAATGTCAATTTTGTTTATGAATACAAGCCATATACGTCGCCTAAGTAATACGGATCTTTTATTATTTAAGAATTTAGTCATGACTCCTTCTATCAAGCAAAGATTTTATTGTACTAAAGGTTGGTACAAATTCATTGATTAATACTCTGTGATTGTTATGTATGACTTAAACCATTATAAAATAATTAGTTAAAAAGAAAGGAACGAAACGAAAAGTATAGTCGCTTAGCTGAGGTAGTTTCTTATACTCGCGGTTTCGTCTTCAGAGTTAAAATACGTTTCGAAGCCATGGTAGCAGTTATTAATTCAATAGATATTGTGAAAGACTATGTGAATAAAGAATAGACAGACAGATTTTGTTTTTTTATTGGTACATCAGACTTTAAAGTATAGAGTATTGTATAAAGCCAGAAGCGACGGGCATATCGAGTCGGTGAATACTCCAACTGTTCTGTATTAACCATCAGATATATTGTCATCATCATCATTATCATCATCGTCGACATTTGCTCATTATGTGTCAAATGATATTACTAAGCTCGTTGCAAAGATTTTTTTCTTTCTTTATATCATCAGCCCTTCCGCGTCCTATGCTGTATATAAACCTTCATTGTTGTATGAGATAAAAATATTAACACTCTACATCGGAATATTGTTGTATTAAGAGACCATTAAGCTATTTGGTTAAAGTTGGCGTGAAGAATGTATCTGATTGATCGATCTATTTATTTACAACGTAAAGAATTTTTTATATTGATATGATAATAACTTACGTAATAACTTTATACAGATGGTCCCTTAAGCAAGGACTTAATAAATTAATCGACTTGGTATTACATTGCATTTCACAACTTTTTGCGGTAGAAAACCTGAGCTGCGAGACATGGAATTTTTTTACAGGCTGTTTTTGATAGTAGTATTTTCAATACACGGCTTTATGTTGAAATTGGAAGAGTTTAATCTGCCCACATCATATCCACCAAGGCAAGAAATGAACAAAGCAATTTTACTGCCAACATCTCGTGACAACTATTGGTTGCGATGTCACTTTTTCTTTCTACGAATTTCGCATGCTTGCAATTGTATGACAGTCAATTTTACAATCTCAATAGGTTAAGAAAGAAAACAAAAATATTACAATTGGCAGTTTAGTTTATTTACAAAACAATAATTGATTTTGCTAAAAGCGTTTTATAAATTCTTGACATTTAATTTGTCGAGAAATAGGTGATAGACATCGTAACTCTCTTATCTTTAAATACAAGTATTGTTTTTAGTTTTTGCTGAAGATATTTAAATATCATATAAGAATAATATGTAAAATCTATTATAAATCTTCGACATAACTATTCCCAAGTTACAAATAGTCAATATTAATAATACGCTTAGCAAAAAAAACATGTTAATCACACTAATTCTTCTGAAAAACATGTGTATTCGGGTTTGTCGTCTATCTATTCATTTTTTTATCATCATGATTAACACCATACATTGCTTAAAATTATATAACCACTTAAATATTTATTTTTCGCATCTATTCTTAACCAGTCTAATGCGTCAACTAGTAATAGTACCCAGTTTTCTCGTCAAACCTCTGAGGCTGCTTTGGTCCCTCAAATTCTTCTGATTTCTGGCCGCTGCCCTGCACTAAGTGCAAATCGTTGGGGCTTTGAGAACTAGGTGATTGGAGGGAGCTAGGGGTAGTTGAAGAGACTTGGTATGACGGAGCCGTTTGGGTTGTGCTTTGACCAAACTGAGATTGGCAGCAAGGTTTCGAGAAGCCAAAGTTAGGCTTAGAGCTCAGAGGCTGGACGGCGGGTACCTTAACTCCTCCGCTAAACGGCTTTGGGACACTAACGTCGGAACCTTGTACAGAATTTAGACTAGTTGATTGTGTGCCAGAGACTTCCTGGCCTAAAGTGGGTGTGGTAGGCTGGCTGAAACCAGGTTGTGCTGTTGGCAGCACTGTGGAAGGCGTGCCATAAGGCTGCACGGTGAATTTAGTTCCAGGGACGTATTCTGGAAGTCCCGAGGAACTTGACGCGAAAGCACTAGCGAATGACGGTTGGCTAAATTGGCTTTTGGTGGGATAGGTAAGACTTGATCCGACAGGTCTGTTAAAGAGTGAGCCTCTGAACGGCTGTTGCGAAGTGCTGGCTGAGGCAAAGGCTTGCGATGTACCGAAACCTGGGAATCCTGTATATCCTGTCTGACCGATTTGGGGTTGGGGCTGATATTTACCAAAAGCACTTACTGGCGAGCTTCCAAAAGGTTTGTATTGGGAGCCGAATTGGGTCTGCGAATGTTGGCTATTTGTGAATGGTGTGTAAGTGGGAGTACTTTGTCCAAATTCAGGTTTAGTTGGTGCACCGAATTGGGGTTTGGATTCTTGATGATGGGACGTGGAGAAAGGTTTACCAGATTGAGAACCAAACTGCGTTAAACCGTGAGAAGCTGATTGTCCAAATTGAGGTGTAGTCGAGCCGGTGGTGGTAGCACTGCTTTGAGTGTTTTGCGAGGTTGAGCCGAACTGAGTTTTGGCAGACTGTATACCGAAAGCTGCAGTGAACGGAGCTGGAGACGAAGTGATGAAAGGTTTCTTTTCATTGGCTTTATTATACGATGATTGTTGAGTGAATTGCGATTGCGTAAAAGTGTTTTGCTGAGTGTTCTGTGTTACTTGACCAAATTGAGGCTTAGTACCTTGAGAGTTGATGTGAGTACTTCCAGTTGGCTTGTATGACTGGGAACCGAAGTGAGTGTGGGAGCCTTGGTGTTGCTGTGTTATAGGTATACTGCCTACAATTTGTTGGGTCGGTTGGGTTTGAGTGAAAGAGCTACCTTGGGAAGTTTGTGGAACTTGTCCGAATTGAGGTTTTGTCTCAGTAACACCAAATTGTGATGTGGATCCGAAAGGTTTTGATGTTTGAGAATCGAAAGTTGAGGAGTGTTGACCTGATTCCTGGTGGATCACCGTGCCCTCGCTTTGTTCAACTGTCTGAGTTTGAGTGGTAGAGCTTTCCTGAGGCTTTGATGCTTGAACACCCAATTGAGTAGTAATGCTGATCGGTTTTAAGGGCTGAGAACCAAGTAATCCTTGAAACCCTGGCTTACTCTGTGTAGTAGTTGTGCTGCCTACAGTTTGTTGAATCGTTTGGGAGATTTGACTTTGAGTGACTGAAGTTTCTTGTGAAGTTTGTGGCTTTTGACCAAACTGAGGCTTGCTTCCCTGGCCACCGAACTGAGATTGAGAGCCAAAAGGCTTGTATGTCTGCGTGCCGAATTGGCTTTGAGATCCAAAGGTAGGTTGCTTTTGTGCACTTGTGCCAATAGTCTGCTGTGTGGTCTGGGATTGCGTGAAGGAGCTTCCTTGTGTAGTTTCTAATACTTGACTAACTTGGGGCTTAGTTTCTTGAACGCCAAACTGAGTGCTAAAAGGTTTTGATGTCTGGGTACCAAACTGTGTGAAAGATCCTTGTGTTGACTGGACGTTGCTTACAGAGCCAATTTGGGAATTTACGGGAATTTGTTGGAAATAACTTCCCTGGGCCTTTTGCGGAGCTTGACCAAATTGAGGTTTATTTCCTTGGGTGCCGAATTGGAACGTTGAACCGAAAGGCTTGGAAGTCTGAGATTCGAACTTTGATTGAGTAGTTTGTCCTTGTGTAGCGGAGCCAAATGTCTGTTGAGAAGACTGTTGGAAGGTACTTCCATAAGTACTTTGGGACGCTTGTCCAAAAGGCTTATATCCTTGAGTACCAAACTGGGTTACAGTACCGAAAGGTTTCTGAGGTTGTACACCAAATTGGCTTTGGGTGGTTTGACCCTTTATTCCAGAGCCAAAAGTCTGTTGAGTACTACTACCTTGAGAAGTTTGAGTCCCTTGACCAAATTGAGGTTTGGTGCCTTGGCTACCAAACTGAGATACAGTGCCGAAAGGTTTCTGGGGTTGTACACCAAACTGGCTTTGAACGGTTTGACCCTTTATTCCAGAGCCAAAAGTCTGTTGAGTGCTACTACCTTGAGAATTTTGAGTCCCTTGACCAAATTGAGGTTTGGTGCCTTGGCTACCAAACTGAGATACAGTGCCGAAAGGTTTCTGGGGTTGTACACCAAACTGGCTTTGCGCGGTTTTGACCCTTTATTCCAGAGCCAAAAGTCTGTTGAGTGCTACTACCTTGAGAAGTTTGAGTCTCTTGACCAAATTGAGGCTTAAGGCCTTGGCTACCAAACTGGGAAGTAGTACCGAAAGGTTTCTGGGGTTGCACACCAAATTGGCTCTGAGAAGTTTGGCCTTGTGTTGTCGAGCCTACAGTTTGCTGTGTAGTCTGTGTGAACTGTTGTAGGCTACTTTGAGACGTTTGAGTTCCTTGACCAAACTGAAGTTTGGAACCTTGAGTACCGAACTGCGAAACAGTTCCAAAAGGTTTCTGGGGTTGCACACCAAACTGGCTCTGGGAGGTTTGAGTTCCCTGACCAAATTGGGGCTTTGATCCTTGGTTACCGAACTGGGATATCATTTCAAAAGGTTTCTGTGGTTTTACACCAAACTGGCTCTGAGATGTTTGAACCTTTATCCCAGAATCAAAACTCTGTTGAGTACTTCCTTGAGAAGTTTGAGTTCCTTGACCAAATTGGGATGTGGTACCAAAAGGTTTCTGGGGTTTTACACCAAACTGACTCTGGGAATTTTGCCCTTGTGTTGTCGAGCCTACAGTCTGCTGTGTGGTCTGTTGGAAGCTGCTACCTTGAGAAAATTGAGTTCCTTGGCCAATTTGAAGTTTTGAGCCTTGTGTACCGAACTGAGATACAGTTCCAAAAGGTTTTTGGGGTTGAACTCCAAACTGACTCTGGGTGGTTTGACTACCTTGGGAAAATTGAGGTTTTGAGCCTTGGGTACCAAACTGAGATACAGTTCCAAAAGGTTTTTGGGGTTTTACACCAAACTGACTCTGGGAAGATTGTCCTTGTGTTGTCGAGCCTACAGTCTGCTGTGAGGTCTGTTGGAAGCTACTACCTTGAGAAAATTGATTTCCTTGTCCAAATTGAACTTTTGAGCCTTGTGTACCGAACTGAGATACAGTCCCAAAAGGTTTTTGAGGTTGAACTCCAAACTGACTCTGAGAAGTTTGACCTTGAGATGTCGAACCTACATTCTGCTGTGAAGTCTGTGTGGACTGTTGGAATTTACTACCTTGAGAAGATTGAGTACCTAAGCCGAATCCAGGTTTGTTGCTATGGATGCCAAACTGGGATGAAGCACTTAAAGGTTTCTGGGTCTGTAGACCAAGCTGGCTTTGAGATGTCTGATCTTTTACCGTCGAGCCAACAGCCTGTTGAGTAGTTTGTGTAGTTTCCTGACCAAATTGAGGTTTCGATTCTTGTACTCCTAACGTTGAAGTTATGCTTAAAGGAGCAGGAGGTAAGTAACCAGTTTGGATTTTATTTCCCTGTGTTGTCTGTTTTTGAGTTTCTGTCACAGAAACAACAGTTTGCTTGTTGGATTGTAATAAGCTGCCGTCCTCAGTTGTTTGGAACACTTGTCCAAACTGAGGTTTAGTTTCAGAAACACTTGATTGGAACCCACCAAATGGTTTTTGCTGTTGACCTGATTGTTTAATGTTTGTATCAAAAGTCTGTTGGGTTATTTGTGTCTGTGTAAGAGAGCCACCTTGGGTTGGTGTATTTTGACCTAATTGAGGCTTAGATCCCTGGGAAGCAAACAGAGTTCCGACAGGCTTCACACCAAACTGAGTTTCAGTGATTTGGAAACCTTGTGGTTTAGCAACAAACTGTGTTGTCTGTTTTTGAGCTTCTGTCAAAGAGCTAACAGTTTCAGAAACCTGTGATCCCTGACCAAACTGAGGCTTAGTTCCGGAGATACCAAGTTGAAAACCGCCAAATAGTTTCTGCGGTTGACTTAATTGTTGAGTGGTTTGAGTGAAAGAGCTGCCTTGAGTTTGTGTAGTTTGACCGAATTGAGGTTTAGAACCTTGGGTTCCGAAGGGCTTGTAACCAATGGGAATTTGTGGAATCTGGAAACCTTGTGGTTTAACACCGGACTGTGTGGTCTGTTTTTGAGATTCTGTTACAGAACCACTGAATGGTTTTTGAGGTTCAGTTTGACTAAACTGCTGAGTGGTTGTACCAACAATTTGTTGCGTACTTTGGGTCTGTGTTAAAGAGCTGCCTTGAGTTTGTGTAGTTTGACCAAATTGAGGCTTAGTTCCTAGTGTACTAAATTGAGATCCAAAAGGCTTGTAACCAAATACAGTTTGTGTAGTTTGGAAACCTTGTGGCTTGACACCAAACTGTGTTACTTGCTGGGTCTTTTGAACTCCAAACTGAGAGCCAGTCTGACTACCCTGAGTGAAACCAAATTGGGGCTTACCGAAAGGTTTGTTTCCGTATGCAGAGTCTTGACCAAATTGAGATGACGTCAATGAACCCTGCGAGAAGGTACTCTGAGTAGGTTGGCCAAATGCATTTAAAGAGCTAGGGGTAGAGCTGGGAGTCACAGCTGGTGACACTGGCTCTGGCTTATTGTATTGGTACGATTCTCCCGTATACTGCTGAGCGGGTACTGAAGGCGTATTTTCTGACTGCACTATAGTTTTATCACTGTCCACAGTAGACACAGAAGATTCTTGCCCAAACTGAGTTTGTTCTTTCTCAATTGTAGGTTTCTGACCAAATACTGGGCTGGAGCTCTGCGTGAAAGGTTTCTGGGGGAACGCGGCTACTGGTGTAGGGGACGAGGAAGGGAATCGAGACGTCGCTGCTTGAGTAACTCCACTGAATGAAGGTTGGTACGAACCAGATCCTTGGTTTGTTGTAGACGATACTGAATTGTATTGGCCAGAAGAAACACCAGGGAAGGTAGATCCTTGTGGTTTAATTGATGGCGTTCCGAATGGTTTAGCTGGCTGGTTGTATTTGTATCCCTGATCAGCTTCCAGCGATTGTTGTACAAGTGTTGGTTTTTCAGCGCTTACTTGAAATCCTGTGAGCTGTGGCTTCTTGTTGGCTTCGACGGAACTAAAATCTTCGGATTGGGAAGTCAATGTCGATGACGTTTCAGAAAAAGTGGTAAGGGTTGCAGGTTTGCTTCCAGGTTTTGATGCTAATAGACCAGTTTCAGTCGGTTTGTTACCTGAGGTGACAGAACTAGATACCGCATCTTTATTAAAAGAAGCGCCACTGCTGAAAGTGCCTTCTTGTGTCTCTTGTGTGGAAGTTGATTTAGATACGGTCTGTTGAACACTTGAAAAGGTTGGTTTGGATGAGGTCTGTCCTTCGCTTGTGTACTGACCGGATGAAAAAGTTGATGGACGCTTAAGACCTTCCAAGACTTGGGGTGAAAGACCACCGAAGGTAGGCTGAGATCCAAATACAGAAGCTGTCGCGCTTGCACTTGATTCCTGAGGAAACGCTGTGCTACCAAAGAAAGGTGTACCCGTACTAAAAGCGGGTACTCTACTATTAACGGCGGGTGTTGGGCTAACTCCAAATTGCGGTGTCTGGTACTGGGCATCTTGAGGCTTGGGTGTACTTTGAGGAGGCAAGTACGCACCATTAACCACATCTGAAACATCTGCTTGACCGAAGTTTGTAGTTGAAGAACCAATAGAACTAGTCACAGGTTTTCCAAATAATGTGCCTTGAGCTGGGAAACCTGGCTTGCTACCGCTGATCGTGCTGAATGACGCAGGAGGAACTACGAATCCACTTACTTCCTGCTTTCCAGTTTGACTTCCAAACTGCGTGAAGGTCTGAGGAGATGGAGTATTAGAAACTCCGCCGAAGCTATGAGAAGATTCTTTATTAAATCCAAACTGTGTAGTAACTGGTTGAGAATCGAAAGTAGGCTTAGATCCCTGAGAGAATTGAGATCCAAACTGGTTGTTAGTGTACTGAGATCCGAAGCTTGTCTGGCCGAATTGAGGCTTAGAAGTTGCGCCGCTATGGATACCTTGTGTGTTTTGTCCAAAACTAGAAGATCCAAGAGCACCATATGCCCCAGTACCGCCAGTTGAGAATACCTGGCCGTGTCCAGTTTGAGTAGATTGTTGGCCGGGTTTGTAGTCATTCAGTATTTGGGGCTTAGCTGTGGATTCAGATCCGGAACTAAAGATAGAGCCGGATTGGCTGTTCTGATTGATGACCACACCATTAGGCTGGGATTCAGGTCGCTTTTCAAATTGGCTCTGTTTGTCATCGTACTTGCCGGTGTCAGCGTAATCGCCTTCTGCATTGTATTTTTGCGAGTCGTACGAGCCTGTAAATAAAAATGAAAGTTGTAGATCATTTGTCACGGGCGTAGCGCGAGGACGTCGGATCACTTGACAATCATTTATCAAAACATACAATAGGCTAAGCCTTTGCATGTCGCGATGCGAAAGTTTTTTTAGATCATTCAATTTCAATAGCTCAATGAATGGTTCTTATGATCTTGAGTCCGCAAATTGTATCACCACTTCAAAACGCATAACCGTATGTGATTCTTATTTGTTGATCATTCTTTATTGCTATTGTTAACTTAGAATCTATTTATTTAAATCTCTAAGTATAATCTTCAAACTGATATGCCATTTTGAAAAATAATTTATTACATTAACCTTAAAACATGACATAATAGATGTTATTTAAAATAGGTACAAATATGTAAACTACAAAACCCAATAAATAACTTTCCTATTTTGCACAAAATATTCAACCAACTACAATGCAAAAACCGGTATAGAAATTTAATGTTGACCTTGAGTCGATGTATCGTTTATGCAAATTGGAATTTATATTCGAAAAATAACATCATCAAACGGTCAGTTTAAAAAAAGATGATCCAACAGAATTAGTGTGGTGTAAGGATTACGTTCATTAAGCAATCCAAATAGTTACAATAAGGCAAACGGCTTCTACACAGATTGACATTGATGTCTTAACAACTAGATAAAAATTAACAAATTGATGTTAATGGTTTTTCTTAATGGAGAATTTAGAATTGTTTTGTTTCTGCAGTGAAGCAAGTAACATCTGTTTGAAAACGTTGCATTGTTATGAACCTTTTTTATTGTTAAGAACATTTCTGTGTGTATACGACCTTGTATATTATGTATATAAGCGCTTATGTATATAAGCGCTCATGGTGCAAGTGGGGAAAGGAGTAACAATAAATAAATAAATAACAGCCACAGTCACATACATAGGTAACGAACACTAAGATCGAGTCTTGTGTCGTAGGTATCAGCAAATTTCGTGTTTTCTTCCTCACAAATACCCAGACCCGAAAAAAATATTTATGGACTGCACAAACATATTTCTCGGTGCGGGAATCAAACCCGCATCCACTCGTTTCACAGGTGGCGTCTAACCGCTTGCTTCACGGAAGCTATCAACTAGAATAGATTCTAATGTTTATGTATATACGTCTATTGGCGAGTTGGCCAAGCTCATTGCGCGGCTATCAACGGTCGTCAAATTGTTGAGCAAACGAAAATATGTTCAAATTCATGTTTTATGTGAAAAATATTATGAGTAAATTATATTTTGTTTACTTGCTAAAAATCTTCTAGTCTAAAAAAATCGAAACTAGATGATTTACATATGAAATAGCTATTTACGAAAAGCTAGATATGCCAGAATCTTGGGATTACTTCTCATTGCGAAAACCAGAAGCTTGCAGCCTTTCAAGAGCTACATCATTTAACGGACAAAACGTCGGCATTTTTATATTTATTTATAAGAGGTAAAATGAGAAGATGTCCTAGGTGTGATGACAACACTAGACTATATTGCCTTGATGAGACCGACACAATTTTTTTATATTTTACCCTACTCTGAGGAACAATAAAATAATTCTTAATTTAAAAAAATGTATATACGTTGTTTTAAGTATTGTTTCTATGTTATTAGTACAGGCAACGAAGCAACGAGCTACTCTTGTCCGCAATGCATAATTTGCCAGGAGTTTTTTGTTTTCATGAAGAGGTGGCATATGACCCACTAAGTTAAAAACCCAAAATACTTACAAAAATGGTGTCCGCTAGAGCCGCCATTTTGGAAAACGCGTTTGAAGCCATATCTCCGGAACCGTCCACTTTAGGCCCATCATGCTGAGGACCTTTCTTGTAGATAATTAAATTTCCCATCTTTTTTATTCAGTAATTTTTTTGTACCATTAACCATTCGCGATTTACAAAGTTATTAATATTCGTTTCATGCCTTTTTGCCGATATCTTTGTTAATAATTGTTTAAACAAAAAATTGTTAATGACTAAACTTTTAAATCAATAAATTCTTAACAACTTTTCACCCAAACTTTTTTTCTCTAAAATCAATATTTTAAAAGTTATCGCGCGTTGAATGGTGTACTACCGAATCAAGGTCAATGGAAACGAAGGATGCATAGCGTAATTATGAAATCCAATGATTTCTCCATGATTATGACGTAATTAATTAAATACTGATGGCATAAGGGAACAAAGCAATGAGGAAATAGTAAATTTTGTAAAAAATCCATGTAAAAATTATTGTAAAAAAAGGTATAAAATGAAAATTAATAACATTGTAAATCGCGAACGGTTAATGGTACAAAAAAAATACTGAACAAAAAAGATGGGAAATTTAATTATCTACAAGAAAGGTCCTTAGCATGATGGGCCTAAAGTGGACGGTTCCGGAGATATGGCTTCAAACGCATTTTCCAAAATGGCGGCTCTAGCGGACGCCATTTTTGTAAGTATTTTGGGTTTTTAACTTAGTGGGGTCATATGCCACCTCTTCATGAAAACAAAAAACTCCTGGCAAATTATTCAGGAAAAAATGCTTCGTTGCCTGTACTATATTGCAAGCCTACTAATAAGTTTAAACACTGCGGGTTTGATATTAAATTTCAAGAATATGATTATATTATAACCGGTTTTAGTTTAAATAAGAATGACGTTTTTGTTACACCGTCACCCACTTAAATTAAACACAACTTAATTTTTTAAATTTTCTTAGACTAGGTCTACATCAAAGCAACAATAGCGTTAGTGTAATCTGCAAATTCAATTAATATTAACCCTAAAGCAACGGTCAATTAAACTTTAAACATAATAATTATATTATAATAATAAAAGCTGTTTATATAAAACACCTGTACAACTTAAAATAACATTTTAACATGATCATTAAAACGAAAAATAGTAACAAATAAATAATAAACAAGGCTTTTCTTACCCGTATCTAAAACTTGAGTAACTTGTTCGTTTTAACCTATTTGTTTTTGGTTAACAATAAGATTTGTATTCACACGAAATCCACCGCTTTTATACCGCAGCAGTTATATTTTAGACGCATCGCATTCGCAGAAAAAACTAGTTTTTATCTTAGTGACATCTTCACATTGCACACCTTTTTTAGACTATAAAGATGGGATAAAATTGTCTGCTTAGAATATTTTATTTTACACCATTCAAAATCAAGGTTATTTTGGTTCTAAAAACCTTTTATACTTTTAACTGATTTATTACGTGCTATGGAAGCTTCGACCATAAGTTTATAAATAAATGTTACACCCAACTGTCACACTTATGATGTTGATCAAATAGAAAGATACAAAGTTTTATATTCCGTATATCTAAAACTACGAGAGAAATATTAATATAAAAAAAAAACTCAGTCCTTATACTAATATTTGTGGGTCACAATAACTTTTATTCCGGCGCGGAGATCGAAACTGCGGCGTCTCATTGCACAGCTGGCTTATTAAACCTGTACCAATGAGGCTGTCAAAATTAATGTAATCTAGAGTAAACTTGTAACCTAATTGATATAATTTAATAATTATAATTTTAAATCCACCACTTTTAAATTGATTATGATTGAGACAAGTTCACTTATTACGTGCACGCGCAAACAGGTGTGGCAAAATATACATAAAACGGAAAAACCTTTAAACTTGTTCACTTAAACATTAAGTGCGTGGTAGCCTGTTGGTAAACGGACTAGACGCGGCTGCCAATATGTTCACGGTGGTTGCGGGTTCGATTCCCAGGGCACACCTCTGACTTTTCGGAGTCATGTGTGTATTGATAGTCAATCACCACGCACTAAAACGGTGAAGGAAAACATCCTGAGGAAACCTGCATACCATAGCGATTTAAAAGAATTTCTATGGTATGTAAGTCCGCCAACCCGCACTAGGCCAGCGTGGTGGACTATATGGCCTAACCACTCTCAATCGTACTCTCGATTGAAGAGTAGGCCCGTGCCCTGCAGTGGGACGTATATGGGCTGATACAGTACAGTACAGTACTTAAACATTACGATCTCTCGTAAATGTTATAATTACAATAATGTATAGAGTTCGCTTTTTATCCTGATATAATAAAATGATGCATGTATGTGTAATTCCGTGGCTACGAATATAATGAAATACATAATCTATTGCTATCTTTAACCCAAAAATAAAACAGGGCTACTACGTTAATTTTTAGGTCCTGGCATAGGTTTAAGCTCGCCCTTATCAAATACTGGGTGAGCAATAAAACGAATTGACCAACGTAACACTTCTCCCTACAACCTCAGAAATACTTTGGAGTGAGCTTATGCGTGTATGCAGTAAGTAAATCCTAGTGTTCTAACTAAATACAAGTGCAGTAACCTAATACAAGAAATTATAACCTCCTATTCTCCTCCTATTCTTTACACTTTACGACTGCCCTCTAATTATCCTTTTATCAAATCCATCCCATGGTTGTCTGTAAGACATTGCCTTTGAGCGATAAGACCGCCAATTGTACTTTTATGATTGTGATTTTCATTCTATTTGTATTTTATTTTTTTTGGTGCAATAAAGTGTACAAATAAATAAATAAATATAACTTACCATCATCGTAATGGCCGGCAGCTCCCTCCTTAGCATTTTGTTGCAAATTGCTGCCTTGAGGCCTGTAGCCTCCCTTGTCAGCACTGTACGTCACTTTGTAGTTATGGCCATCATTGCCTTTGTATGAATATTCGCTCTGAGCGTGAATCCCGTCTTTGGTTACTTCGTTCTCTCCAACAGCAATGCCATTGTTTGTTTTAAAGCCAATGTTGTATTTATGACTTTCCACATTATTTTCAAACGACAATGTGTTGGAGTTGTAGTCTTTCGAGTCCGGAGCGAGCAAAGTCTTTGACTGGAATACTTTGTCTCCGTATACTGGACCGACAATAGTCTCGTGTTCAGGGATGGGAGCTATTCTAGCAAAAGTGTTAGGGATTCCATCGGTGAATGCAGCCTCGCCAACTTTGGATGCTGTTGACCCGTACGATGTCCTTGATCCCCCGAGACCAGATTCTTGGGAGCCAGACGCAGCCCTGGTGCCTGCTGCCGCGGCGTCTACCACTACACCCTGGGCTTCATTGACGAAGCTACCGGCAGGGAGTTCATCGCTGATCGCCAGTGGAGTTAGCAAGGAGGCTTCACTCCCGCCAGCACTTTTAGCAGCGACGGGCGGTAGATAGGTGTTTTCTAGCTTTGCAGCGCTGCACAGCGCCGTCAAAGCGGCTAATATTATCTGCAAATAGTACATAAAGCATAAGTGAAATATTTTTATTGTCAGAGGTGTGCCGTGCACGGAATTTACGTACGTGAGCGGACTAATATAATGCTGTCGGTCATTATAATAATGTTATTTTAAAAACACAGCTTCAGTTTTTCTGTTTTGTTTAATCGACAGTTAGAGCTAAGTTAGGCTAGTTCCAAAAATATTCCCATAAATTAAGCAATAAATGTAGCAATAAAATAAGAGATTTAAGTCTATAACAACGTGTCGAATTTGTAAATGTGCGAAGTTTTTTAACAATCCACAGACAGCTTCCAATTAAATCTCGCTAAAACTCTAAGGCTTTTTGCCGTTCATTAGCAAGACTATGCGTGATCGATGTGACTTATTGAATAGACGAGTGCTGACATTAAAAAAATGATCTTAATAAAACTCATTAATTAACAAGATAAGGTTTAAAAGAACAAATTAGAATGTCTAATTTTGGATCAAAAATGTATTGTAACAAATTATATTAAGATTGATTATACCCTGTTTGTCATGACGTTGACGAGAATATTTTAATAATTTATTTGATTTGTAAAGTTCCCAAAACTTTCAACTTCGATCATTTATACCTAACCAATATGTATTTTTTAAATTAGTTGTACATTTTGAAGGACATCCATAAGATTAGATCTTTTTTAATTTATATCCTTCTAATTTGGTCATTGCAACATTAGGGAGTGCCTAGTTGTTATTAAATTATAATAAAAAACGAACTAAACTATTCAACATTGATTTGGTTATCCAAACTTATAATTATGAGAATCATAGACTTGATGATATGAAAAAAAAAATACCAAATTTTCAGGACATTTTTAAACTCCAAAACAGTTGCAGTATTAACTAGTAATTAATATTTCAAAATCCACACAAATCACTTCACTACACTTAAAAGGTGTAAACATGAAAATAATTACCAATTTCATAGTAATCCCAAACCCCAGAGCTGGGATGTGTCCTCACAGATAAACGAAGATCCACTGCTCGCATACACACCACTACTTTTGCTTTTTATACTATTTCAAATGTCATCCGAAAACGTGCTTAATGCTCCCACAAAAATATTTTTACCTCCACATGTCCCCATCAATTAAATTTTAGACTCTGCTTCTCTAAAATAGAATTTAAAATTGCTTGACAGCATACATTTCGGTGGTAATATATTGACCTGCGTAAGTTCCAAGTTCAAGAATATGAAAATTCGTTTAAGATGTTCGTTATTGATGAGCGCGTTTTTTGTTTCAATAAGCTTTTGTTATGAATTTCGTATTGCAATTATTTTCACATTTAATCAAGGATAAGTTCAGTTACAGGATATCGTTTTTTGAAGATATTCGTTTTTAGTAGGTTAGTTGGGCGAAGAGTTAATACACATTTCGATTTTCTATCAACAAATGGAGGCTTTGTACAAAAGAGGCATTGTCTTTAAAGTTTTGATGTCCAGTTGTAGTCTAATGCTAATGTTGACGATTATGATGAAAATTGAGAAAGTAGTACTCAATTCATCAATGGATGAAACATACCATAATATTTGGTTTAGTGGCAGCATGTATGTATGTCCTATGAATGGTGAGATCTTTAGTTTGATTCCCAAGTACAACACTGCGAATTGTGTGATTGCTTTAGCATGGGACACGTCATCAATATTCGCAGAACGATAATTTGTATCCGATATGATAATAGGATCGCCCATATAACTTAGGACGAAAATAAACTCACTGAAATGTTTAGTCCCTGTCCTCACCCTAACCCTCGGTGCTACGAAATTTCTTGAAAAAAGCATTTATTCAGCGCTGCACTTCCTGTGACTGAAGAGAGTGATATCATGAATATTAATTAAAATCAAAATCTTAATATACCCGGATACGATACATTACTTAAATTACAAGCCCAATTTATCCCATTGTAGGATCTTCTAGCAAGCACCGAGAAGCCCAAAGCGTTCTCGTAATGACTCATGCTTTGCCTTTCAGAATCTTGCCAAAAGTATGTGCAATTACTTTATGAAGGGACGCTGCGATCGCGACCGATAAGAATTTGTCACCAGTGCCGAGTACTATTAAACTCAGCGGTACTTGAGATTTTTAATTTGCTATCCGCATCATTGTAGTTCGACAAGACTTTTAAGTTTTATGATACAGTGGGCGTACAGTCAGATTAGAAAGACCAAACGCGAGTCCGTATCCATACCAAAATGAATCCTGAGCTAATCCATTTTTTCAGTATAGAATATGTACGTCGAGGATAACTCCTATATTTTTGTGATACGATAAGACGCATCAGAAAATTGAGAGAATTCGTTTAGCGTACACGTTCATTAAATATGAAAAAAAAACCTTGTTAACAGTGGTAAATCGTTTTAAATTACACCTTTTCATCAATAAAAATGATTCTTATGAACACATTGCAAAATCGTCGACTACGCCTTGTATGAAAATAAATCGCGTCAGGAAGTCAACCGATTGAAATTCCACGAATCCAATCCCTTTTAAGGTAACTTATTAAATATCAACGTAAAAAGTTTCATACTCTGCAATTATGCGACTCTGCCTTCTGAAGTTATGAGGGAGTCATAAATTGTACGCGTTGTATACGCGACCCGCGGATGTGGGAGAGTCGAGGTCACGGGACACGTAGAGCTGAGTTAAATTCGTAGTTCATGAACTGACTCTATATTATTGATGATAATAATTATGTATATAGGAAAAAAATACGTTTGACATTCGCAGTTGTACCCGCTAACCGAAGTTTGAGGGGAGAGTTCCACAAAAAACATTTTTAGTAAATTATTGTTAATAAATGCTTAATTAATAACGCCTAATAGTTGGTGGTAGCGCCTTTATTAAGAGAATCACATGTCTCCGTAATACACTATATGAATACAGGTTATTAGATGATAATAGTGGTGATAGATTTATGAAAATCTTCTTTAAACCAGTTTTAAAGTAAGTATCTATTCAATATTAGTACAGTTGACAATGACTGGGCCATACACCATTTTTATGTCAAGAGGAAAGGAAGGCTTTTAGCTTTACTTACGGCTTACTCCAGGGGAAGTCGGGTAAGGTATGCCGATTTCACTGGCCTTCCAGCCCAGCTAGTTTAGGAATATTGCGACTGGGCCGAGCATTGGAAAAATTCAAAAGCGGCGGTGAGCACTCACCATTAAGTCTTAAGACTGTCTGCTTACACAGGCAATTAAAATAAAAAATCTGACTGGTCTTATTTGTTGGTCCACATGTAATTTTTTTTTTTGTAAAACGCACCTTAAAAACCAGTACCAAATATGTATAAGTTTGGCATCTTGTTTTTTTTTTTCGTCATAAAAAAGGAGTAAACAGTTGACGACAAATGTAGTGCAATGTTAGCGGGTATAAAACTAGAGGGCGTGGGTGTTATATCCGTATGAGTGGTCGCTATAAAAATATTGATCTTTTTATAGTTTCGAATACCTAAATTATCCAAAATGTTAACGCAGAACCTGAATTTCAGATCTTGTAGCCAAATTAAATAATTTTGAGCTCAATTCAAACCAAGCTTAATTATTTAATTACAAGTCAATTAGTTATCGAAAAACTTATATTTTCCTTATATTTATTTAGGTACTCATCATCGCTAATATAGATGTATTTATAGGAGCCTTTTAGCAGTGGACTTCCTACGGCTGAGGTTATTGATAAAAATTACTCCTTCCAATATTCGCTTTGATTTTAAACTTTACACCCGAACTATCAGCTAACCTATGACACAATCGACCTGCCTAACCACTTTATCACAAAATTGAATACTAGCTATGTCATTCAGTCAGTGATCTCACTAAAAGTCTATGACTGCATACTTTAATAGATTCTTTCTTTTTTCTCATTCTTCATTTCACTCTTAATTTTCAAAGCACACAAAGTTTTTACGATATGTGAGTGCATATTGTTTAAGCATGGTTATACCTTTTCATTATTTAAGCAATCTTTATGGTATAAAATAAATAAAAAATGTTAACTAGCCACATTGTTGTGAAATAGATCTTTAATAAGGCAGTTGACTTTCGCGCGACCTTACCACGCCTCTTCATTAAACCTATACTATAGACATCCATTCATGTAACTTACTAAGTATGTATGTATGTTTAAAATATTATTTTCATAAATCAAGTTTCGCATGTAGTATGATAATGTTTTGGTGGTTATAAGTGTAGGTATTAGAATAAGCACTCACTTCCAGGAATTAACTATCGTATATTTTATAAATTAACACTTAATACATTCACAGACAGAGTAAAATTATAATTATGCGACTCGGAGCGAGATGTGCTCGTGACGAGAGATGGCAGACTGTCTTTTCTCATCCAAATAAACCGACCCTTTTATAGGACTACCCGAATGAGGATCGGTGGGGATAAATCTTCCAGAAAATATATTTAAGCCATAAAATAGGGTCTATCCTTTCAACTAAAAATTAAGGTCGGCCCAAACATCTGGGCTATTGTCCAAACAGAAAGGTTTACCCAAACATGTGTACTATTGTCTAAAAAACATAAATTTGTTGCAAAGGATTGCCGCCACTAAAGAACTTAACTATAATAATACAGTTTTATTGCCCCGGCATGAACGGGCCATTACAATTAGGAAACAATAATTTAGAACAGCATCTTTTTAACTAATATTATACAATATGGTACACAAAAATTCTTATTTTAATAAAACGACTCGCAGATGTTTTATGGTTAAACATCTGTAGTCATATTTTAAAATGAAATGCGTGTTTAAATAATGTTCAAATTACAACTAATAAGCGTGTTATTTTAAAAGCTAAATATAATTTGGCGTATTGCAACCGCTTTAAAAGCTAAATCTAAGTTGGCGTATTGCAACCGCCACAATGTCAAATTAAAACACTATGCTTCCGAGCAACTATCAACCGGAATTAAAAATTGTTTTTGGTGCTATAACAATTCATTGGATTAGCACTCTGACCTCAAACCTCAAGATTTTAAAATCTCGAATATAAAATATTATATTATGCAAAGGAGAATGCCTATTCATAGAATCGATAAAAATATCATTGAACCCGATACCGATACTAATATACTAATATACTAATTATACCATTTTGTGGTTTGCCCTTAAACATTTTTCTGTTTTATCTCTGGCAACAGATTTTATAAAATAAATTATTATTTACGGATTTTATCGCGGATTTGGTTTAATTTTTACATTTTTTGATTTCCCGACGTTTCAATTACTTTACAGCTTTCGTGGTCACGGGGCGGACTGAGGTA
This sequence comes from Hyles vespertilio, assembly GCA_009982885.2. Lineage (NCBI taxonomy): Eukaryota > Metazoa > Arthropoda > Insecta > Lepidoptera > Sphingidae > Hyles > Hyles vespertilio. The sequence continues at coordinate 1,675,964 of CM042822.1, read as the reverse complement.
TTAAACGTCCGTTCTGTGAACGTGTGAAACGTCGGGAACTCAAAAAATGTAAAAATTTAACCAAATCCGCTATAAAATCCGTGAATAATAGGTTTATTTCAAAGCAATTATCATCAAATTTTCATTTTGTTCACAGAGCCCCGTACCAAAAAATATTTTATATTGGACTTCAAGTTCATTTCTCCATAGTAAAATGGGCGTTCTCCTTTTTAGAAACACGGGCCCGTAGTACTCGTATGTAGCTTGACTTTCGAGCTGTAAATTGAACTTGAAAGTTCACAACTTATGGAACTGTCCGTTGCCACTAAACCAAGGGAGTAATAACTAAATATGTACTCGTATATACGCTGTCGTAAAAGTTATTAAATATAATTTATAACTTTATTAAAAGCACAGTAATAAACATTGTCTTCGTTATAATTAGATTTAATACGTAGCTCAGTACCTTTGCAGTTATTATGAGATCATGCTTATAAAATTTTAAAGGCACGACTAGTACAGTCAGCGACAAAAGTCGTTGAGCATATTCAAAACGCCAAAATTGATGCACACATGAAGCAACAAAAGTGGGTGACCCGGATCGGCCACAAAAATTTATGAACACCACAAGGCGACAAAAGGTTTCTGAACAACAAAAGCAACAAAATTACTGAACACGTCAATGGTACATAAGTCTCTGAACACTTATAAAAAGCAATATTTCCGTTGATGTGTTTACCTACTTTTGTTGCTTTGATAAGCATTAAAAGTTAAATTTTATTTCAGTTAAATTTAAATAATAATAAATTAATATTTATTTATGAGAAATTCTCAGCGTGTTTTATATCAGTGTATATTAATTAATAATAATATTTTTATTCAGAATGAAATAGTGGCCGCAACTTTTTTGGATATTGGTCAATTGGTCTCAAAATCCATATCTGAGAGACCCTTTGCTCCGATATTATAAATGGATAATTAGGATTGAACATTTTTGCTGCCATATTTAACTTTTTAGATATTGATCCGATTGGTCTCAAAATCAATATCTGATGGTCTCAAAATCAATATCTGATGGGTTCTTTGCTCCGATATACGAAATAGAAATCTGTATCAGCCCATATACGTCCCACTGCAGGGCACGGGCCTCCTCTACAATCGACTACCGATTGAGAGTGGTTAGGCCATATAGTCCACCACGCTGGCCTAGTGCGGGTTGGTGGACTTACATACCATAGAATTTTTTTTATAAATCGCTATGGTATGCAGGTTTCCTCACGATGTTTTCCTTCACCGTTTTAGTGCGTGGTGATTGACTTAAGTGCGTTGTGGCCTGTTGGTAAACGGACTAGACGCGACTGCCAACATGTTCACGGTGGTCGCGGGTTCGAATCCCAGGGCACACCTCTGACTTTTCGGAGTCATGTGTGTATTGATAGTCAATCACGAAATAGAAAGACCGATGGAAAATGATGGCTGCCGTTTTGAACTTTTTATAGAATTAGTACATATTTTGGTGCGTATGAAAAAAAAAATCTACAAAATGTTTACGATGAGCGCGCAAATTGACAACCAAATAGACGAAGAGCCCGTGGCCGGCAGAGTTTTGTCATTTTATTAAAGCTGAAAGTTTTTCTCCGCATACCTCTAACATAGGCATCACACGATCAGCTATTATTAAGTTCCGAACGTGGTTGCTTGTTTGTTTCTGCCTGTTTCTGGCCAGATGAAAGAACCATCAAACGTATTGGAATACTAAGGAAATATTTGTTTATAGTTGCCTTAATAACATATATAAAATTCAATTTATTTTAAAATATAAACTTTTATACTATTACATTTAAGCGGATTTACAATTGAGCGGAACGGAGGCTCCAAAGTTTTTGCAAGAGACTTGTCTATTGGGCAAAGCCAGTTGTCTAGGTTGAAGACGGATGACGGCCGCGTGGTATCGACAAGGGCAGAGGTATGAAGGGAGATCGAGAGGTTATACGGACAGCTTTACACCTCGGTTGCCGAACCTACTGTTAACTCGGCCGAAGACCCGAGAGCCGAGTTGATCCGACACTTTAGCGATGATATCCCGGACATCAGCCTGTGTGAGATAGAAATGCCCTCAAACAACTTAAAAACAACAAGGCGCCGGGCGAAGACGGAATCACTTCAGAGCTTCTGAAAGTGGGCGGAACGCCGTTACTGAAAGTCCTTCAGAGGCTCTTCAATTCCGTTCTCCCTCGAGGGCTCAACGCTGGAGGCATGGAGCAGGAGCGTGGTCATCACAAATCGTCTCGAACGCAGGTTTGATGACTTCCAGCCTCCCGAACAAGCTGACTTCCGAAAAGGCTTTAGTACCATAGACCATATTCATACGCTACGGCAAGTTATACAAAAAACCGAATATAACTTGCCGCTTTGTTTAGCGTTTATAGACTATGAGAAGGCTCAAAGGCTTTCTCATAGTCCGAATCAAAATTAGATCGAGACCTGAGCTGTGCTACAGTCTCTTCAGCGGTGCCATATAGTCTATCAGTACATCGAAGTTTTGAAGTGTATATATATATATATATGTATAACAACGCCACCATGTCAGTCCGAGTACAAGATCAGAACACGAAGGCTATTCCACTATTATACTTGTATACACGTGGCAATAACAGATGAACTAGACATATGAATCAAATAAATATTAATTCACAAAAACAGAAATCAATAAGTCAAAGCAAAAATATAAACTGTGAAATAAAATGTAACAATGAATCCATAACAAAGCAACAAAATTAGGTGAACACATCTACGGCAATCTTGCTTTTTATAAGTGTTCAGAGACTTCTGTACCATTGACGTGTTTAGTAACTTTTGTCGCCTTGTGGTGTTCATAAATTTTTGTGGCCGATACTGGTCACCCACTTTTGTTGCTTTATGTGTGCATCAATTTTGGCGTTTTAAATATGCTCAACGACTTTTGTCGCTGACTGTACTTAAAATAGGAAACCTTTGTTATTATTATACCACTATTAAGATCTCTAATGTAATGTTTTTAAGCCATTAAGTATTGCACCCATTATATTAAAAGGATTGATTAAACTAAAAGGAATATTATAAGCCTGTGTTTTCTTTCCGGGAATGATATTATAGCTTAACATTGACTTGCCTTACAGCACATTTGGTATATATTTGAATACTATTTAAAACTATTTAACTTGAGGAAAATTCTCGCTCCACAATTCCCAAAGATTGTCTATACTTCTTCTTAAACCTAGCGTTATCGCGGCCAGGGTCTGCCTTCCGACTAATTATCCTCCATTTTGCTCAATCTTCGATCTTCAATGTTAGGCCATTGACCCTCATGTCTTCCTTGACGACATCTAGCCAGCACTTCGTAGGTAGAAGACTCTACTTTATTTTTCCGGGATCCTGTTAATATTATCACTATTATTTTTTGAACTTTTTAAGCAAAGTCGCGCCACAATATTAGATAGGTTTCCATGTTAGTTTCATTTTTAGTAACAATAAGTTTTTTGTTTATAGCGGTGTTATAAAAATTACATCATAGCCAAATCCTGGTTCAGACGTTCGTCTCATTTGCATATTTTAGTTTTTGCTCGCAAGTTTAGATTTAGTGGATATTTTACCGATCATTTTCGGTTTGAGGTTTGGTCTCTATAACCTTTTTCTCGGTAAAGCTAATAACCAAACTGACATGTCTGGACGAATTTTAATGCCTGTATGCAAAATTTATATTTGAGAGCCTGATCAAGTAAAATAAAAGGTATAGGAATCTGTCTCAAGTATTTTTTATGTACAAACTGCTCCCGCGATATTCTATACGAAGTCTTAATTTTGAACAATGTTGTCATGTGTCTACCTACCTATTTAAGAAGGCAATGATCATCATTTATTTCTGTATCAGCCCATTATATTCCCACTGCAGGGCACGGGCCTCCTCTACTATTGCGACTACGATTAAGAGTAGTTAAGTCACCACGATGGCCTAATGCAGATTGGTAGACTTCACATACCATTCAAATTCGTTCGAATCGCTATTGTATGTACGTTTCCTCACGATGTTTTCTTACCTTTTTCATATAGTACGTGGTAATTGACTATCAATACACACATAACTCTGAAAAGTCAGAGGTAGACCCTGGGATTTGAACCTAGGACCGCCGTGAAAATTTTAGCAGCCGCGTCTAGTCTTTTACACGCATATATATAAAATTTACCTATATCAAGAAACAACATTCGTCATTATACTTTTATTGCCTTTGCAAATATGTTCAAATAACTTGACATAATCACTTATTTAGTACATGATCTATTTAAATCTTAATCGTCGCAGTTTATTAGCTTTCATTCTCTGTAGAAGATAAGATCCGGGATGTCTGTCGTCGGTTCTGAGAGTCCATCTGCTCAAGAATCCGGTTCATCAATTTTATCAGACTGTCAGCATGCACTTTATGCGTTCTCGATGTCGTAAAATGATAGCCATTAAATATTTTCGTCGGAATGACATTTATTTCTATTATTAGTTCCAACTAATGTCACAAGCCAGAGTGAATAAAGGAGTTTTTGGTATTATAAATTATCGGATTGCGATAAAATGCTATCAAGGTAGAATTTTGTTTTTTATTTTCAATCATACCGCCTAAATTATCTTTTTATGACCCTTTACTTATGATATTAGTTGCCCGAAAAAATAATATCAAAACATTAAATCCGAACTAATATTATTTTGTATCAAAACATGATCTGGGCAACTGTTAAGATAATACAAATAAAAATCTAGAACAATATGAATTGTTTGATCTGGGAATCGAACCCAATATGTTCATACCTGCTGCCACATATCAAATAAAATGTCTGTATTCAAGTTAGCTAAACCGGAAATTACGTATGTTATGAAAATAACATATGTTTTAGATAATTAATTATGCATACTCTATACATAGCTAATGATATTAATGCATATAGGGGCATTGCAAGAGTTCAAGGTCAAGCATGTCATATAGAATCTTGATCCAGTCGGAAACTGTGAATTCCACAGAGTTCAAGTTTGATATCTTTAACTCTGAGACATTTTAGCTAACATACAGACCGCTTTTTATAGGTATCTATGGAAAATCTTGGGGAAACATTTAACATATGTATGTTCAGCTGTAGACTTCCTGTGTCCGACAAGAGAAAGGAAACAGGGAGACAGTGCATAGGGATAACACAGAGGGAGTGTGGGTTCTATATTTAAGTACTACTGATAAGGCTGATAACGGGCAACAGCGTCATCTTTCGGCAAGGCTCATGTTCAGCAGTGGACATTCTTTGATTCTAGTTCTAAATAATAATCACTTCTTCATGCTCGATTTAGCTTTTAATAGTAATAGGTATGTTGACTCATGTTATTTTTTAGTTATTTAAGTTATTTTTTACATATTAAAGGCAGAACCTTATAATAAATAAATAAATACACCCAACAGTCACATACATAGTCCTGACCCCACACTAAGATCAAGTCTTGTGTCGTGGGTATCAGGAACTACGAGAGACTTTTCGGTCTCACAAACACCCAGACCCGGAAGAAATATTTGTGGGCCGCACAAACATTTCTCTCGGTGCGGGGATCGAATCCGCGGCCTCTCGTTTCACAGGCGGCGTCTAACCAACTGCGCTACGGAGGCTTATATATTTAAGCACCTGATTGTTCGGCATAAATTAAATAAGAATATTCTAAATCTGGGGGCGCGGCCGAGTCCCCTCCAAGTCGAGCTATAGGCCGTAACATCCTTTTCTCGAAGCAATTCAGACCATTTTCAACCCCCCATAACTTCGTTGTGGTTAAAGCAAGAAGCCTGAATTTTTAGTTACTAAAAATGTATTGTATAAACACGGTATATTTAAAATTTCATTCAATTTGAACCAGTAGTTTAAGAATTATAATGTGTCAAACTTTCGTAATTTTGTCACTCACTGACTGACTGACCGATCATCAAAAGTCTAAGGCACTTCTAGCAGACATAGAACCTTCAAATTTAGAATATAATTAGTGTTTAGTGTCTAAAGTAAGGGAAAATTCAAACATTTCATAATTTGTGTCTAGTTTTCTAGATAGACCAACTGCGTGAATAACTTTGTAATCCCATATAAATGTATAGGATTACAAAGTTACATTTGCAGTTAATGAATCATTGTACCCGTATATAGTGGAATAATAGTTGTAGATATATATCTATATACATGAGGCATAACAGGAAGGGATATAGAGAGGGAAATGGTGTATTCAGCCCATGAAACTGTACAACATTCCTCTAGAAAAACATGACGAAGAAAAACTTGCAAATAAATAGATTAAATAACTCGAAAATATTAATTACAATGAAAGAAAGAACATTAATAATCAAATCCGCTACATTTGTGATAAATTGATACCTACAAAAATAAGAAAAATCCATAAGACAGAGGCTTTAAGAAAAATCGTTAATGATATTCTAGAAGTAAGAAGTACCGAAAAGGAAAAAAAGTAGGATTCTACAAAAAGACGTGAGATCCCATCAAAAACATCCTGTAAAAAAATCCAAGTCTCGCAGCTCAGGTTTTCTACCGCAAAAAGTTGTGAGATGCATGTAATACCAAGTCGATTAATTTATTTAGTCCTTAAGGGACCTTCTATAGAAAGTTATTACGTTAGTTATTACCATATCAATATTAAAAATTCTTTACGTTTTAAATAAATAGATCGACTTGGCCAGTAGCATTATGTATAAATTGTACGATACATTATGTTTTCATGCGATGGCCAAGTCGATACATTTATTTAAAATGTAAAGAATTTTTAATATTGATATGGTAATAACTAACGTAATAACTTTCTATAGAAGGTCCCTTAAGGACTAAATAAATTAATCGACTTGGTATTACATGCATCTCACAACTTTTTGCGGTAGAAAACCTGAGCTGCGAGACTTGGATTTTTTACAGGATGTTTTTGATGGGTTTGTGTTATTATTGATCCATTATCACGTGACTGAAAATAGCGATTGGAGCGCGCTGACGTCACAAGACCGCGTGACAAGTTGAAAATATCACCAGCAAACTATTCCTCTTGATATATGTTGCAACAACTATAATTTTGCCTATAATATTGACTGCCTCGGTGGCGTAGTTGTACTAGGGTACGGTTACAAAAGCTGAGGTCTCGGTTTCGAATCCCGAGTTGGGCAAAGTGATATTGGAGTTTTTTATTCATTATCAGTCCAGAGTCAGGATTTGGGTCCGATATGGCGATAGCCTCGCCACCTATCACATCGTGGGACGGAACATACAAGGCGAAATGTGGGTGCCCTGGCACCTCTGCCTACCCCTTCTGGAAAAAAGGCGCGAGTTGATGTATGTATATACTATAATATTGTAAGATTTTCATCACAATTGAGACTAGACTTATTAAAGGGAGTAGTTATATATATCGTAAGAACTCAGTCAAAAATAATTAATTTTGATAGAAAGCGAGATTCGGTCTAGGGCCGGTGACGTAGATCTTTGAGTTTAGAGCGTTTTAGAGGGAATTTTCCAAAGTATTTTTGTTTACGTATCTTTGATTAAACTTTTTTGTTATTATTTTTGGGTTTATATAGGGTCTATCTACAAAGTAAAAACAAATGCAAAAATGAGTGAACATCCCTACCGTAGTTTATAATTTACGTTTATAATTAAATTTAATAATATATTTTAAGCCCGCCTTATAGGGCGCCAAATTTTTTATAAATAAATATGCCAATTTTGTATACAGTGTTGAAACCCATAATGCACAGTATTAAGAGACAAATGGAAGGCGGAGCTCTTCCACATTACATGATATCATTAACAATATAATGTCCATACATGGGCTTACATAGGTATAATAATTTTATGTCATTCATATTAAATGTAAATTTTTATGTGTTTCCAATTCGTTGATAATCTAGTCATAATACACAGAAATAAAATAAATATCCAAAGATGATAATTACATGCATCTATAAGCAGATTCACAACTCATAATTTGGCATTTATTTATTTACGTATGTGTCTGCTCTGACCTCTATAGGGTCACGGCCTTCAAGCCGGTCATATGTGTCTAAATATCTATGTATAGTAGGGTCACAAAAAATTGCTTATTTTTTTATTTGTTTACTGCATTATTACTGTTTGTTCCAGCAAACGAACAAACAGTTCATCTGATGGTAAGTGATCACTGACACCCATGAACATCCATTAACTTGGCTCATGGATATTTTGACCATCAAATCGAGAAGGATGAGGAAATGATGGGAAGGGGGACGGGGTATTAAGCATAAGGGAATCACATTCATTGACCAAAACGCGGCAGCAAAGCTGTTAGTTCACGTCGTCTACATTTGTATTAGCTACTGCAGTTAACCATCATATTATCTACGTAGGCCTGTCTCGTCTTCATCGTGTGTATATCCGGGTACATTTAGCCCGGCTTGTTTCGATGACCAACAGATTATAATTTTACTTTGGTGGATTCCCCGTCTCAACTGCACAGACATAATAGTTGGCTATTAAAACGTAATAATATAAACTATGGAAATAGCAAGAAGGTTTTTAGTTCAATAGTTTTATGTTGGTATACCGGTATCGGTCGGTATACTTTGTGCTGCGAACGAAATTATATTTTAATAGGACAGTTAATATGTAAAAAAAATGAATTTAAAATTTATTTTCGCCAATAACACGCACAGCCGTTGCTTTGATTCTAAGTTCGTAATGATTTTACATTTTATTGTGGAATAAATCAAAACATTATAATAGGTTGTAAACCGCCTGCCTGAGAGAGATTGGGGCCTTCAATACTTCCATGGCTATTATAACGCAAAAATATTCATAATTACATCACCATCATTAAGTAGAATTTATTGAGCCCACGTCGTTTTTCATTATAAACATATCAAAATCTTTGAAGACAACGTAATTTATTTACACCACTACAATATAAAAATGAGCCGCAGGTAAAATTTCAAATTAAAGTGTCTCAAACTGGCTGGCTGACATAATAATATTTATATATTTATTTTTATTTATTTATATATGCTTTATTGTGAAATACTTAAAAAACTAATTCACCAAAATAAAAGATGCATACAAAATACTTAAAAACTAGACATGGTTACAATAGGCGGCCTTATCGATAGCTGCGATCTAAAATATAAAAAAAATAATTCGCATTTTAAAAAAAATCCTGTGGAATTAATCCGATCATTGCAGCAGTATAATACCGAGGTGTCTACAGAAAAAAACACAGATTTAATTTGAAAAGAACATAAACAAAAAGAATTAAATATGCACATACACTGTAGGTACGTACTTACTAGTAAGTACTTACCGTATGCGTATTGTGTTAAATAGTATTATTGGTTTATTAATTCGTTTATTATTTTTGATAATTAATTCCTTATGTTTACACTACCCTTTCTTTGTCCTTCTCTCCACCCAAAGGTCTGGCAGAGATCGCTCAAAGCGATAAGACAGCCTATTGTAGTTTTGTATTTTAGTTTATCTCTTTGTGTTGTTAAAATAAATTAGTGTACACTAATTTATTATAACAATAAATATAATAAATATTATTATACAATAAAGATGAATAAATAAATAAATCAAAATACTTACAATCAGGCAAATAGTAAGCTCGTGTCGCCATTCTTACCCCTAAAAAAACATAAATATGTTGTGTACAATTTAGTGATTCTCCGATAAGGTTGCGTATAGTAGGTATTGTGTGTTAAAAGGCATACCTTCAAAATACTAGATCTCTCAGATTTCTTTACGATATTTTCCTTTTATGAATAGCAAGCGAATTCAACGCTCATTTATCTTCAATAAGACGCGTGCTTACAATAGTAATAGGTCAAGTGATGCAACAGTCCCAATGAATGAAGTCTCATTCAAAAGTCTCACATGTCATAAGTATTAGATCATAAGCGTGTTGTTAATGAAACGAACTCGTGTTTAACACATTATTACAATTTTCCGCCGATCATTTTTTAACCGATGAACGTTTACGAAGGTTTATCAAAGCTGTATACTATACATCTATTTTAATAAAATTACCTATTTTATTAAATACTAATATGAAATTTTGAATTCATATTATGATAGCAGTCTTGTGTCTTAGGTATCAGAGATTACAACTTTTTTTTCAACTCGCTATACTGATTCAAACCATATTTGCCATATTGTTTGCCTTCATTTGGATTGCACTGCATTTTTTATGTGTTATATAAACATAATTTGTGTAGTACATACACACATAATTGTCACGCCTGTTACAACAGGGGTAGGCAGAGACTATAGACCGCTACTTTGCTCGATCCTGATATACTACTTGTTATTTGTGGAGTACTGGTTTAAAAATACAAATGCCAAGAAAACCCAGGTTCACGTGCAAAAAATCCCCGTTCTCTCCCCTCCCCGTTCTTCAGGGTGCTCCCGTCTCAATGCGGAATGACCTAAGTGTCCTTGGTGTGGATATCCGCTGTGATCTCAATCCAAGGAATCACATCGAGGGCGTAATAACTGCCACATCACGCAGGGTTGGAGTCCTGAACAGGGTGCGTCGGTTTTTCACGCCCGGTCAGCTTTGTCGTTTATATAAAGCGCAGATCCGGCCGAGTATGGAGTACTGCTCGCACCTATGGGATGGATCCGCCCAGTATGTGCTCGATGCCTTGGATGGATTGCAGCGGCGGGCCATCCGCATTGTGAATGATGCAGACGTTACGAGCAACTTAGAGTCGCTACAACTCCGGAGAGATGTCGCCTCTCTAAGCGTGATCTACCGCCTGTTTGACGGTGAGTGCTCTGAAGAATTGTTCAACTTGATCCCCTCCTCTCCATTCCTAACCAGAACCACGCGTGCTGGATTGCGAAGCCATAGCTTGACGGTCCACACCATCCCGGCGCGAACCAAACGGTTCTCGAATTCGTTTTTGTACCGCACCGTCAGGCTGTGGAATTGTTTGCCGTCTCACGTGTTCCCTCCTTCCTACAATCCTGGGTCCTTCCGCCGTAGTGTGAAGAGGCATCTTAGCAGGCCGGCATAATTGTGTGCAGACACTCTGCCTGGGCGGCATTTGTGCTCACCATCAGGCGCAATGCGGCCAATATGCCGGGCCAGAATAAAAAAAAAAGGGATCTCTAAAAAAAGGATCTTGAGTTTAACGAACTTGATGCAGTGACTGTTGAAGAAAAAATAGAAATGTATCGCAACTACTTTTTAAACGGTTTTATTTAGTTCACCCCGTTTGTTTGGGTCAAATTTAGTAATTGAATTTTAACCCTCTTCCCGTTAACCGATTGATCTGAAATTTGGTATACGCCTTTGATTCTGGTGAGACTGTCCCGCCCTCACACCCACCACTGTAACTCCTGTGAGCCAGGATCAACAGTGGCACGCAAAGTAATGACACCGAGCATTGAAGCTCGGCGAGTCTCCGGGAATGTCTAACTTGTCTTTAACCCGCAACGAAATTAATCAGAAAGTTAAATTAATAGGAGGAGTTGGAAATAAATTATTGTACACTTCCCTCCGTGCAAAGCGGGTGACAAAACATTGAACTGAAGAGGTAAATAACCTCGCAAAAAGACTTTCACAGCCGGAGAAGCCAGCTGTGAAGCACCACGGATCAAATTATTATTACATTTAAATGGGACCTATTATGTGAACTGTTATTCTTGAATCCAGTAATAGGTATGGCAAAAACGCCGGAATGCACGGAAGTTCTTTCTAGTCTCTACAAGGTCCATGTAGTATACAACTCCAGATGATATTTGCATACTATCTAGCATGGTTTTACGCTCATTATGCCAAAGACTACACTCCCAAAGTATATGATGCGCGGACTGCTCATACTCGCAATTAGGTGTTGAACATGGACACGCAGGCGACGCAACAAGCTTAAAAGAGTATAGTTTAGACTTAAAGTTACCATGGCCCGTGAGAAATTGTGATACGCAATAATCGACATCTAGCCATGTCTTTGTTAAACGATCACGTACGCAAGGAAAAATTGGTATAGATGCCGGCCCTTCAAAGATACCTCCCATCTATTTTGCCATTCATCTAATAGTTCGCTATATACCACTGAAACCGGTTTAAATAATCTGTCAACTTTTAAAAGTTCACGTGCGGTGAAAAAACTTTTATCCATATTAGAGTAATACATCGCGGCGCGACGTTGCACCTCCAGGTCGACTGGAAGTACACCCGCTAGGACAGGCAAAGCTTCGGTACTAACAGTTCTATATGCCTTGCACAAGAATATCAACGCCAAACGTTGGCTCTGGAGCAGTTTTCTTCGCACAGCACCGATAGTAGCCCTATCAGCCCATACGGGAGATCCATAACAGATACATCCTAAGTAAGTTGCTCCATAGATGATTTTAGTGTATTGAAAGATAGCCCCCACGTTGATTTTGATATTCTTGTCAAAGCAAAATAGTTCCTTTTCGACTTTTCCCCGACGTTCTTAATATGTTCAAGAAAGGAAAAATTCCTTTCTAAAATTAAACCAAGATAACAAACCGATTCCTTTTTTTTAACATTAATATTATTAAATTTAATTCGCGGCTGTGATTTTAAAGTTCCTTTCAGAAGTAATTGGAACGTTTTTTGTGGTGCAAAGGTTAAGCGATTTCGATGGCCCCAATCACATATTAGTTTTAAACACGCATCCGACATAATTTCTAATCCCGACCTACTATTTGACTCTATAAGCAAGAGGCCGTCGTCCGCATATCCGGTCAAAGAACACCCTGACGGCAAGGGAATTGCAAGAAAATCGTCGAACCCTAAATTCCACAAATAAGGACCTAAAACCGAACCTTGTGGACAGCCCATCGTAAGTGGTTTCGACACAGCATAGTGTCCAAGTTTAAGTTTTGTTGTTCCGTGCGAGAAATACGAGTAAATAAGTGAATATATATTTTTAAAGCAACCTCGTAATTTCAACTTAAGAAGCAGCATCGGCCACCAAGCGTTGTCGAAAGCACCGGATATGTCCAGGAAAATACCGAGTACATATTTGCGCGCCGATGTACTTACAGCTCTTCTAACCGATATTGCCGCGTCGATAGTTGACTTACCCGTTGTAAATCCGAACTGCTTTTCGTGAAACTTTGGTCCACCCGGTAGCAATCGAGGGACGATAAGACGTTCTAAAAGTTTACCTAGAGACGGTAAGAGTGTAATAGGTCTATACGACTTAGGATCATGTGGAGATTTATCGCCACCCTTGGGTATTATACGAATGAAACCGGTACGCCATACCCGCGGAAATGCCCCTTCAGCAATACATCTGTTATAAACAGTAAGTAATGCATCGCCGGCCGATTTACACGCTTCTTTGATCATTTTATTAGTTATTTTATCGTCACCGGAAGCCTTGTTTAGGGGCAAAGCTCGTACAATTTCGCTAAATTCATCAAACGACGCGAGATTTGAATCGGAAGAGTTCGGTACCTCCATGGCCCACATCCTAATCTGCTTATGGTATTCTGTATTATTTTCAATATCATCATCCGGAATTAACGATTGTAACAGAGCCTCCGTTGTCTCCTCAATACCAGTTGTGAAGTTGTTGTCAATTTTTAAATTCTCAATATAAGCCAAATTGATTGACCTATTCGCTTTAAATTCATGGTATAGAGGAGACCACGGACCCTCACTATCTAACCGGGCCACAATTTTACGTAACAAATTACCTTTCGATTTTTGGACGGCCGCTTTATAATGTGATCTGGCAACTCTCAGTTTATTTAAAGCAGATGTAATTGCTTCCCCTGTGACACAACGTCTCTTAAGCCCGTTGAAACGCCTACGTGCTCTGCGAAAAGTCCGACGTAGTTGGACCAGTAAGTCATTCCACCAATCGCACCTCCGAGTGTTAGTGATGGAACCTCGACCGATGGTAATGTCTGCGCAATATGTAAAAGTGTCCGACATAATCTCGGCACAGGTTTCAGCTGATAGATCATTGCGAGTGAAGTCCCCAGCATGCCGAGCTAAATAAATCCCAGTTAGCGCCTCTAGATTTATATCTAAAATTAAAATTATTCTGTACCGGACCCTGTGTCAATCTAGGCAAGAACTCGTACACAATCAGGCGATGGTCACTACACGACGCGTCCGGCAGGACGCGCCACCTATCAATACGGACGTCTCCACTAGAAAGTGTGACGTCAATAGAAGATTCGCCCGTAGGGCTACTGTAAGTAGGTGGTGCATCGGGGGTGTTGTGTATTTCGAGATTCATCTCTGCAATGAAATCTTCTACCGCGCAACGTCGCTCGGTATCAGTGGAGCGATATTTGCCATACCAAAGGACAGATGACGCATTAACGTCAGCACCTATAATAATCTTATGTCCTGCGAGGGACCGCAAGACATAGCGGAGGTGATGCAGATGAGGACCCACAGGATCTGAGTATTGAAAATAACAGCTCACAACATAAACCTTACAAATGGGACTAGACACCTCAGCGACAGCACAGTGTGACGTCATAAGATTACGCACCGAGGTAATGGTAAGATGTGAACCCGACACCAGAATACCTGCTCGTGAGTTGTTATCGAGTTATACTACCTCACTACGTAATCGCGCATGTTGGTATTGCTCCTGAACTAGAACGACATTTAATTTATAATCATGAATTAACGTGTCTAATTCTGACGTCGCTACCCTATCGTTATGAAGGTTTAACTGACCGATTGTAAATTTATCCATATTTTTTAGTATTGGGTCGAAAGAAGTAATTGCTTGATTTTGTTTTTATATGTTGGGCACTCTTGAGACCAACAACGATGGTCATGTGGTTTTTTAAATCTTTTACAAGGCGCACACACTGACTTAAATTCCGGGTTCGATTTATGCGGGCAAGCCTTAGTTTCATGAGACTCAGCACAAATGGCGCACGTTGGTGTTTTAACTGTGCAAAATTTTTGAACGTGCCCGTAATATTGACAATTTAAGCAACATACTACTTCTATGTCATCAATAAAACGGCAGGTGGCCCAATCAATGAAAAGTTTATCTTTTGTATTCATCAAATGTTTGCGAATCTCTGAGTCCAATTCTAATCCTATCCATTTACGACCGTTATCTAAAAGACGTCTGCGAGTTATTTTGACGGACTTCGAAAAGTCATCCTCCTTTATGGGCAATTCGTCCTTGATGTTTTGACGATATAATGCTGTTAAGAAAGCGCGGTCTTCCATGGAGGATGGCACGTCTTTAACTAAAATACGGGGGCGGCGACCCTTTGGTTTCTCAAGACGCAGCCCCGCCGATTTTATCGCGTCGACAGATTCCAATTTTTTTATTTGTTTGTCATTTGCAAGACGCAGAGCAACACCAGATTTAGCAGTTTTTTAACCCCAATGATTTGGAACCCGTCGTCACTAGGATTAATTGCCTTAAAGAGCGCCTGTTTCGTCGCGGATGACGTCTGCAAATCAGCTGACCATTCGCTAGTCGGGTAAGCTATTACGCACGGGGCAGGGGCGCGCGGCTGCACTACCGGAGCGGGTTTCGCTAAACACAATTTTAAATTATCCGAATATGTACTAGTGGACACGTTAACGCGTTTGCATTGATCCAACTCGCGTTGCATATTAGCTATCTTGGTTTCATTACACGATGATTTTAGAGCCAGTAACGAAACAATTGAAGTTACGCGTTGCGTAATATCTAACACGGCCGACCTATTTGCAATATTCATGCGCGAGCCCTGGTCATTGACGAGTTCGTTTATCTTTGACAAATAACTCGATACTTCCAACACCATATCGCAATAGTCCGCGCGGCTCGAGTCGCTGCCGTTGTCTACAGACGAAGTATCTGCCGATTCTGGGGCCCTACTATATAAATCCGAAACGAAGTTCGAAACTTCGTGACGTTTTTCGTTTCGAAACCTACTCTGTAACACGAAATTCGAATCTTCGGATCGCAGAATGAATTGTTCCAATATATCGGCAATACGAACATCAACTAAAATAAATGTGGTAAATAATAATTTAAACTTTTAACTTTGACAAAAGGAAGTGGTGAAAATTATATAGTATTATCTCATCAGAATATAAACCGCCATAATATAAATTTTCTGCTAATAATCTACTATTAAATGCTAGTAAGACTAAATGCGTCCGTTTTGCTTTACCGAACGTGGCAAGCGTAAACACGCGTATCGAATTAAATTCAGAAATTCTAAATTTAGCTAATTCCACAATTTTTTAGGGATCACTCTAGATAAAAAATTACAATGGGGTCCACAAATTGAGAGATTATCAGCTAAACTTAGCAGCGCAGCGTTCGCGGTCCGAAAAATAAGACAACTAACTGACGTTGCAACGGCTAGATTGGTATATTTTGCTTATTTTCATAGTATAATGTCATACGGCATTATTTATGGGGATCAGCGGCTGATATCGAATCCATATTCATCTTACAAAAAAGAGCAGTCCGTGCTATTTATAATCTAGCAAGCCGCGATTCTTTGCGATCTGTTTTTAAAGAAAGCAATATACTAACCGTGTCATCTGAATACATCTTTCAGAATATAATGCACGTTCGTAAAAATATTAATAAGTTTTATAAGGTCAGTGACACCCACACCATTAATACGCGGAATAAAAATAAACTAGCAATACCCTCGTTTAGACTAGAAAAGTCAAAAAATCTTTCTTGAGTAGTTGTATTAAATTTTATAATAAACTTCCCAATAGGATAACGCAGCTACCGGACAAACTATTTAGGGCCCATATTAAAAACAAACTTATGACTAGGGGTTATTATAATATTAAGGAATATATTGAGGATAAAAAAGCCTGGGATAAGGTGTTCTCTTGCACATTGCGACCTCCTGGCGCCCTGAACTATTCGCTTATTACACCACCTAATTTAAATAATTAAAAATATCTAAAATTGTGAACTCAAAAATTAAGCTATACACAATCAAATAAATCAATTAAATTATATGACGACCGATCGAAAAAATCATATAAAAATAATAATTAATATGGCAAATCCTTGTAAGACAAGTCACAAATACTTATTTTAGTAAATTGACCAAAACCAAGCCCACTGAGTTTGACTCGCTGGATCTACTCAGAAATGGGTCGCGCCGCGTAGTATCCAGTGGTAAAGTAAAGCCCGCTGAGTTTGTTCGCCGGGTCTTCTCAGTCAGGGCCGCGTTGGATCCGGCAGCAAGCCTAAACATACGGGACGTATCGGAAATACTTATGGTCGTTGTCTTAAGTTGGACCCAAAACAAGCCCACTGAGTCTTAGTCGCTGGATATACTCAGGACTGGGTCGCGTCGCGTAGTTCCAGTGGTAGTGTAAGCCCACTGAGTTTGTTTCGCCGGGTCTTCTCAGGAAGGGCCGCGTTGGATCCGGTGGTAACTATAAACCGCTACGCACCGTTGTAATATTTATGGTCCACAAATAATATAATTTAATTTGACTAACGTAAATAATGTATTTCTTTGACAAATAAATTACTATAAAGTAAAAACTAATACTTCAAATAAACTATTAATAAAAACTAAATAAATAAATAAAACTAATTATAAATAAAAATAAAATTAATTTAAAAATAAATAAAATTAATAAAAAAAAATTGATAAAAGCAAGAAATTAAAATAAGAAATAATAAGTATAGGAAATATATTGTAAATAGAGATTAAGTTCTATGTGTATTGACTTGTCATAAGAGCTCCTTAATTGCCTACGTGATCAATAAATACATTTCATTTCATTTCATTTCATCATATTTCGATCAGAAGAACAACAAGAAGAATGGCATTATTTATTTAATGAGTAAATAATAACTTACCTACATTATATGAATGAAACTCATGACGTCATGCACATCATAGTAATTTTGTTAGTTCTTTCTAATATTTTTAGACTTCCTACGGATTCCGTACTAGCAAATTGCTGGAGAGACATTACACAGCGGAAACGAAAAAAAGATCATTCGTAGCCTCACAAGACTTCAGTCATGTCCGAACATTTTACTTATGATGATTTATATTTTACATAAATACAAAAATCAGATAACAGCCCAGGCAATAAATCCAAAGAGTTAATTCTATTCGGAAACAAACACTAGGAGATGGGTTTTGATCTAAAAATTACTGTATACTTTTAGTGCGTGGTGGCCTGTTGGTAAACGGACTAGACGCGACTGCCAACATGTTCACGGTGGTCGCGGGTTCGAATCCCAAGGCGCACCTCTGACTTTTCGGAGTCATGTGTGTATTGATAGTCAATCACCACGCACTAGAACGGTGAAGGAAAACATCATGAGGAAACCTGCATACCATAGCGATTTATAAAATTTCTATGGTATGTAAGTCCGCCAACCCGCACCAGGCCAGCGTGGTGGACTATATGACCTAACCAATCGTACTCTCGATTGTTGAGGAGGCCCGTTTTAAAAGATTAAGTATTGTGAATAAAATTACGCAGTTACTTTATTTTAATCACGTAAATAAAAAAAGATCTATGATTTTCTAGAATATTTGACTTCTTTTGATCGTCCAGTAGTAGTCAGCCAACATCCTTGGACTCCCTCTACCCTGATAACGCTTCTCCATCTTTGAAATATCCTGATGGAATCTTTCTCCATGCGTATCACTTACGGGCCCTAAATTCTCTTAGAAAAAAATACAGATGTGTCTAGAAAATGAATTTTAGGCGACATATTGCAACCTAAAGCTTCATATGTGTTGGAATACTAAACATCAAATAAATTGTACTAAATAGTTTCTATATGAATATCGAGTGGTGCATTCTGGCCACTTGTGGCGCTTGTGTTTTTTACTTGTCATGCCAGCTTTTTTTGTGCTTATTGTAATATCTTTACCGGTGAATAAACGTTGTTAAACTTATAATCTTGAGTTCCTTGTTTTCCAATAATATGACAATAGGAACTCTATAATCAATTCAGTTTGCTTCTCAGCCTTATGGTTACCCAAAAAAATTTCAACCACGTTCTTGAAGCATTGCCAAGGTGATTTTTCTAAAACATTTAATTATTCTTTGAATTTCGGATCTTTTATTATATCGAACCATTGACTTATATAACATTGATATCGATGTATCGAACTGTGTGTTTCGACTTTGTATTTATGCCCTTTATTGAAGCAAGAGAAAAATAGTCATTAAGGTATTACAACTGGAGCGGACACGTAGAAGAAAAATTGTGCTCATTTCAATATGACAGTGAAGTATAGATAAAGTCGGCATTGTTGCAGATGCGACACTTCAGAAATTTCTACCTACATCTACCGGGTATCTCAAGACTGCTACCGAAAACGAAGCCGGGTGGTAGTTTTAGTGACTAAAAACACATTGCAACTAAAAATTTCGCAAAGAAACGCGACAATGATTTTTTATGATTTTTTAAATATTTATTTATTAATACTTTATTGTACACCACACAACTTAAAAAACATTTTAAAACAAAGCGCTAATGGGTCATACACAAAACGAGGCGAAAAATTATAAAAAAAACATGGTCGGGATTTTTACAAAATCAGTCTCATTTAATATGATATTATCAGAATATTAAAATTAAAACATAAAACAAGATCGTTTCCTCGATTAGGCTAAAAAATGAAATTATAATATTTTTTTTTCGAGCACAGAAGGGTCTTGAGTTTACACAAAAGAACAAACATATCAAAAATAGTTACAAAGCAAGTGTCTCCATCGCTGAATTTATTTTTTGTTTTTTCGATGGTGCAATTGAGTTATCTGAATCACTAAAGTTAAAGAATGATGAACGGACATCACATAATTCGCTATCATATGGAACATGGTTTTATTCCGATACTGAGTAATAATTTAATATTATTATAAGCTAAAATACATTACTATCGAGCCCACAGCACTCCACGTCTACATTTACAGGCAAGCAAAATACTGCTTTACTTGTTAAATCATTATTACTTATTTTTTTCTGTAGACATTGTATTTCGTGTGGACTTATAAATCCACAGAAAAGATGTCCACAGAAAGGACATTCTTTAAAAAAAATTAGCAATGCTAATTTAGTTTTGAGGATAGCCAAGTAGGTAAATTTATTCCACAACTACTCCCCTTAAGCTATTTCGGCAGCATGTGAATTAATAAAACTAATAATTATTTACTCAAGTACACAAGGAACAGAAAAGAAGCACCGATCTTTGACAATAACACTATTAAAGATCTCAATATCTTAATGAACAACCTACGCTGGGCTCAGTCATTAAATCCAACGTGACCGATGCCTACCGTCAGTGTGGCCAATTTTTTTTTTTTTTGTAAAATAGTATTTTATTCAGGCCAATTTATTCGGTTGAATTTAAGGTCCACAGAAAAGTCGCAGTACCGTGTAACCAACAGTTTATTGAAATTTTTGTGGAGTCACTTTAACATATATTAATTTACTCAGTAAAATTTTAATAGTCAGTATATATACTAATGATATTTAATATAACTTAAATAGATAACGCATATCAAGTATGAGAAATATCTATCAAAATATGCCAAGTGCGTTTACGAACAGTCCACAGAAGGGGACATTTGAGGAAATTTTTGTTGTTATATTAATCATTACTGAAGATAATTCATTATTTGGTATATGTCTTAATAGTAATACTTGTAAGTCATTTACCAAAATTAAGTCAGAGAATCAATCCAGAAATTTGAAGATAATATTCATTCTGAACATGCGTATGTGTGTATGTATGACCCTAATATACCTATGTGTAACAAGCGGCGGTCTTATCGCTATCAGCGATTTCTTCCAGACAACCTTAAGATGGACTGGAATGAATGGAAGCACGGAAGAAATGGGTGGTCACGGTATAGGGAAAAAGAGTACAAAGAAACAAAACAGAATTTAAAGGTGAAAAAAAAAACTTTTTTATCAAACATAAATAAACTACTTATAATATCAATATAATAATATACTACATAAACTATACTAAATATGATACATAAAATATTAATATAGGAGTTTTTTATAATCAAGGTGATAAGTAATGTGATCTAAGATGCTTTTTAAATGTGGCTAGAGATTTGGCTTTTCTTATAGTTAGTGGCAGATCGTTCCACAAGCGAGCAGCATGAACCGTAAACGAATTACTAAGAAAAGAACTACTATGCTCGGGAATTGCCAGTGTCAAATTTTCTGAGGACCTAAGTGATCGTTCATGTGTGGTGCTAAGAAATTTAAAACGCTCTTTAAGATAGTGGGGAGTTGAGGGGTGGAAAAGAATGGTATACAAGAGAAAAAGAATACGAGTATTTCGGCGAAGACGCATTGATAGCCACTTGAGTTTTGTACGAAATTCAGACACATGGTCATATTTGCGAAGTCCAAATATGAACCGGATACAAAAGTTTTGAAGTCGCTCAAGCTTGTCATACTGGGCTTCGGTGAGATCGAGGTAGCTAGCATCAGCATAATCAAGGAGAGGAAATAGAAGAGACTGAACGAGCGCAACTTTCGTGGGAATTGGGAGAAAATTACATAGTCTTCTCAAGGACCCCGCAGCAGCAAACAATTTGCGGCTGAGGTCTTGTAGTTGGGGACCCCAGGAGAAGGTTTTATCCAGAATTATACCCAAGTTTTTGACATTATCGCTGTAAGGGATAATGCAGTCATCAAAAACTACACGAGGTAACAGGCTGGTATCAATCCTGGAAACCATTCTGGAGCTGCCGACAATAATGACTTGAGTTTTAGTCGGATTAACTTTCAGACCATGCATCTTGCTCCAATCGTTAATACGCGCAAGATCTTTGTTAATTGAAACTATGGCCTCTATCACCCGGTCAACTGGTGCGTGGTAATAAATTTGCAAATCATCTGCGTACAGATGGTAGGAAGAAATCAGGTCAGTAGAGATAGAGTTAATAAATAACGCGAAAAGTAAGGAAGATAAAACGCCGCCCTGAGGAACGCCAGCATATAAATATCGTCATTTTTGGGTGGTAAATCGATAGTTTTTGCTAAAATAATAATTTTAACACTTTTGTATCTTAGATTATTTATAAATAAAAGGATATACACTGTTATTTTAGGAAAAAATGCATTTACCACCCAAAATGATTGGAAAAAATTACAAAAAAAATTGTCTCTTTTTTTCGCAACTTTTTCTGTTGCATTGTGTCTGAAGTCGCTTAAACTACCACCCGGATTCGTTTTCGGTAGCAGTCTTGATATACCCTGTATATACGCCTGATAGAGCCTATAAATTCTTATATTGAATTTAAAGTTTTATTTTATTTTCTTTATTTGGAAAAAAAAACATTATAACAATAAATATACAATTAACCAATTAATTTAATATGTAAACTATAATTAAAATGTCCAGATATGCCGTATTTTTGTATTGGAAATAAATTAGAATTTTTTTAAATATATATCCTATCATCACATACAATATCCACTATCCCTATACGAAAACTTCAATTTTTACCTATCTGTCACTACATTATTATTAATCTATAATTTCATTCAAAAACGGTTATCAAAACGACTCCGGTAAATAATTTCTTAAATTTAACCAACTGATAATAATCCAACTGAAAATAAATATTATATTAAATGTAATTTTAATAATAAACATGCTTTCAACTTGGTACATCAAAATATACAAGGTATGAGAAATAAAATTTAGTAATTGAGTTGTTCATGAGCTGTAATAAAATTGACATTTTATGTATTACTGAACATTGGCTTAAAAGCTACCAGTTCATGTTCAATTTCAATAATCACCAAGTTGCAAGCTCGTTCAACAGAGAAAATATTTTACATGGAGGCTCGTTAATAATCATAAATAATCTTATTAAATATAAGGAAAGACTTGATATTGTGCGCCTGTCTGTTGAACGAGTTATGGAAGTAGCTTGTATAGAGATTGAACAATATATTGTATTAAGTGTATACAGGCCCCCTTGTGCACCACATAATACCTTTTTGGAAATTATGGAAGATGCATTGCACAAGGTATGTGTTTCACCAAAAAGAATTGTTGTCTGTGGAGACTTTAATATTAACATTTTAGAAGAATCTCCTATAGCTTGCAGCTTCATTAATCTTTTTAAATCATACAACCTGCATCATTTATTTTTTGAACCAACAAGAATAACTGCCACAAGTGCTACATGTATTGATAATATTTTTACTAATTTCTCAATTTATGAAAAGTCAGTAATTAATGTTTTAGATTCTGATCATTGTGGTCAGTATGTTTCATTACCTAGTACTAAAACTAAAGTTCTAAGGAAAAGTATTAAGTTTGTTCCTAACAATATATATCGCATGGAAAAATCTTATATATAAAAATGAATCGCAAAATGTGTTGGTAACCGCATAATTCAACAACGCCTGGACCAATTTGGCTGATTTTGGTCTTGAAATATTCGTGGAAGTCCTGGGAAGGTTTTAGGGGTGAGAAAAATAGGAAAATTTCTGAGGAAGATACTAAAAACCTTTTTTTGGGTATCGTTTAAGCGTGATGCGTCCAGCCAATATAGGATGATCTTTGTTTATTTGACGGGAGACGTAAAAGACGGTCCAGCTTCAACTACCATCCAACGTAAAATGATCTATCTTTCCATTGTCTTTCATTGACGGCTGACGAAATAGAACAAAATTCAAAAAATGTACATCGTGTATATAATATTATCTAGATACGGCGTCTTGCGCATAATTTTGTGAAATGTAAATTGAAATCATGTCCATATCTACCAAAATCGCCCATTGTTTTTTTAGATTATTGCAACAGTTTTAAACAAGGAATACTCTATCGAAGCGTTTTGCCGGAGTACACCAAAATATATCTAATTATAATTTTTCGTTTTCATAAACGACATTGTTTTTGAATTGATACTTTTAGATGCGCTGGGGGGACATATTTAAATTTC
This sequence comes from Hyles vespertilio, assembly GCA_009982885.2. Lineage (NCBI taxonomy): Eukaryota > Metazoa > Arthropoda > Insecta > Lepidoptera > Sphingidae > Hyles > Hyles vespertilio. Next base: position 1,652,014 of record CM042822.1, on the reverse strand, counting down.
GCATTAATATTGTTTTTAGACTCAAGAATAAAAAGAATATTGGTACGTTGATGCCGTATCTAGACATTATAATAAAACGATATGCAGTTTTATATTTTTAAATATTTGTTCTATTACTTACGTCACCTGGTAAGGCAGTATGAAGGTTTTATTAATTTGTATATGGTAACGTACTAGACGCGACTGCCAACAAGTTTACGATGGTCACGGGTTCAAATCTCAGGGCACACCTCTGACCTATCGGATTAATTTCTACGTTAAATAAAATCCGCCAACCCGCACTAAGGCAGCGGGGTGAATTATATCTTCTTCTTCTATAATATAAAAATGAATCGCAAAATGTGTTGGTAAGCGCAAAACTCAACAACGCCTGGACCAATTTGGCCAATTATTTTTTTTAAATGTTTATTATTACTTTATTACTAACAAAAAGTAATGGCGTGCAATATTATTTGGAAAAACAGCATTTTGGTGCTGAATTAAGGGAAGGGATATTGGATGAACAATAAAAAACGCTTAAGTTTTTAATGTCAAAATTTCATAAGGCAATCTTTATATGTACATGTATATGGAGAGACGGGATATAATAGAGTGGAAGGTACGGGAGAGGACTGGGATAGCTGACAGATTTGATAGGACCAAATGTAAATGCACGTTATAAGACGGGATGGATAATAAAGAGAAAGGACGGGACGGATCGGGAAGAGATTGAACAGACGGATGAGACGGGATTGAGCCGGACAGTAGGACAGCTACGTCAAGTTTAGGTATACAAGAGTTTATAGGAAAAATAACATGTATTTGGTGTGGAGTGGAATCAAAAAATATATGCACCCAGGCGAAGCTGGGCCGGGCCGCTAGTCTATAATATAAAAATGAATCGCAAAATGTGTTGGTAACCGCATAATTCAACAACGCCTGGACCAATTTGGCTGATTTTGGTCTTGAAATATTCGTGGAAGTCCTGGGAAGGTTTTAGGGGTGAGAAAAATAGGAAAATTTCTGAGGAAGATACTAAAAACCTTTTTTTGGGTATCGTTCAAGCGTGATGCGTCCAGCCAGTATAGGATGATCTTTGTTATTTGACGGGAGACGTAAAAGACGGTCCAGCTTCAACTACCACCCAACGTAAAATGATCTATCTTTCCATTGTCTTTCATTGACGGCTGACGAAATAGAACAAAATTCAAAAAATGTGTACATCGTGTATATAATATTATCTAGATACGGCGTCTTGCGCATAATTTTGTTAAATGTAAATTAAAAGGATGTCCACATCTACCAAAATCGCCCATTGTTTTTTGAGATTATTGCAACAGTTTTAAACAAAGTATACTCTATCGAAGCGTTTTGCCGGAGTATACCAAAATATATCTAATTATAATTTTTGGTTTTCATAAACGACATTGTTTTTTGAATTTATACTTTTAGATGCGCTGGGGGACATATTTAAATTTCGCATTAGTATTGTTTTCAGACTCAAGAATAAAAAAAATATTGGTACGTTGATGCCGTATCTAGAGATTATAATGAAACGATATGCAGTTTTATATTTTTAAATATTTGTTCTATTACTTACGTCACCTGGTAAGGCAGTATGAAGGTTTTATTAATTTGTATATGGTAACGTAATAGACGCGACTGCCAACAAGTTAACGATGGTCACGGGTTCAAATCCCAGGGCACACCTCTGACTTTTCGGATTAATTTCTACGTGAAATAGAATCCGCCAACTCGCACTAAGCAAGCAGGGTGGACTATAATATCTTCTTCTATAATATAAAAATGAATCACAAAAAGTGTTGGTAAGCGCATAACTCAACAACGCCTGGACCAATTTGGCCAATTCTTTTTTTAAATGGTTATTATTACTTTATTACTAACAAAAAGTAATGGCGTGCAATATTATTAGGAAAAACAGCATTTTGGTGCTGAAATAAGGGACGTAATATTGGATGGACAATAAAAAACGCTAAAGTTTTTAATGTCAAAATTTCATAAGGCAATCTTTATATGTACATGTATATGGAGAGACGGGATATAATAGAGTGGAAGGTACGGGAGAGGGCTGGGATAGCTGACAGATTTGATAGGACGAAATGTAAATGCACGTTATAAGACGGGATGGATAATAAAAGAGAAAGGACGGGACGGATCGGGAAGAGACTGAACAGACGGATGAGACGGGATTGAGCCAGACAGTAGGATAGCTATGTCAAGTTTAGGTATACAAGAGATTAATACGAAAAATAACATGTATTTGGTGTGGAGTGGAATCAAAAAATATATGCACCCAGGCGAAGCTGGGTCGGGCCGCTAGTTTAGAATAAATATCAAAACAATCTGCCAGCGCTGTCACCTCACCAAGACCCAGACAAACTGTGCAGTTCATTGTTTGAAATTATTAAATGTGAATTTAGAAAAGTATATAAATCTAAAACTATTATGGTAAATCAGTGAGTGACATTTAGTGAGTGGGCAACCACTGGTTTATTTAAAAGTCGGAATAAACTATATAATCTGTACAATGAAAGAATGTTTAACCAAAATCCGACTTTTAAGGAATATGTAAAAAATTACTCCAAAGTTTTCAAACGAGCTTCCACAGCTAAATCGTTGTATTTAAGAAATAAAATCAAAATGTCTAACAATAAAATCAAAACTACTTGGAATATTATTAATTCTGAATCTGGTAAAAACTCGGTACGTGAAAGTAACTTTAATCTTAAAATAAATAATAGGAGTTTTACAGCAGATCTGGAAGTAGCAACTGAATTTGAAAGATTTTTACTGATATTCCCAAAAATACCACCCAACATCTTCAGTCATCTTCGAGGTCTGCTTTATCTATACTTGAAAAACTTGTACCTAAATGTAACGTGGCGTTTAAGTTCTCGCAAATTGGGCCGCAGCATATATTAAAATCGTTTAAAGAAATTAGTTTAAAAAAGACCGCAGACTTGTGGGGAATTTCTGTAATGAATATATCTTTAATCATTGAGCATATAGCACCCCACTTAGCAGAGATATTCAACCGCTGTGTGATATCTGGTGTTTTTCCTGACCTGATGAAACAAAGCAAGGTGGTGCCTCTTTTTAAATCCGGTGACAGCTCGGATCCGACCAATTTCCGACCTGTTTCAATTTTACCAACGCTTAGCAAGTTATTTGAGAAAATAATTCTTACTCAATTATTAACACATTTCAACACCAATAACTTGCTACACCAGAAACAGTTCGGATTTACGAGGGGTCGATCAACAATTGACGCGGGAGTATCTCTCCTAAAACAAATCTATGACGCTTGGGAAGAGTCGCAGGATGCACTTGGTGTATTCTGTGACTTATCTAAAGCCTTTGACTGCGTAGAGCACGACACTCTGGTCAGGAAATTACGCCACTATGGTATCAGGAACCGAGCTCTCAATCTTTTGTCCTCCTATTTGAGCAATAGGGTACAGAAGGTTGATATTAATGGAAAACTTTCTGGAGGATCTGCGGTCACTATGGGAGTACCACAGGGTTCAATTCTGGGACCTTTTCTATTCCTGGTCTACATAATGACTTACCTTATCACGTCGGGAATAATCACGAAGTTGTGTTGTTTGCGGATGATACATCTTTGACATTTAAAATTAAAAGACAACAATTAGATTTTGATGAAGTAAACAGTGCCCTTCGTGAAGTTGTACATTGGTTTAATATTAATAATTTATTACTTAATGCTAAAAAAACTAAATGTATTAAATTCACACTGCCCAATGTAAGGCAATTATCTACCACTGTACAAATGAACGGTGAAGAATTGGATCCTGTTGCGTCTACTACGTTTCTGGGCATTACGGTCGACGCTAAACTCCAGTGGGGGCCGCATATCAATAAACTATCTGGTAGATTAAGTTCAGCGGCATATGCAGTTAAAACCATTAGGCGTTTAACGGATGAGGCAGCGGCAAGAATTGTCTACTTCAGCTATTTTCATAGTATAATGTCTTATGGAATTCTTCTCTGGGGAAATGCTGCGGATATTAATAGAATTTTTATTTTACAAAAAAGAGCTGTTAGGGCCATTTATCAACTTGGTCCAAGAGTTTCATTGAGAGACAAGCTTAAAGAAGTAGATATTCTTACTGTTGCATCTCAATATATTTATGAAAATTTATTATATGTTCGTAAATATATAACTCAATTTAAGCGTAATTGTGACATGCATAGTAAGAACACTAGGAACAAACATAATCTTGCCTCACACGTTACTCGTCTCCACAAGATAAATAATTCTTTTATGGGTCAAAGTGTACGTTTTTTTAACAAGCTTCCCAACAGTTTAAGAGAACTTCCAATTAATAAGTTTAAAAAAGTAATAAAAGCTAAGCTGTGTAAAAAGGCATATTATAGAATTTCAGATTATGTGGAAGATAAAACTGCTTGGGAATAAATTTATCATGTTTTGCATCAAATTGACATTATTGTAACTTGTGACATGAATCATTTTATTTGTAAATGGCGATATAAAAAATTAAAAAAAAAAAAAAAAAAAGAAAGAAAAAAAGAAGAGTTCGTGTTGCTGAGGGAGTTTCTTGCGCCGCTTCTACTTCACAGCTACAACACGTTCCGAAGCGGTGGTAGCAGAAAAGGACGATTCAAAAGATCTTGTGAAAGACTATTTGACTAAAGAATATTTTGATTTTGATTTTTTGATTTTTAATTTCGTGCTTCTTTATTTAAATTATGGTTGATGTATCTATGGAATGAAACTCCTTTTTTTCTTCCTATTGTTCTGGAATGGTTTTTGCACGTTTTTACGCGCACGCAATACGGCATTTATGGACCAATTATATTTGCACCTAATCAGGTCCGTCTTCGCTGAAACGTCAGGGACGACTGACAGCCTAACAGTACATGTACTTCTCTGGCGAAAACAGCCTTGTGAACTGGGTGGTAGTGGAAAAAAAAATGACTGAACCTAAATAGTGCATGACATTTTATGGATTCAATAAATATTTTCATTTCATTTCATTTCATGTACTCTTGCGAATGTTCCAAACTATTTGGTCTTGATGTCCCCTCCAGTTGTGTAACTCAATGAAAATAGTAGTCTGAATCATGATCTCTAGGCTCAGTCCATATAATGGGAACAGCAAACAGTATATGACGTGATCCTTTCTTCCAATCAGTTAAATTTTTTACACGTGTTATGCAACAAATATGTGGGGCCCAAGCTTTGTCATGATGAGCCACTGCGAAACCAAATACTCGTGATAGCACTTCAAAATAATTTAGATAAATTTCGCCTTATAAAAAAGAGTTAGGACGTTAATACACTGTCTCTGTATATTCGCAGAAACATAGAAGTTGATTAAATGCACGACAACCAAATTAACAAATACCAGGTATCTCAAGATTGCTACCGAAAACGGAGCCAAGTGGTAGTTTTAATGACTACAAACACAATGCACATAAAAATTTCGCAAAGAAACGCGACAATTATTTTTTATGATTTTTTAAATATCGTCAGTGTTGGGTGGTAAATCCATAGTTTTTGCTAAAATAATAACTTTAACACTTTTATACCTTATATTATTTTTAAATAAAAGGGTATACACTATTATTTTAGGAAAAAATGTATTTAACACCCAAATATGGTCATAGGAAAAAATAACAAAACAAAAATTGTCGCTTTTTTTGCAATTTTTTCTATTGCATTGTGCCTGAAGTCGCTTAAACTACTACCTGGCTTCGTTTTCGGTAGCAGTCTTGATATACCCTGTATATAGCACGCTTTTCACAGCCGTACATACGTGTTTATCGCTACAATACCGAAAATGAACTTGACCTCATCACAAGAAAACTGAGGGTGATTGAAACAAAGTAAGTGTTTATTCGTAATAAGGGTTGATAGTCAAAACACGATCACCCATCAGAGTTCATGTGGCATGACCACTGTTGACCAGTGATAATTAATAATATAATTACTTTAAATAAAGATAAAATATTTTATTTAACCTATTTTGTTTATCCAATAATGGGGAAAGTAAAGTTAATAATCTGGAGTAGGCATCCCTAAACACACACACCTTGACAGTTGGATTACAATAAGTACACGACCGCACGACCGGTACTCACACATATCAATGAAAGTGAGGACAGTTTTAGCGCATCGTTTGTTGGCATTGCTCAATCTAGACGAGTATATAATCAAAGCCTTCAACGATTTAGAGCCCTATATTCCAGTTGTGCAGCGTGCTTGGGAACTTTCAATAGCCCGGTAAATGTTTTGTTTCCACGAACAAATATATAAATATACGTAATAGAAAAGATGGAGCATGTCTGTATGTTATAAATATCGCTATATCCATCCTTCGTGTTCATGTGATGTCAGTGCGATGTCATTGCAAACTTGCAAACAATAATTAAACAAATCTTACATTTGACACATCGTAATAAACTAATTATTATATTTTAGCATGTTTAAAGTATTTTTTTTTATTTATTAGGTCTACATAAAAATAAACAAAAATAAAATAAAAGAAAGATTAATACATGATTTTCCATAGTAGACACAGCATACACAAAGAGTACATACAATAAAACAATGGTTAGGTAAAGTAAGTTAACAATTCGAAGTTTAACAATCAGAAATAATAGAATAAACTAAAACAACAAATAATATTTAACAACTAACTAAAAAAAAGTTCGTAATATTTATTCGCTTACACGAGAACACCTTTTCGGAAGCTATTTAATGAGTCCACGTGAATGTCGACCGCGTTACTGTAGCTATTCAACAACTTACAAAGTCTCGGTACTGGAGAATTACAACCAAGAATGGATCTTCTCAGAGGAGGCGATAATGGGGTGATTGAGAATCTAGGAATTCTAGAGGGAACTCTGATGTTAAAGGAACTAAGCAAAGATGCACAGTCTATTTTATTATTAAAAAGTTTAAAAAGGAATAGCAAATCTAAAATATCCCTACGATTTTCTAAAGAGCTCATTTTAAAATAAATCAATCTATCAGCATACGAGAACCTTCTATCAGCTCTACCGATACTCCTCGCAAGGTGCCAAAGGAACCTTTTTTGTACTCTTTCTAACCTTAAGCTATGTGTAGCAAAATGTGGACGCCAAACTGTAGAGCAGTACTCAAGGTTACTCCTAACAAGGCTATTGTACAAGAGTTTTTTTGTAGAGTTATTCTTAAATTTTCTAGCATTTCTTAATAAAAACCCCAGCATTTTAGAAGACTTCCTGATAATATAGTCCAAGTGGGGGACAAATGTCATTTTTTAGTCATAAATTACTCCTAAATCCTTTATCACTTCCAGTTCCTGTACATTAACATCTGCAATTTTATATTGATGGCTGATAACATTTAATTTTCTTGAAAATACCACACTATAACATTTCTTAGGATTTGACAGCATATTGTTGTCCTCACACCACCGTATAAGTCTATTTAAGTCTTGTTGTAATAAAGTGCAATCGTCGCTTGACTCGATAGTTCTGCAAAATTTCAAATCATCTGCATACATAAAAAGTGAAGAAAATTTAAAACAATTAGTAACATCATTAATAAAAACATTAAATAGAATAGGTCCTAAATGAGAGCCTTGTGGTACTCCTGATTTAATCTTATAAAGGCTGGATTGGAAACCGTTAATGACCACATAAAAGACTCGCTCCTCTAGATACGATTTTAACCAACTGAGCAGAGAGCCGGTGAATCCATAGGCAGAAAGTTTAGATACCAATATATCATGAGGTACTGAGTCAAATGCCTTACTGAAGTCAGTATATAATAAATCATCGGTTTGTTTATTTCTATCTCTAGAATCAATAAGAGTCTCAGTAAAAGTGACCAAATTAGTAGTGGAACGGCGGGTTACAAAACCATGTTGATAAGGAGTTAAATACAATTTGAAGTGACTTTGGATAAAAGGACAGACAGTCATTTCAAATATTTTGGCATATGTTGATAGTATTGCGATGGGACGATAATTATTGACATTGCATATATCATTACATGTAAAAGTATATAATGATAAAGTGAAGTGTATAATATCGATAAACTAATTGTTCATGCAACATTATGCATGGTTGCGGGCTGTAACAAAGCCAGGGAGCCAAAGATTACAGGACTTCCTTTTCATTCGTATGTACGTGTATTATGTTTAATTTTACTTGCACGAAGAATGTTATTGGTATTTTTGTGTCTCGGTCTAATTTAAACCCGTAATATTAGTGGTAAATTTCATATATAATTTTCGTGCAAAGAATATCATGTCATTACCATTTGTCATTACGTATTTATTATCGTTGCCATCATTAATTGCAAAATTTTCCCATTTGCGTCACGTCTATAAAATACGATTTGAACAGTTTTTCGTTTGAATATCATTTTCAAATACGATTTCATTGATACTATATATATCTTACAGCTTCCAACATAGTATTACACTGGTGTTCAAAATTATCAAAGAAGTCTCATACCTCCACCAAACATGTAATAAACATATTCACAATATGAGGAAGAACCATCGATATCAATGTTACACTAGATAAGACGTCCTTTGTGACAAACGTGTGCCACCCAGGTGCGGTGCATGCACCGCACACGAATCAGTCTGCCGCGTGACAGCTACGCAGCAGTACGCCACTTTGTTTATATTTATAAGTAATTTATTTTGATGTTTCCCCGTCAAACCGACAGTAAAATTTTCTGAAGTTACAATATAATTAAAGAATACAACGTAAGTGACATAATATTGTAGTATAATGCCGATAATACAGATCTTTTATTTATTATTGGATTAAATATTAAATATTTTTAAAGCTCATTAAAAAACAAGGTGAGCTCCTTAATCGTATGTCTCATTTCCGCGCATAAAAATTGCTCGTCGAGTGATAGCGACGAACTATATTAGACACAGATTATTCAAGGGACATTATATCAGTCGACCAAATAGGCATAAACTATTCGAATACATCACTAATACAAATACGTAGGAAGAATGTAGTTGTAAATGGATTTCAGTATTTAATTTTATTATATTATATTGTTAATTAATAACACAAAATATGTGTGTTGTATGTATATTTAAGTGCGTGGTGGCCTGTTGGTAAACGGACTAGACGCGACTGCCAACATGTTCACGGTGGTCGCGGGTTCGAATCCCAGGGCACACCTCTGACTTTTCGGAGTCGTGTGTGTATTGATAGTCAATCACCACGCACTAAAACGGTGAAGGAAAATATCGTGAGGAAACATGCATACCATAGCGATTTATAAAAAATTCTATGGTATGTAAGTCTGCCAACCCGCACTAGGCCAGCGTGGTGGACTATATGGCCTAACCACTCTCAATCGTACTCTCGATTGTAGAGGAGGCCCGTGCCCTGCAGTGGGACGTATATGGGCTGATACAGATGTATATTTTGAAACAGTGGATAGTATTTAGACCCCATTGCTTAATATGAATTACTTAATGGACTATGTTGGAATTTTGAATCCATTGATTGTTATTGAAGACTAATGTCACTTAAAATTGTTTTAGATTCTTATGCGTCGGTTACAAAAAAAAGGAGATCTCGATCATATTTGTCCAGAATTAGCGGAACGGATATAAGTGGCTACCATCAGAACATACCTATATTTGTTCAATTCATTTTCGACACGAAGATTTCAGATAATCCAAATGCGGAAGTCATTTTTGAAAACTTATGTTGTACCATTCCCTCTGTCTAGTAGTCTCGAAAAAGTTTATCAGCTTGTTAAAAAATCATAAAAGTTATTATAATAAATGTCAGACTGATTTCATTATCTTTTTGTGTGATAAACTTGTACACTTTTAAGAGTATTTAATTTCATTTAGATCAATTCCATGAATTATTCACGTAAATAAAAAAACACGTTACAAAATATATTATTGCTATAACGGTATTGATACTTAGACAGTATATTAGGAAAAGCTATTATTGATACTAGTGGTCGCCTAGTGGTCGAATTTTTTTTTTTCTTTTATTTAACTTGCTTAACAAAATATACAATAATTGTTAATAAATAGCATAAGAAACCACTAGGGTTTATATAGATGCTATCGGAGTTGACAAAGGGGTTATAACTTATAACAAGACATTTATACTGTAATGGTAATAGGAGTTTTGAGATTCATTCAAAGATTATTATTTATTTACATTTAGATTATTTAAAAAGTAAGTCTTGAGTTTATATTTGATGTTCTTTGGTGTTAAACTATCGCGTAAATCTGGGGGTAGTCTGTTAATTAAACGCGGCACAAAGTATGAGGCCGTTCGCTCGCCGTAAGTATTGTTCGCCCGCGGCATCACTAACTTGTTTTGTGCGATGGCACGCGTATATATAGGATGGTTAATTTCTGTTTTCAGTTCTTTATTAAAATAAAGTAAAGTATACTCAACGTTGACATGAATAGGTAAGATTTTACAATAACTAAACAATTTTCTATAGTCGTCTTTAAACTGGTCTCTAATCTTATGCGATACTATATTTTTTAAAATTTTGGTTTGCAAATTATAAATTTGGTTTAAATACGTTTTGTAAGTACGGCCATAACAACTAAGACCATAATTGACATAGGATTCCGCTAATGAATTGCACAACATCAATTTGATTTTATATGGTAGACGTTTTTTTAATATTATAATATTTGCCAGGAATTGTCTCAATTTGGAGCAGACGTGTTCAACATGATAATGCCAATTGAGTTTACTGTCGATATGTAAACCAAGATACGTGTGAGTGTCTACAACTTCTATGTTTGGGCAGTCGCATGAGTTGTAATTGGAGTGGTGGTTGTGCAAACAAGAGTGTTCATGGGCTATAAGATTCAGTGACTGTGTATTAGTGTTGTGTGGGGATTTAATTATAACAAGTTTGGTTTTATTAGTATTTATAATGAGTCCAGCATCATGGCACCAATTTAATAGAGAATTGAAGTCGGATTGTAACCGAGCACAGTCTCTTTGCGGGTCTGTGTCAGCAGTTATGAGACAAGTGTCATCAGCAAATTGGTAGCATGTACAATGTTCAATAATATTTCTCATGTCGTTTACATATGATAAAAAGTGTAACGGGCCTAATACGGACCCTTGAGCCGTGCCCTCTGTTGATGTTACAGATTTACTATAGGTGTTATCGATCTTAACTGTAAAAGATCGGTTATTGAGGTAGCTTTTACACCAATCCAGCAGGGGGCCACGTATACCGCAATCATCGAGTTTACTAATTATTAACAACTTGTGTCTTAGAGTGTCAAATGCCCGAGAAAAGTCAATAAAAATTGCAAGTACTTGTTTTTTTATGATTTAAGTCTTCATTGATTTGATCGGTAAAGTTAAGTAAGAGCTCGTTGGTTCAAATTTGAGTATGCGTGTGTCAAATGCATGCTGGTTTGTGTCAATGATGTTTTAATAAAGATGACGCATATCCATATTGCGTGACGTTTAAAAACTGTACTGCTATGCATATACATACTCATTTGTTAATATTTTATGACAATTTTAGTGAATGAAATAGATAATACGGAAAGTACGAGATGAAAAGAGATAGCATTGCGCTATCCAAACATAGAATCGAAGCGGTAAAAACAGAAGGGTGACGATAAATAAAACTACCTATTTGGTTTTATAAGTATTTAATATATTAACTTTGACGTTGCTACATGAGTCGACCTGTGGTACGCCATCCTGAAACAAATACATTTTTATTTGCTTACAACCTTAATAAAAAAAAATTGATTGCCGTTTTTTATATTAGTTTATGGTAAGCATGCACTGAAAAATCGATCTATTATTTATATTTTTTTGTTGTAATGATCACAAGTGATACGACACCTTAAATTATAAATCAATGCTTGGCATTCACTGCGCTCGCCATCACGAGACATAAGATCTTAAGTATAAGTCCAGCAATTACTCGGGAGAGAATGTCCTTTGAACCGGTACATAACATGGCATTTAAACTGCGGTGTGGTTGGGCAAATAGACATTTAGATGGTACCTACACATGGTGGTAACGTATGAGCGACCTGCCACTAATAAACAAGCGATACTACAACCGATGGTGCAGGTTTTTTTAGGTGGATATATACCGGGTATCTCAAGACTGCTACCGAAAACGAAGCCGGGTGGTAGCTTTAGTGGCTACAAACACAATGCAATTAAAAATTTCGCATAGAAACGCGACAATTATTTTTTATGATTTTTTAAATATCGTCATTTTTGGGTGGTAAATCCATAGTTTTTGCTAAAATAATAATTTAAACTCTTTTATACCTTAGAGTATTTATAAATAAAAGGGTATACACTATTATTTTAGGAAAAAATGTATTTACCACCCAAATATGGCCATAGGAAAAAATAACAAAAAAAAAATTGTCGCTTTTTTTTGCAACTTTTTCTGTTGCATTGTGTCTGAAGTCGCTTAGACTACCACCCGGCTTCGTTTTCGGTAGCAGTCTTGATATACCCTGTATATTTTCGTAGTTGTATATTTTTATTCATAATTAAATATGCTAAACCAATATTAATCAGTTTTAAAGGCATCCAGTCACGATCCCCTCTTTTCGTCCGAGCTGTGCTTAGTGCATATCCATTTACGTCTCAAAAGCTCATCACGTGGAAATCTGGAAACATTCAATGATATATGTAAATAGGTATAGTTATTCAAAATATATGGGGAAACTAATGTATTTTGTAATGTTCGTGGTTGGATTAAGTTATTTATTATGAAAATAATTCATAACAAATAACTTACTCGTTTTAAATATGATTGAATTAGAAACAAATATAAAACTATCCAAATCCATTCAAACTTTTATCGTCAATTTTCTGTATGATCGGTTTCACATCTGACTTGTTAATCTATGACGTACGCTTTTTGTCCCTATCGCACTTCACAATCTTTGTATTAGGCGATCCTTCTTACACAATTGAAGGCGGTGCTTAATAATTTAAAATAAAAATTAAATTTTGTGTGTTTTTTATATACTTACGTATGGTGTGTAGGTCCAATTTAGTTTCACATTTTGGCACCATTGTTTTAACACTTTTAAAATACACAATTCGGCACTTTAGACAATATTTTCGAAATAAATTATGTTGACAGCACTGAGGTCTTCCCTCTGTCGCCGTTGCTATGCGACTAAATGAAATTACACCAATTGCCCGAATTTGAACGCCTCACTTTTGAAGTGCTAGTGCGATATCTACGTCTTATTTGTATATTATATCATTGGTTTGTGTAATGTTTCTTTTTTTATATTAAATGAGGCCAATAAAACTTTTTGTTTGATATGTCTATGTCAGAAGAACAAAATGAAAAAGAAAAGATACAATTTGACAACAGTGTATGTATGCGTGTACAAATACTTGTGTATGTATGTGTGTGTGAAATGCATGGTAGTGTATGTAATGTTTTATTTTTTGATTTAATGTACTTTATAAGCATTATTATTGAAAAATATTAGAGTTCTGCACTTCTCCTACATATAAACTATAAGTGTGCCAAATTTTATGCTCCTGCGTCCGCGCAATTTTCGTAAAAAAGGGGTCCAAAGTTTTTGCATCACGTATAAATATATAGATGAACTGTCTTTTCTGTCTAATAATCTTTGATCATAATTTTTAATTTTCAAGTAAAAGTATTAGATGTCGCTACTGAGCTTTTGACAAATACGGGACAAATAGTTTCTATGACGCGTCTCGTCTATCGATAGAATATAAGTCAATGGGAAGAACTTGGTATATTTATAACAATATATATTTACAGGATAATAAAGGATTGATTATTATGATTGACTTGTCTTTTATTTTATTTTATTTTGTACATACAATTTTATAAAAATATAATTCGGAACTTAAGGTATTTCAAACTTTAGACTTGTCGTAAATATGTGGGTCGATCCGCAACCAAAATATAGTATGCAATCAACTATTTTAATCGTAATTCGATTTCAAGATCTCCCTTGAAATTGGATAATGGTTTTAGTCTTGCAACACTAAGCGCAGTATTTCTTGTTTAAAAAATAGTATTATTATTCGCCAAGAGATGTCAGGAAGAGTCATATTTTCAGTTTATATTTTTATTTTTTATTACTTTTTCAAAAATGAATCCGAGATAGATCGATTTATCGCCCCCGAAACTCCCTGTATACAAAATTTCATGAAAATCGTTGGAGCCGTTTCCGAGATTCTGAACATATATAGAAAATTTTCTCGTTTAAAGATAAGATTGAGGTTAAAGAATATCCACATATATTGTAACTGATAAGATTTCAGACAGCTTTCTGTAGAGTAGGCGGTTAACTACCTGTGAAACGAGAGGTTGTGTATTCGATTCTCGCACCGAGAGAAATGTTTATGCGGTCCACAAATCTTTCTTACGGGTTTGGGTGTTTGTGAGACTGAAAACTCTATCGTAGTTCCTGATACCCTCGACACAAGACTCGATCTTAGTGTGGGATCAGGACTATACAGGGTATCTAAAGAGTGCTACCGAAAACGAAGCCGAGTGGTAGTTTTAGTGACTTCAGACACATTGCAACAGAAAATGTTGAAAAAAAGCGACGAACTTTTTTTGTTATTTTTTTATATATGGTCGTATTTGGATGGTAAATTCATTTTTTTCCTAAAATAATAGTGTATACCCTTTTATTTATAAGGACTCTAAGGTATAACAGAGTTTAAATTATTATTTTAGCGACAACTATGGATTTACCACCCAAAAATTACGATATTTAAAAAAACATAAAAAAATTGTCGCATTTTTTTTTTGCGAAAATTTTAGTTGCATTGTGTTTGTACTCACTAAAACTACCACCCGGCTTCGTTTTCGGTAGCAGTCTTGATATACCCTGTATATGTGACTGTTGAATGTTATTTGCTCAGATTTGAATCATTATTTTTCCGACAACAGTCTGTCTGAAACCCCTTTCTATATCACCAGCATATCATCAGTTGAGACCAAAAACTCCTATACGATTGCTCCTAATTTCACCATAAATAAAGCTTATTACAAAATAATACAGGTGTGGTGTGTTGCCATGCCATCATCCATACATCACGACCGTCAGGTTCATGACAATAAGTTTTTATGTCGGCCCGGGTCGACAACCGAGCTACACTCCGACCGGTTCCACAATCTCGTTTTACATTATATATACATATTCTGTTCGTTTTTCTTAATTGATGGGAGTCATTTAATATTTAATTTTTAGAGAAAATATAGGATTTTGCAATAGACTAGGCTGGATATATATGGATCGTAGCCCGTGGCGCTCTTTAGTCTAAGCCAAACAACACGTATATTTACAAAGAAATTCTTGGCTTCCCACTGCATAAGATTATAATTCTTCTTATTATAATTCTTCGACATAACATGTTATGTCTCAATATATCCAATAGTTTGACGGACTGTTTAACGGGAGAAATAGACGTAGTGGTGGTACATATGTTCACAGGCGGCCTCTCACATATTATAGACCTACTACCAGTAAAAGTGTAGTGTGACTGACAGTACAACACACCGATGAAGTCGACTTATTCTTACTGTATTCTGCTATATTTATTATTAACTTCTATACCATAGCGATTTATAAAAATTTATATGATATGTAAGTCCGCCGACCCGCACTAGGCCAGCGTGGTGGACTATATGGCCTAACCACTCTCAATCGTATTCTCGATTGTAGAGTAGGCCCGTGCCCTGCAGTGGGACGTATATGGGCTGATACAGATACAGAACTTCTATACATGTAACGAGATGTCTATGGGCGGCGATGATCAATTACCATCATGTGAAGCGTCTATTAGCCAACCAATGTAATAAAAAAATGACTATGAATCTCCTTGTAGGCTCATACTGACCGAGGTCATGTCTTGTCTACCGTTTTGACTATAACACTGTTTATTACTGCCCACATGCAACCCATTAATTTATAATCGTGATCATTTTGGCATATAATGTTGAGTTCTCGATTGTCTTTTAATTTGCCATCTGTACCCTTGTCTAACATTATGACAGATGAATATTAGCTCTGTACCATTCAAATAAAGTTTAAATTAAATAGATACCTAATATTTTACTTGGGCTTACTTCAACAATAATTAGAAATGACAGCTCATGCTTTGGTTATCAAAATATATCAATGTCCATTATATCTTGTTCTCCGATCAAGGATGATGTGTTCGTAACGTTTTATACAGGGTATATCAAGACTGCTACCGAAAACGAAGCCGGGTGGTAGTCTAAGCGACTTCAGACACAATGCAACAGAAAAAGTTGCAAAAAAAAGCGACAATTTTTTTTTTGTTATTTTTTTCCTATGGTCATATTTGGGTGGTAAATACATTTTTTCCTAAAATAATAGTGTATACCCTTTTACTTATAAATACTCTAAGGTATAAAAGAGTTTAAATTATTATTTTAGCAAAAACTATGGATTTACCACCCAAAAATGACGATATTTAAAAAATCATAAAAAATAATTGTCGCGTTTCTATGTGAAATTTTTAATTGCATTGTGTTTGTAGCCACTAAAACTACCACCCGGCTTCGTTTTCGGTAGCAGTCTTGAGATACCCGGTATAGGTAAGGTATATTATTATATACAGATTAGATACAGATTTTTTTTACATATACCAGGTATATCAAAACTGCTACCGAAAACGAAGCCGTGTGGTAATTTTAGTGACTTCACACAATGGAATCAAAATTTTTGAAAAAAAAAAAAGCAATATGTTTTTTTTATTTTATTCTAACTTCGTATTTGGGTGGTAAATACATAGATTTTTTCTGAAATGATAATGTACACCCTTTTATTTTTGAAGATGCTAATGATAATAATCTATTTGTTCTCGTTTGAGGACAGGCGTGAATTCTCCATCACGCAAATGACCTATAGGTTTCATATTTCGAAAATCAGTATTCATATTATTTGCAGGAGAACAACAATTAGTAACCTACGAAACCCGAAATTATTATCCCCATAAATCTGCATAGACCACAAAGCCTACAATTACTCATGTAAATAAACGAAATTGCATTAATTAATTTTCAATGTTAAATGTCTGTTATATTCCGAGGCCCGATTGATATTTCGCACGGCGAATGGATTGTTCGTATCATATTACATGACAAATACTCGTAGATAAGAAATATTAACATTTATTGTTAATACAGCGGTTACAGTACTTTTCATGTCTAGTTTTATCTATGATCTAACGGACACATGCTATAAATTAACTTGAAGTCCTTATGAATATAAAGGTGATGTGTTAATGATCTAATGTTCCTGGACTGCCTCGGTGGCGTAGTTGTAATAAGGTACGGTTACAAAGCTGAGGTCTCGGGTTCAAATCCCGGGTTGGGCAAAGTGATATTGGATTTTTGTATTCATTATCACCCCAGAGTCAGGAATTTGTGCCCGATATGGCAATAGGCTCGCCCTATCACATCGTGGGACGGAACATACAAGGCGAAATTTGGGTGTCCTGGCACCTCTGCCTACTCCTTCTGGGAAAAAGGCGTGAGTTTATGTATATATGTATGTATGTTCCTGGGTTATGTTTTGAATCAACTCAGAGCGGTTACTCTCTGATTCAAAACGAAGTGCAAATGTTCGAATGTTCGACATCCCAATTTTTAAGTTTTCCGCTTCTAAAACAATTTTCTCTATGACACATATCTTTTACTTCGAACTTAGCCTATAGTTACTACGTACGATAGAGGATTCGAACATTTTGTGGACTACCTGGGCATATTTGTACAGTCTTACATACGACGTCCGAACATTCGAATTTCATTTCGGATTACAAAATAACCCCTCTGAATTTGAACATTAGTCTATTTTTTCTGTTCTTATGTTCTCCTTGTACATTACAAAAAACGTTACGTCTTTATGATATAATACATACTTTAATTAAGGGATGAGCCACTAGCCCACAATGCAGACGTATTGCAGCTTGGCGGAATTCTCGTACCACAAAAAAATTACAAACATCTCTTTATTATATTGACTTTATCACGTTGTGTTATTTCACCCTGAAACTGCCTCATAATAGAGATAAAAATTAAGATTGATTATAACGCAAGATGCCTTATCATATCAGCGACCCCGACCCTAGTGGCGCAGTTGGTTACACGCCGGCCGCGAGACGACCCACAGCGGGTTCCATCGCCGCATCGAGACAAACGTTTATGTAATCCACTTTAATATATTCTGTATTTTAGTTTCGGATACCTTGTGACCACGACACAACTCGTAAATCAGTTTAGGGTCAGGACTATTTTTGTGACTGTTTGATGAATTTATTTATTCTTCCGCGTGCTTTGCGCTTCTACTAATATCAACTAAATTACTATTACTACCGGACAGCGTCCGTGGCGCAGTCGGTTAGAAACTGTGAAACAAGAGGCCTCGAGTTCGATACCCGCGCCGTGAGAAATGGTTGTGCGGCCCACTAATATTTCTTCTTTCGAATTTGGGTGATTGTGAGACGGAAAAGTCTCTCGTAGTTCCCGTTAACCGCGACACAAAATCTGATTTTAGTTTGGAATCAGAACTATGTTTGTGACTGGGTGTTATTTAATACTAAGCATCTAGTAGGTACTGTAACTGATTTCTCAACAGTGAATCGTCGGGCCCTGCGCGTGCAATCTGCTTCACACAGTAAGTGGATCAGCGCCTCAGCGCGCACGCAGCTACCGGGTCACTGGCACTGCCTTGAACCAGCTTCCGATATACTATCGTTCTTCAATCGTGGATTATTAGACAATAATTCTAATCTCCCATAATTTCATTTCTCATATTGATTTATCTGTCTTTAACGAGACACACTTCTCTCCTATTCCTTATCCATATACTGGTTGTCTGCAAGAAAATGCCGAGTGCCATAAGATCGCCATTTATACTTTTTTGTTTATAAATCTGTTATTTTATTTACATACATCCTGCAAACAATTAAGCAGGTTACCTAATGGTAAATGATCTCTGCCGCCCAAGTACATCAATATATAAAGCTTGCTACAACGCTGTAACGCTTGGAAGTTGGATGTGTTGCCGGACCATCGAATCGGGAGAGGAGCAGGAAGTGTCAGTGTTCCCGTCCCGGTGAGCCTGCCCAGTCAAGCTGATTCATAACTGACAACAAAGTGGCTCTTACAATTTTTAGGGTAGTATTAAATTCACACTGTATAAGGAAATAGTAAATTCAAAATATCAATAAATGCGCCTGCTTCGCGTTTCGAACTTTTGCCTCTGCTTATCCGGTGTTAATCATGCTAGAATGATTAGACCGCCTGGAGAGATATTAAAATATTAATATAATAGCACCCCACGCCTTTGATACTTGGTCGTGCCAGCTAAAAAAAACTTACTCGAAGACGAATTTCCTCTAAATCATCATCTCAGCCAAGGGAAGGCCACTGCTGAAGACAGGCCTCCCTCAAGGATCTCCATATCGGCCTGTTGGAAGCGGCCTACATCCCCAAAAACTAAAAATTCGGAATTCAACGTCAAAAGTTGCGGGTCGTTTCGCGCGCAGATGTAAACGCTTTCAAGTTATATTTTGCATTAAAATTTCACTTCCATGCTTATAAAACCAATCAATAATTTAGCCTAAAATTAAACATTAATTGATGTTTTAAAATTAGTTAATAATTTCTTCATAAACTTTTTAATCCAAAGTAAATATTTTTAATGTAAATGTGAAACTAATATAACTAATTAGTAATTTGTAACAAAAAAGCCGAAACCAATCAAAACAGATTGGTAATAATATTATTAATATTGAAGAGTTTATCAGTATCGATGCGAGGCTCGTAAACTTGACTTATGATGTACGAGTATTAATGATTGCCTAATTGGATTCTCTGATAGGAAACTCTAAATGATAGTGTTGACCTTGAACCTGCTTCTAACATGAACCATATGGATCTGATATTATTTATGCTGAATTTATGTAGATTTTGAGATTGCAGATATTTTATATTTCCCACATCTTTGTTTATCACATAACAAATGGAGTCACTTAAGAAACTATTACATAGAAAGAACTTCTAAACAATTGGATGGAACTAAACGACATGCACCCGTATTTTACATTCGTAAACTAAGAATTATTTTTGTATTTCTGCCAGATATTCTGATTAATTCTGATAGTCTTGGACATATCATCATCATCAACCCGTTGCAGTCCACTGCTGGACGTAGGCCTCTCCTAAGGTACACCACCGATACCGATCTGCTGCTTTATGCATCCAGTCGCTGCCGGCCCTCTTGTGCAAGTCGTCCCGCCATCTGGCCAGAGGGCGTTCCACTTGAATATATATGACACTAGCTGTGGTGATTCGTTGGTGGGAGATGTGGTGGGAGGTGCCCAACGTGACGGCCCAGTGGTGGCATGCGCGTGAGCTACGCGCAGTACTAGACAGTACTTGGGCATTGCAACATTACTTTATTTTTCTAAAGTAAATGTAGCCTAAGTTACTCCTTATTATATCAGCTACCTGACAAAAAAGTCCCGTCAAAATCGGTCCAGCCATTTCAGAGATTAGCCGGAACAAACAGACAGACAAAAAAAATGTAAACACCATTTTTGGAGTAGGTATCGTGTATATAACGATATGTAGTAGGACATTTTTTTTTATTTTCACTTTACAAACAGACACTTCAATTTTATTTATATGTATAGATAAGAAAAATCCTATATCTCTTTCCCTCTTTCATTTCATTTCTTTCTATCCCTCTTTCAGATTTAAAAATCTTTATAGCCTTTCAAAGATAACAATATAACAATACAGACGCAACAAACAGACATTCTACATTCGCTGGGATATATTATTGAGCGATATGGTAAGATCACAGAATTTAATTTATGATCATAGGTATATTAAAACCTAACATTTACGACTTCATTAATAAGCCATTCTAAAAAACTTACATCTAAAATAATTTTAATTTGATGTTGTTCTCTAACCAACGTCTACGCAGATCACTTAATTATATTACGTTTCTTGCCTTCTTACCATCTTGTCCTTTTTGGCAATAACATCGAAATCACATTTATACTGATATTAGTAGCTGGGGTCTGGTAAACAAGTCCAACAAGGATTCCTGCAATTATAAACTCTTTCAGAAAACCCTCTAGGGGTTGACAGAGAAGCCAGAGTTCACTGGTAGTAAGTCTCTCATATGTGTGAGGCCGCTTGGGTGGGTACCAACGCAATTTCATTTTCTCTCGCCAACGTCATTTTAAACGCACTGTTGTGTTTCGCATTGAAGGACATTGTAGCCATAATAACTAATGGACATATTGAGACTTAGCATCGTATGTCTCAGGATGGCGAGCGCAGTGGAATGCCAATGCATTGCTTTGTATTTCAAGGTGTTGTTTGGTTTTGCTACTGTTCATGAGCGGTCGTATCGCTTACCATCAGGCGAACGGCATATTCGTCTCGCCATTCAATGCAACAAAAAAATAGCCGCTATTGGCAACTTTATTCTTGTTTAGCTTATTTCAGTTCCAAGTTACAATAGGGGACGAGGGTATCGTAATGCCAGATACTGTGGCCAAATACATACAGACCAAATCATATGATGTTTCTGAAATTAAAAACCGATTTGAAATAGATCGTCCTACTTAAAACGGAAGCGAAGACTACACAGCTCGCACATGACTGCCCAATATGATTGTGGTATCCACTTTTGCATTCTATGTACGAAACACGGTAATAATAATGAGCTATCACAAACGTGATATAAGATATTCAATGTATTTAAATATTGCGTCTGCGAAAGTGGTCTAAGGCCCGGTATTACTTTTATTCACTGTTGCTAAAAAAGTGACCTTTTGCAGTAATTTAGTTTTGACAAAAAACTTTAGCACGCTACTTAATGGAATGCAAATTAGTGAGATGAACACGTGACGTGTAGCAGATTAATGATGTGCATAATATACGCAATGAAGAAATGCTAATAAAAAGAATATGGGTCACACATAATATCTTACTGCTTAACAGCCTCATTAGTGCCAATGGTTGGGGGATAAATATATTTGTGTAGTTTAATTAAATAATAGTTTAAAAAAACTAAAAATACACGCTTTAATAAAAAAAAAACAACTAAAAAAGTAAAAATAATTGATAATGAGTTTAAGATTGGAAAATGAAGACAGAGACATGAAGACATCGCGCCCAAAGAAGTCAGTTACAAACAAACATACAAACATATAAGTGAAGCTAATATAAAGCGCATAAAAAAAGCGGCAATTCCCGCGAGAGAACCTGGAAGAGGCGAACACGCACCGTAGTGGTGGTAGTCTGATACTGAAAACAACCAATTACTTAGTACAAATATTGTGTAATAAAAGTAATTGTGGAAACTAGTGAACTATTATTTCTACCAGAAGAGCTAAAAGTTCAGAAGCGGGATAAAACCAGAACACTTTGATTCTGGTGAACAAGTCGACGCCCCATTATTTAAGGTATTTATAACTACAATTCCATATTGCAATGAAAATATTGGTAGCCTTGTTACAAATTTATTAAACATTAAGAGTTCGATGTCCATGAAGTTAAACGTAAAATATTTTATTATACGATTTGCGATTTGATATGTTGACGTACTTTATTAAATAGTAGTTTTTTTTTTTGTGCTTGTGTATTGTTAAAAATCAGGAATCAAATGCCGGTATATTTGAAATGACTATATTTGTCATATTCATTTCTTAATTCCAAATACAATACAAAACAATGAGTTCATTTTATCATATTTTAAATTTGGCGCGAAGCGAGTCTGAATGGCGGGCTTTTGATACTTTGGTTTTAAATATTGAGACTCTATGCAAAGGTGTTCCGGTCTTACAGCCTTATGCTTATATAATTATGAGACACATTAAAATCACAAATTGTGTCGTAATAATAATTTATTAACAGTATATTTCTTCTTTTTATTACTAAAACTAAACTTACGACTGTTCATTCTTAGACACAATTTACTTGTTCAAAAAATATTTCCAGCTACAAAAAAAGAAAAGAAAAAGAAAATGCCGAATTCCCGATCACATAAACGAGCGAGGAACTTCTGGTGATCCGGTGTTGTTTCCGATTCCGAGGCACCAACAGAGTGACGCCGCAGCCGTAAGTCACGGCATAAAAGGTCACAGGATAACAAACGATCAAGGCGCTTAAAGTCTCCGGCTTCAGAAACAACGACACGAGCCGACTACTGGTTCTAAGATCAAACCCAGGGACATTCCAAGGGAGCGATGCTGCGAGAATGAATCTAGTGGATTAGAAATCCCTGGGTACGACCTGTCGCCAGACTGGCACCACTGGAGTACCCCATTCTGAGTATTCCACTGGCTCAATGTATTTGTAATCAATCGTTGAATTTTATGTTTGACTTTATCCTTAAATGCAAACGGAACAGTCCTGACTGACATAAATATTGGCCTGACATCTGATGCAATAGACAAATGTATTAGATCTCCTTTAAAATTCCCCATACCAGGTTCAAATAATTTAGAATACCTACTCAATTTTCAAGTCCTTGATTAATTTTTCTTTCGAAATCCCCTAACTTTTTTTTTTGTTCAAATATTGTAGCCCATTATTGTAATAAGGAAAGCCAATCTTTGCCTACTATTTTTGTTAAACCATTTTTAAACTATATAAAATCTTTGGTTATTCATACTGACATGTTTACAATTTACATTTAAATTCTCAAAAACTCCTGAGGGTGTTGAAGTTGATTGGTCAAAATTTGTGAATTTTACATTACATTGTTTTATTTCTAAATTTGGAAAATATTTCTGCTTATCAGATAAAGTAATTGTACTGACATCTGCTCCAGTATCAATTTCAAACCATATAAGTTCCCCATTCACAATTATAGGCAATGAAACCGATGGAACTTTTTCTCGATTGCCAAATAAAATATGTAATTTTTTTTTCTGGTTCCAATGCAATTTTCTCAATTAGTGTGCCTTCTTCTTTATCTGTGGATTCAACTAAGTTAACATTTTTGACTTCGAAGTTTTTATTTTTACGACATCCCTAAAAATATGTCCTTTAATGCCGCATGCACTGTAGAATTTTTCCCGAAGTGAACATTGTGCTTTTACATGCCCTTTTTTTTCCACAACAGGAACATGACACATTTTGTTTAAATGTTGCTGATGTGTTCTGTTGGTAATTACTGTTTCTATTCTTATTGAAGTTTTTCCTTGCAGTTGAAACATATGAGTCTGTTCTTTTTCTTTTTCCTGGTTGAATGCTAACTTATATGCTATTTCCACAGTTTTTCCTATGCTAGTTAAACTCGCTAATGTATGATCAGCTTGCTTCAATAATTCGAATTTCACTAACTCACAATAAACACCATTTAGCAACCTTTCTTTTATTTCTTCATCTCAGCTCTTAAAGTTACAGTTTTTTTTTTTGAAAGTTTTTTTATTTCCATATATTGTTATATAATATATCTCTATAGTTTTATTTGGTTTTTGACATCTTTTTCTAAATATGGCTTGATGTAATGCATAATTTTTTTTACGGGATTATAATATTTTCTCAGCTTTTCGCATATATTTTCATATGTTATGTGATTAGTAATGGCACTTTATTTTCTTCGCTAATTTCGTTTAATAAAAGGTTCTTATTGTTGTTATTGTTGTTTATAAACATTCTTATTGTTGTTTATATGCATTCCAGTTTTCACCTGTAAATATTTCTAAACTAGTGATCGAAGTCATGGTTACGCTGGTTTATCCTGGTTTTAGTTTATCAATCTATTCTCGTGAATATTGTCGAACGTCTTGAATAGGATAAGTATCTGAAAATATTATTTTTTGTGATAAATTATTGGCAATTTGTATTAGTTCTTTTTTTTAGACATTTCTTGAATCCACGACTTTTTCCCTTGTCTAATAAATTCTTCGATTATGTCAATTTATTGACACGCATCGATATCAATGCCACACTAGATAAGACGTTCTTTGTAACAAACGTGTCCCACCCAAGTGCGGTGCATGCACCGCACACGAATCGGTCTGCCGCGTGACAGCTACGCAGCAGTATGCTTCTTTGTATAAACTTTTATGTAATTTATTTTGATGTTTCCCCGTCAAACCGACAGCAAAATTTTCTGAAGTTTCAATATAATTAAAGAACACAACGTAAGTGATATAATATTGTAGAATAACGCCAATAATACAGATCTTTTATTTATTATTGGATTAAATATATTTTAGAGCTTGTTTAAATACAAGGTAAGCTCCTTAACCGTATGTCTCATTTCCGTGCATAAAGATTGCCCGTCAGATATAGATTATTCAAGGAACATTCATATCAGTCGACAGGCATAAAATACTCGAATACATTACAAATACAAATATGTTGGAAGAATGTAGTTGCAAATTTATGTCAGTATTTTATTTTAATTTTATGTTGTTAATTAATAACACAAAATATGTGTGTTGTATGTATGTTTTGAAACAGTGGATAGTATTTAGACCCCATTTCTTAATATGAATCACTTATTGGACTATTCGAACCCTTTGATTGTTATTGAAGACTAATATCATTTAAAATTGCTTTATATTCTTACGCGTCGCGTCGGTTATGAAAAAAGGAGATCTATATAATATTTGTCCAGAATTATTGGAACGGATATAAGTTGCTACCATGAGAACCTACCTTTATTTGTTCAATTCATTTTCGACACGAAGATTTCAGATATTTCAAATGCGGTAGTCATTTTTGAAAACTTCTGTTGTACCATTCCTTCTGTCTAGTAGTCTCGAAAAAAGTTTATCAGTTTGTAAATAATTCATACATGTTATTATAATAAATGTCAGACTGATTGAATACTGATTGACTGATTGTCAGAATTGTACACTTGTAAGAGTATTTAATTTCATTTACATCATTTCCATTAATTATTCACGTAAATAAAAAAAAGAACATTACAAAAATACTGTTGCTATGACAGCATTGATACTTAGGCAGTATCTTAGGAAAAGCTATTATTGACATGAACTGTCTCGTCTGTCTAATAATCTTTGATCATAATTTGTAATATGCAAGTAAACGTACTAGATGTCGCTACTGAGCTTTTGACAAATACGGGACAAATAGTTTATAAGGCGCGCCTCGTCTATCGGTAGAATATAAGTCAATGTTGACACGTCATTTTTTTACTTTTTGAGAACAATCCCAATTGATCTCAATTATTGTTATAACTTTCAGATGATATTATTGGTTCGTTTCTCGCTCGTCACCAATGTTATATTTGTAATTATATATTTTGTATTTTTAATAGTCTTGTTGTAATTAATTAATACAACGTTGTTTTGCACACTTTATTATTGACACATGACACATTCATAGAGCTAAAGTAGGGAACCAACCTACCTCCTTGTTCAACCACATTATTATATTAAGCTAAATATCTAAATATATACTTTTCCTAATATACATTTAATGAACTAATGTAGGACAAACTATAAACATGCAGGGGTTATAGTCTGTTAGTAAGTAGTTCGTGTGCATATACACTTACCAAAAGCAAAAAAATCCATAACAATGTATTAACTAGTATTATTGTGCTGGGACGTGAAGGGGCCACAGCATATTATGTGCCTATATTAATATGTCAAGAGTTAAGTTTATGATATTGTTGTCGGTATCGTGGACATGTAGGGGCCATAGTATACCTGAATTGCTGTAGACATGAAGGGGCTGCAGTAATTCCCTCAAAATCATTGTAAGTGTTAATAGTCTTGTCAGTACCGTGTTGTAGACATGAAGGGGCTACAGCATGTTTGAGTTATTATGGATATGTAGAGGCCATCGTAACTCCTACAAAGCTATTAACATGAAAATAATATCTGAAAATACGTGTTTAATATTTATAGTAGTAGTCCAAAGAAGCGCTGGCTCGATGTCGTCAAGGAAGATATGAGGGTCAATGGCCTTACTATTGAGGATGCCGAAGATCGGGCGAAATGGAGGAGAATTTGCCGGAAGGCGGACCCTAGCACCGGCCGGGATAACGCCCGGTAGAAGAAGAAGAAGTTACAGCTATAAGCACCTTTGATGGCAATTTTTGGTTTGATATTTTTTTTTTCGTTTTCGTTCAATTTTTAATCTTTTAATTTTTTCTTTCACATTTCACGAGACGTGAAATTGTCAGGAAAGGCCGATTGTTAGCTTTTATAATTATTTATATTTATTTTGTCCTAGTTTTACTCGTATAAGAAAATGTACATAGAATATCCTTTTATATTTCATAATGTGCGTGTTCGCATATCTGATGTGGTATTGATCCATCCGTCATTCACTCGAGTGATTAATCATACTCGCTCTTCACTCTGAAATTCATTCATTCGTTCGTTCCCGGCAATTCCCGCGAGAGAACCTGGAAGAGGCGAACACGCACCGTAGTGGTGGTAGTCTGATACCGAAAACAACCAATTACTTAGTACAAATATTGTGAAGTAATTAATAAAAGTAATTGTGGAAACTAGTGAACTATTATTTCTACCAGAAGAGCTAAAAATAGTATTAGAAACTTTTGTGTGTTACTATTTTTTACTGGGAACAGTTAAACAAAAAAAATTTTCAAAATTGTGTTTACTTTTGAGGTTATGTAATTTTGTTTACCTTAGTCATATAATATTGAGCGTGGGTCTGCACTCGATTGAGACTTGTTATGTATATTGTATACAAACACGATCAAACCATATCCGTTCATACAAGTTATCCTGTTTATAATTGCAAAACATGGCGGGTAGATAGGTACATAAAGATAATAAAAATAGAAAAAAACCACCCGATTTTTTAGACATTAGTAGATACTCAATATTTTTCATATTGAATAAGTTTTACTTAATGTTTTTATATTTATAGGATGAATATATGAACTATGCTATGTATATTTATGACCACCTGTTATAGCGTAGTTACCCACAAATAAATCCTTATGTTAAAATAAAAAAATACGTTGCTATAAATATTTTTATTCAGTATCATTTTGATCATAATCAAAGTGTCAAGAACTGTGCAGGGGGCTCTATATTACTTTGATGTTGTGCCCAGCCAAGACACCACAAAATTGTCATTGTATGGGAACAACACCCTACAGTTCTTTTCCCCACTACACAGTTACAATAGTATTGATTAACTGCCTCTTTCCCACAAGATTTATATCAAATAAATTATAGACAAAATATATTTTCCATCCAACATGCCTACTTTGGATTTTTGCTCTTATAAGTCTGATGCTTTGACAGAGAGACAATCCTGTTCTTATAAGATCAAACAAAGTATCCCTACACACCTGTATCATATAACATCCATTGATTTGAATGTGCTCTCCGTAATAGGAAAGAGCTTGTCACTATTGATAAGTTCTGCAAGCAATTAAAATCAAATCATTGTATTCAAATACAAGAAAGTCAATCACATTTCCTGACTGTATGTTAATATTTATAAATTGAGCCCTTCTTCTGTTTTAATTATTGTTTATGATATAATCACTCAAGGTATTATGTTGATACATCTTTTCTTGAATAATTTGTAAAATCTGTGGCACTGGTTCTGATGAATTGCGCTGCGTTGTATAAAAAATCCTCTGCCAACATGGATGGCAAATCTTGTCTGATGCTTGAAACTAAAACAAAAAAAAAATATCTACTGAGCAACATTTTTGCTAAGTATAATTTATGTGATTAATTATTTAATAGTTTTATATGAATATTTCAGTAAAAGAGGGGGCCTGCGTTCAAATATAACTGTTTTACACAACTAGCAAAACATTTACCAGGAATAATACTGGGTATTTTACTGACATCATCATGCTATTTCAATGTGATAAATGGGTAGCAGCTAGCATAATGTAATTATCATATTAAAGCTGTAAACTGTAGGTCCATTCCCAAGCAGTGTAAGAAATAAAGTGTTAGTTTCAATATGCAAAAAATTAATCATATGAGTGAGTTAAAATGAGCAGATGCAATATTGGCATTGTTTTTTGTCTCGTAAGTATAATTAATAATATGTGGCTTGTGTATGTTTACGTGGTTATGTTTGATTCACTTTCTTGTTCAGAACTGCTACTCAGTAAATGAGACGGTATATGATGTAAAGAACGTCCACAACCAACACAACGATTTTGGTGACCAACTGTTTGTGTTGGTACTCCATCTCGCAAATTATTCCAAGCTCGTTCAATTAAAATCTAGCAGGCATGACAAACTACACTACCACTTGGAATCTGCAACAAATGTTATAAGTTATAAGCATATCCCTTATTACTATAGGATATAGGTACTAAGGGAGGCGATTGTTTTAAGTTATGGTCCTGAATCTTAATTAAAATGTATAAGTGATTATAAAATAAGGAAATAGATACTTACAAACTAAAACCTTACCTGATACCTCCGATAGAGCATTCCATTGTTGTATTAATGAACGGGGGTCCTCATTATCAATAGAATGTCTCCGCATTCGAAAAACATTCACCATTCCGACATTTTTCTAAAAAGATCCAAATCAAAGGCCCTTAAGAGCGTATACACCTTGCGCGCAAAGTCAACTATAGGTATTTCTTCGTTAATTTCACGCACACATAGCGACCAAAGCTGTGTGCGTAGAGCTGCCGCGTCGGCTCGCTATACAAACGGCTCAAACAATTTTGATCCGTGCGCTTCAAATATTCAATTGAAATGTAACTGTAATATAATATCATAAAATATTTTATTTGCATTATAAGTAGACAAATATTACTGTGCAAGCAAAGAATAATACAAATTTAGATACTAATCATATTTTCGTTATTATTACATTGTTAAGTTGCATTCAAATCAGTGTTCAATCAGCAGATACTACGGACGTTTTATTAATCATTTCGTGTTCGAACACATAAATAGTGTTAGGGGCCTTACAACCCCTTACAATTACGAAATATATTGAATTTTATATTACAATACATTACATAATTTAGCCTCGGAATTAAATCCCATTATATTACCTGAAACATAATTTATACTCACTACAAAATCATTGTAGGTAATAAAAATAATTAAGTATTTTACTACCAAAGTACTAAGATGTGGTAATCGCAGTCCGCGCGTGGCTATTTTCACTACGCGCGGCAATAATCGACTGCAGCCAGGCCGGAGCGACGAGCGATACGTCCTCCCTCTAGAAGGCCTTGCGGCGGTCTGATTTGATCCACGTCGGACAGCGTGTTTTATAGTGGTTTTTAAAATATTTGTAGAAAACATGAAAACTAATTTTGTTGAAATATAAAAATTGTAATTTATTGATAAGATGTTCTTCTATTATAATATGCAATGGCTATAAAAAATTATGTACGATAAGTTGGTGAAAAAAAATATGTTCTTGACGAGAGTTTCTGAATAATTTCGCATTGTTTAAATTTTTATTTTTCAGGAACTAAACACAATAAGATTATTTTTCTCAACAAAATCCCTCCATAAGGGTCTTATTAGTCTGATAATATTTTTATTTTCATCTTATATTTGGTGGTTTCGGATATCTTAAGCTTCTAAATTGCCATTTAAAGCCTAAATAACGAAACTTGTGTTCAGTAATCCTTATAATACTCACAAATTATCCATCAATCTATAATGTTTTCCACCAAAATCCCTAGATGACAACCTTTTCTAAAGTTAGTACTAATTATTTTTCCTTTAAATTGTTTATTGGTGACTATTAACTCATTTGAAAAGTCCTGTTTTTAAGCCAAAAAGCGCGTGCAGGGTATAAACGCTCTTAATCCTTATGGTTATTAAGGTGGTAAAACAGCGTAGAAGTAGCAAATGCTTTACTGGTGGTAGGTCTCTCATATGTGAGAGGCCATCTGGGTAGGTACCACCGCAATGTCTATTTCTCCCGTGAAACAACACTGCGTAAATGCACTGTTGTGTTTCGGATTGAAGGACATTGTAGCCAGAGTAACTACTGGACATATTGAGACTTAACATCTTATGTCTCAGGATGGCGAGCGCAGTGGAATGTTGCTACTGTTTATGAGCGGTCGTATCGCTTACCATCAGGCGAACGGCTTGCTCGTCTCGCCATTCATTGCAATAAAAAAAAAACCCTAAAACTTTTGAATTCACTGTTTTCTGTTACCGCGCGTTTATTTTTTATAATATAGTCCACAGGCGACAGCCGACAACTGAAACTAGAACTACGCAAGCAATTGACATTTGGCAAATGTCGAAAACTTTAAACTAGTAATCGATTATGATCGATAGTAGCACAATGTTTAATCGTATAAAAATATATATGCCATGCCGGCTTAAAGAACCATCAATAATTTGTATATATGAAATAGTAGTATTCTTTACTGGATATAATTAATTATTAACTGGATTATTGCATAAATAGCCATTTTTGCAACCAAATCGATAACGAGTATCGATTAATTCGTAGTTTCTTTGAATTTATCTTACCCACACTAGTTTTAAATGATACATCGGAAGTCGGTTAATGTGAATTCATAATTAAAATATTATTTGTTTATTGTAAAGTTCCCACAATGCAATTACTACATTGAAATAAATGGAGCAATTTAATATAATCGTTCGCGTATTTATTTAGCTTGTCCGCGGTATTTAAAATAAAAAAGTATTTTAAGCCTGAATCTGGCATTGTCCTTTGCATCTGGTCTGGGTGTTTATGAGAACAAAAAGCCTCATAGTTATGTTTAGGACTTCCTTCTCACTATTCAGGGCTGTGTATGTGACTGATGTGTATGTAAGTGATTTTTTTCAAATTCAATATCACAAAAACTGGTTACACTAAATAAAATTATTTACGACTCTAATTTTAGTTTTTTTTACTTAATATCCGGTTGAACTGTAAATAGTTAAATAGGTATGTACTATTGTTCTGAAGGCGACATAAATCTTCATTTAAGCGTACAATCGTAAATATTGCGGTTCCCAAGCCAATTAGGCGCGGGATGTGATTGTTCGCGATTCCTCGAAACATAGACACTACCGTTCCGATTATGAACTTCAGCATCTCATTGTCTGCAACCCACATCCCTTTTAAACGTCATGTTATGATTTGTATCAATTAAAGATTAAGCGATTATCGATCCATCAATTAATCGATGTTAACTAATCGTTGTGGATTTATCGCGTATTGTGTTTCAATGGAAATCGTGCGCTCTTAGTACGAACGAAAATATTCATAAAATCCTTTGTTTATGATAAAATGTGTTATTACGTTCATAATTTATCGGCGTAATCAAGCTCCCACAAATAGATATAATCAGATTTCAACATCGGTCTGTTATAAGTGCCGATGCGGCTTGCATCCACCGGCTTCTTGGTACACATTTGTGAGCCTATGCATTTATTTATTGTTTTTATAAATGTGTACACATAATATAACGCAAGTAAGTTATACAGTGAAATAAAAAAGAAATTACGATTTTGTCGCGAATGTATGTAGTTTAATTTTACTTTTTATTTCCCAATATGTTGCGTACTTTACATCTTTCGTAGTCACGGAGCGGACTAATAGTTATACAAATCACATTTCACTATATATTATGAAATAAACAATCGTTGGATAAAGTACATAATAAAATACTTTCATGGTGATTAAACCTATGCCAATGAAGGAAACTACTTCTAACTACGATAAAATATGAAACAGTATGCACCTACTTTATTTTTTTTGTGTAGGATTGCCTAATTGTTGTTTAATATCAATAGAAAACTAAAGAAATACATCAAAATATATATAATTTATATATATTTAATTTCAGAAATATTCTTGTATAGTTTATAAAAAAATATTTCTGAGTACATCTTTAACCAACTGTTACTTTGAACGACCTTATCGCAAATAAAGAATAATTATAAAAAATAAACTGGCTTGAAAATTCTAACAAAAAGAGAAATAAAAATTTCAAAACCTTTTTTTTATACTATCAAGGTATTTTATACTATCAAGTATAAAATCCAAATTGGATGAACAAATTTCCTTAAATCGGTCTATAACTATTATCAATCGACTTTAAAGAATTAAGAAATAAAATGATATTTAAAAAAAATAAACTTACTTCAAAATTGTAATAAAAAGAGAGAAACAAAACGGATCTTTTAAAAAATCTATAATACCTAAAGCCAACATTTTTTTAGGTTGGTGCCAGCGGGAATTCTAAATGACAATCTGTGGCCGGCTTCTTCGGTCTCACAACAATATCTGGAAATATTCGTGTGCCGTATAAACATATGTTCCGGTGCAGGGATTACACATGCTTATTAATATTTCTCAACCAGCTTTAAATCAATTACGCCATCGATAATACTGACTAGTCTTCAAAATAAACTTAGGCAATTTTTTTCAGATATTAATCATATTCATACTTCGTGGTGATGCAGAAAGCGAACGAGAGACGTAGTAGCAATGAAATAGCAAATTATTTCAATACAGCGTGCTCACTACACCGTATAATTTGCACTGTACAAACGTATCATTAAAAATATTTTTTCTTATAATACAGATGGGTGTCATTATTTAGTTTATTATTCATTACTTGTGATTAAAACGACCACGCAAATATCAAACAGCAGTCAGCAAACTGTAATCGCGTGTCTTGTGTATTTTGTTTTATATGCAAGTATGTATGTATATATGTGTCAGCCCATATACGTCCCACTGCAGGGCACGGGCCTACTCTACAATCGAGAATACGATTGAGAGTGGTTAGGCCATATAGTCCACCACGCTGGCCTAGTGCGGGTTGGCGGACTTACATACCATAGAAATTCTTATAAATCGCTATGGTGTGCAGGTTTCTTCAGGATGTTTTCCTTCACCGTTTTATTGCGTGGTGATTGACTATCAATACACACATGACTCCGAAAAGTCAGAGGTGTGCCCTAGGATTCGAACCCGCGACCACCGTGGACATGTTGGCAGCCGCGTCTAGTCCATTTACCAACAGGCCACCACGCACTTCCTTGTAAGTAGCACTTGCAACACAGATCACTCCCAATAGATACCTAATGCAAGACAGCGGTTGCGCCCAACACATATAAGCTATCAGATAGATATAAACCGATGCCAAATGTCGCGTCATCAGTGTCGTCCAAGTAGTGGACCCGCACATGTCGTCGCACGTTAGCGAAAATTACATTTTGGGAACATAATATTACAGTTAATAATGATTTGTTCAATAAAATGGTGTGAAAAAAAACTCAAAAAAATAAAGTATCTAAAAAAAACGCAATAAGTTTTCATCGTTAACTAATATTCTTTAAATTAATTTGGTCCCGAGCGAGCTCAATTTATACTGGTTAATGTATCAATGTCAAACAGTCGAGTACGGATGGAGAATCAGCCGTCTCTTTTTCGCATAGCAATAACCGTAATAAGCAATCTTTTTTTGGCGAAATCACGCGTTCTTCTAGTGTTTGACGCATGTTTATAATATAATTCCCAGAAATATCGATATTGTAAAACAATAATGTAAATTAATTTTATTAAATGACAATGTCACAAAAGATATATTGATTTAAATAAAAACTGCAAATTACCATAATTAAGTTATTTTATGTAATTTGAAATAGTTAAATTTGTTAACAAGGTACTTTTACAATATTTTTTATTTATATTATCTTTGGCGTAATTAAATTTACTTTTTTCCCTCTAGTTGTATACGTTTTTAAATATAATGGGAGGGTATTTATCATAAGTTTTAGTATACTAAGTTTATTGAGAATCAGTAACACAAGCTATTGCACTAATTTTAACATACGTTGTATATATTATCGTCTCAAAAACATTCATAGTTCGTCAAGTGGGTTTCATCGTCACTTGTCGATATTACATTTACTACAGCCGCCGTCAGAATTCAAGAAACGGAATAAGTTATTGTAGCCCTTTAGGGCGTGAGGTTTAGTTATTTACTATTTCATATTTTTATCTGATCTTTTATATCAACACTTAATTTGGGTATTTCGCCATTAGGGTATACAAAAATACACGGTGAATAATAGAAATAAACCGTTACATACTAAAGTATAAATCTTAATCCTATTTTATTCGTAGTTAGCGGTTGCCGGTTGGTATAATTTATCAGATCAGGCCGGTGAAAAAATATTATCAAACATTTAACAAGTTGGTAATTAAGTTATAGAAGCGATCATAACACATGAACTTACTGGCAAATCGAACTATCGATACATTTTTTTATTTATCGACTTTGCCTCATCTCTCCAGTGAAGTCCACGTGACCGCGCTGCAACCCGCCCACCCCCCGCGCAGTTCCCTTCGTTGGCGTTTTCGGTTCAAACAAAACTATCGTAATGCGATATCTATTGGAAGTGATCTGTGACTTGCAAGTACCCCACGCTTATATTTTATCTTTAAAGTGGAGTGTATATAGACATTTTCTTTTACCTGAAAAAAAAATCTTTTTTGTTGATCAAACGTAATTAAATACATACATACATAAACTCATGCCTGTTTCCCAGAAGGGGTAAGCAGAGGTGCCAGGACATCCAAATTTCGCCTTGTATGTTCCGTCCCACGATGTAATAGGTGGCGAGCCTATCGCATATCGGGCACAAATTCCTGACTCTGGGCTGATACTGAATACAAAAATCCAATATCACTTTGCCCAACCCGGGAGTCGAACCCAAGACCTCAGCTTTGTAACCGTACCCTAGAACAACAACACCACCGAGGCAGTCTAACTTGAATACTTAAAATGATTTAGTTTGAAATGTTATACCTATAGGTAAGTAACTTAAATACTTACTTTTATAACATTTCAAATAACTCCAATGTTGATAAATGTGGCAACGTCGACTGACTATTATTTTCAATTAACAATTTGTTAAAATACATAATAATTTCATAATTCAAGTCGTGACCGTCCATCCTCGCGCGATGACGTGCCAAACCGCGCTTCGATACAAAATATTGCAAGGTTGAAACTATTTACTGCAATATTCATATTTACTCATTGAGAAGTTGTTGATAGCATTGTCTGTACGTTGAAATAATCATAAAATATAATACAGTAAATCTCAGCCTACAAGCATAAGTTCTGACTACATATTATCATGTAGATAGTGTCTAACTAACACATTAATGCGTTGTAAATTTTCAGACCCAAAATGACTGTAATGTGGTATTTTTTTAAAAAATAAGGCTTAACAGTTATAATTCCTGCTTTTAAAATATATGCTTATTTTTAAAGAACTGCAGCATGCCAAGTACAAAATTAAATATATGTACACCGTCGAAATTGTGGTTTTTCAGATTGAACATATTCATGTATTTTTCAGTGACCATTATGTTGTATACCAAGTTACACATCAAGTTTATATAGATGTTTTTGAATGTGCGTTATCAAAATGATATAAAACAAACACACTCGCGACTGCCCACTAGTCTTTCAATAATTCGATTAAACTTTTAGAGATCATGGCCCGGCATTATGCCAGGTCATTCTCATTAATGCATGAAATATTCACGTGACTATAAACATGGAGATTTCAACAACACACGTCTAATAATAAATACATTTTTCACGGTTTTTAAACAAGTACGGTACCTTCTTGCATCTCATCAGCTTGCATGATCAATGACAGACTAAACAACAATGTATACGTGATGCTAAAGAACCGTACGCGGCTGCCGGCACGGTGGTCGCGAATTCAAATCCCGAGGGCACATCTCAGACTTTTCCGATTCATATTGTGTACATTCATAATTAATTACCTCGCACTTAGACATGAAGAAAAACATCTCCAAGAAATTTAATGATTTGTGAAGTACGCCAACCCACCCTTCTGGCAGGTCCGGATCTAGGCTCAGAGCGCACTGGCGCAGCGGTTGATCAGGGCTACCGCACAATCTCCCATGAGGCGGCCTGCGTCATGGCCGGTACCCTACCGTGGGATCTTGATGCCAAATCCCTCTCACGCACATATCATTGGCGAGAAGAGGCCATAGGCCGTGGGGCAATGCCGGTCCTGAGGGAGATCGAGGCAAGCAAAGCCTCCTTCCACAGAGCCGCCGTGGAGAAATGGCAAACCAGGCTCGAAAATCCCAGTGCGGGTGCTAGATTAGTCGAGGCAGTGCGTCACGGTGCACTGACTTTCCGCTCGACACAGATACTGTCCGGGCATGGCTGCTTTGGACATTACCTGTGGCGAGTGGCACGGAAAGAGAAGTCCGCCGTGTGTCACCACTGTGACAACTGCCCGGACGACACAGCCCGGCATACACTGATGGAATGTCCAGCCTGGGAAGAAGAACGCAGCGCTCTCCGCGCTATTGTAGGGGACGACCTTACACTCCCGGCCGTTGTTGTCTCAATGGTCGGGAATCGACGGTCGTGGCAAGCGGTGCTCTCTTTCTATGAGCGAGTTATCTCACAGAAAGAGAGCGCCGAATGGGATCGCGATAGAACCGATCCATCCCGTCGGCAAAGATATCGAAGAAGGCGGTGCCAGTTTAATGGCGATAATTAGACCTGGCGCCCCGCCCTGTGGCAAGGGGGCAAAAAGAATTCTACCACGGTGTTCCCGCCTGTCGTAGAAGGCGACTAAATGGGACCACTGGGATTATTGGGTGCTTATGGGGGGCACCCTCACCTTAAAGTAATCCAAGGCGAACGCCCGAACAGGGCTAATGGGGACGCGTACGTGTCGCCCTGTTATGGACGGTGACTGAGGAATAGTACCAGGCGAATCACGCTAGCAGAGACCGCAGTCATTCTAATATGCGCGAAGAGGGCCCATCGAGGGTTTTGGGCGGTATGCCGGCGTAGGATATCAGCGTTAGGGACCCAGCTCGGCATTAACATCTCAAAGCCGGGCTGGAAGGCCTGTGACCCCGACACATGCTTCCCACATCCCTCCCCCGGGGCTGTGGGAAGAGGACCATAATCAGTTTTTGCCCTCGTTAAAAAAAAAGCCCGGATCTAGGGGGGGGGGGGGCAAAACGGGGTCTTTGCCCCGGGTGGCAAGTTCAGGGGGCGGCATATTGAATCTGGGAGACAACTATACCAATCATCAATAACGTAACACCACTTAAACGGACATTGCAGAACTTTTTTAGCGGGGCGCGAATTTTAGTGAATATGCGATAGGGGCGCCTGAAAAAGAGTTGAAGCTTATATTTGGAAACTTCTTTGCCAATCTCAACGACTTTGTTAGTTTCAAATATTCATTGTGTTCTAGTTAGTTTTAGTTGATAAATTGAACCAAGAAGAATGAACATATTTTATGTTCTATTTATGTTCTA
Source organism: Hyles vespertilio (assembly GCA_009982885.2). NCBI lineage: Eukaryota > Metazoa > Arthropoda > Insecta > Lepidoptera > Sphingidae > Hyles > Hyles vespertilio. The sequence goes on along the minus strand of CM042822.1, from coordinate 1,613,661 downwards.
TGTGGCCTAGCAATGAGTGTTGCGTAGCGACAACATATCCTTGTATGCAGAAAAAACAGGGTGGGCGGCATATCGAGCCCTGAAGAACTCCGGCATTTTACAGAAATGAGCGTGTCCGTCCACGACGACACGATTCTACGCCCATGCAGAAAGTCGGAAACCCAAGACACAGAGTGTCGGGCAGACCGTATGCCGGATGTTGTAAAGAAGACCATGGTGCCAGACTCTATCATGATGGATGCAGGATAAACGCTAGAAGATAACCCGTTGATCGATTTTGACGGAATCCGTAATGTCTGTCACTGATCAACGAGTGATCCTCCAGGTCTAGCGGATCAATTGAGCGTTATGATCCACTCCATGACCTTACACATCACTGAGGTGGTAGCGATTAGGGCGATAGTTGGTAGGGTCTGATCGACCCCTTTTTGGAGACCGGTTGCACATTGGCCTCCCTCCAAGAATCACAACTCCTGTGCGGTAGGTCGATCGGTAGAGGCGAGTCAGTGCAGGAGACAACTCAGCTGCACAATCTCCTAAATTGGCTTTTCGCACATCACAAAACCGTAGCTCACGCCGCACATCACAGTACCTACTGCGGATATCCGCCATTGAGAAACCGCAAAAAAACCGTAGCTCACGCCGCACATCCAGTGCCTAATGCGGATATCGCCCATTGAGAAACCGCAATCAGGCAGTATAGGCAGCGTCCTCGGAACCACGGTCCTCGAGGCGGGAATACGCCGCAAACAGATTGTTCAGTAAGCAGGCCTACTCATACCGGCTTGTGAGCCAGCGACCCTGAGCGTGTGGCAACGCTGGACGCAGAGTTAGACTGAACGGCCCGGCCAAACTCTAATAAGCACGACTGCTGGTCGGGTTTTTGGCCAATGCACGCCCAACCCTGCTAATATGCTGGGCATCCGCTTTAACGTAGGCCTTCTTGCAGACCTTGGTAGCTCGTTATAGGCTTCTTTGAGGGAACTGATGTTGGGATCCTGACCTCTGATCCAAGCACGATACGCCGCCTATTTGTCATCTACGGGATCGGTGCATGCACGATTTAACCAAGAGCGTCCATCCCTTACTGGCGATCTCACCCACAGAGTGGAGAAAGAGGGTTCCTTAATGCAGCGCAAACGGCGACAGATATCCGACCGAACATACAAGCATACCCGACATTAAGCTTGAAGTTTTCTTCAAGCGAATAACCGGGGTACAGCAGGTAGGAGCAAAGCAGGCCGGGCCGTCTCGAAATGGTGGTGAACGGCATTGAGGTTCGTATGGAATCCGTGGATTGGTGAATTCCATAGTGAGCGCGGTGGTGGGTTATGCACCGCTGAAAGACTTGCTCTGTTTAATTGCAGTGTCGTGAGGTTGAAGGGATGAGTTTGTAAAGAGGCATCGAGGAGCCTAGGTCCGGGCATTAAGAAGGCCGAATGCACACCGGCACGAAAGGGTCGGCATTTGACGAATTGATCTGCTGGACGAAAGGGCCCGCGTACCCTCCCGGGATGTGCCGCCAGGACCCCACATCTGGTCACCAACCGGCACGACGGACCCACCAAGATTATGCGCGGTATGGTGAGGCAGCCTCTCCTGGTGGTTAGCCATGATTAGGCCCCTGTGGTGTACCTCTGGCGGCCAGCGGAGAACCGTTTCTACGGGTCTCCTTGGCCGGCGGGTCAACACTCCTCCCTTGACAGCGACCGAAATACCCACACGGTACAACCGGAATAACACGGGCTGATCCCCGAACGCGGTCCCCTTACCGGGACCACTATGGCGGTCTTTACGCCCCGTGGACGGTGATTGCTACTTGGGCGGATACTCAAATCCTACCACCACGAACTGTGTCTTTCATTGTCACTAACAGAGATCACGTGTAGTGAAACTAGAGTCAAGCCTACGGACGCCGTTACGAACCTGGAGAATAGAACTCTTTCAAAATTATTATAATTATTATAATTATTCTACTGGACATATTGAGACTTAACATCTTATGTCTCAGGATGGCGAGCGCAGTGGAATGTTGCTACTGTTTATGAGCGGTCGTATCGCTTAACATCAGTCGAACGGCTTGCTCGTCTCGCAATTCACTGCAATAAAAAAAAAAAAAAAAAAAAAAAATTTAGTAGGATTCCAATGGTTCTTTTTGCATTAGGTTTATTATAAAAGTTAAGCTACAGTGAGAGAGGGAAAAAGGGGTGGGGGTGAGAGGGGGTGGGTGATAAAATTAAATACACGTAAATTCTAATATCTTCGGCAGCTTTCAACCGATTTTAGTGATTCATTTTCATTAGAAAAAACGTATTGACAGGTTGATCCCAGGGAATACAACATGAAGATCTGATGATTATGTTCGGACCTGGAGAATATAACTCTTCAAAATTTAGTAGGATTCCAATGGTTCTTTTTGCATTAGGTTATTATAAAGTTAAGTACAGTGAGGGAGGGAAAAAGGGGTAGGGGTGAGGGGGGGGGGGGGTATAAAATTAAAATACACGTAATACTAATATCTTGAGCAGCTTATAACCGATTTTAGTGATTTCTTTTTCATTAGAAAGAACGGTATTAACAGGTTGATCCCAGGAACATAAACATTAAGATCTGATTATCATGTTCGGACCTGGAGAGTAGACCCCTCAAAATTTAATAGGATTTCAACGGTTCTTTTTGCATTGGCTTCAGTATAAAAGCTAGGCTACAGTGGTTGAGGGAAAAAGAGTAGGCGCGAAGGGATGGGGGGGGGGGGGAGAAAAATATTAAACATGTGAATATTCCAATATCTTTGGCAGCTTTTAGCCGATTTTAGCGATTCATTGTCATCGGAAAGAACACATTCCTTGTGGGGACCAAATCTTCTAATTTAAATGCCTATCAACACTAAAAAGATAAAAATAACTAAAATTTTTAATAAAAAAAATAAAAACCGACTTCAAACAAAATCCACTAAAAACCAAAAAATAATAAATACCACTCCAAAGCAAAAAAATAATATTTATTTCATGGAACTCGTGCATGTTGATTAATTTGCATACGTCCTACATGTTTGGTATTTGGCGGCCCGTCTTCAATATGTTACGCATATATTTTGATTTGTTGGCTAGTCAAGTCAGTAAGCAAATTAATCAACATGCACGAGTTCCATGAAATAAATATTATTTTTTTTTGCTTTGGAGTGGTATTTATTATTTTTTGGTTTTTAGTGGATTTTTGTTTTGAAGTCGGTTTTTATTTTTTTTATTGAGAACATTATAGCCCAATTGACTGCTGGATATTGAGACTTCACATCTCATGTCACAGAAAGGCGAACGCTGTGGAAGGCCAAGCATTGCTTTGGAAGTCACGGTATTGTATGGTTTTGCTTCTGTTCATGGGCGGTCGTATCGTTTTTCATCAGCGAATAGCATGCTCTTCTCGCCAATCATTTTAGTTTAAAAACAAAACAGTATCCCAGGGTGGAATATATACAAATCACTCTCAATCCAACCCGCACTAGCCAGCGTGGTACTATGGTGGATATATGGCCTAACAATCTCATCGTACTCTCGATTTGTAGAGTGGGCCCGTGCCCTGCAGTGGGACGTATATGATACAGTACAGTTATTTTTGATATGGAATGAGCTGGAATGAACACACAAGGCGAAACGTAGATAGGTGTCCAAGTAGCACCCCTGTCCACCCTTTCTGGCTAGGTGGCGTGAAATTAAGTATGTATGCAATTATACATTGCAATAGCGACTAGTGAGCACTGAAAACACCGGTTAACCAATCATATCCACGCAAGTTTGTTGTGTTACGTGGTCATCTGTGCATATCCGGATAAATCAGATTGCCATACCGTATAATACACATCAGGTCATAAGTATTGTCTCACAGTAAACTTTTCTTTAGAATGCTGGCCACAAAAAGATTATTGAATTCGAATTCGAATTGTTCATGAAAATAAAAATGTTATCTTTTTAGAAATTGTACTCATTTTTAAATATGAAGTTGACCGCTTACAGCCGCTGCCAATAAACAATCCCAATCCAAAATTTGCCGTTTAGATTGACAGTTCAATCTTTTTTCTGATACTATATTGCCAATAATCATCTCAGTAGTGAAAAAACTATCCAAAAAATCAATCTACTTTTGGGAGGGCCAATCCATATTTTTAGATTGCTCTTTGTAAAACAAATGACAGTGTAGGCCTGCCAATATACGACTATCAGTTTTGACGTTTAGATGGATTCTTGAAAACAATCTATCTATAATTGCAATCCGACAATTTCCACGGATTATTTACTCCTGAACGCGATATAAAAAAAATGCAAAGTGATAGTGATAGTAGTGATTTGGAGGGCTGGCGCAGCTATCTGATTGGGATACTGAGAGCAATGATGAGACTCGCTCTTCATCAAGACTACTAACCAGAATTAATTACGCGCAGACTTTGGACGAAGCCGAATTTCATTAAGATTTAGGCTGTCCAAACCTGCATTCGAGTTACTATAACCACATTAATACCATCGATCCGTTGTAACTTCTAGAAGGTAAGAAATATAATTTAGATATCTCCAAATATATAAAAAAATTACTCAGAACTAAGTGCTTTTGTACTATAGGAATGATTGTACCGTTTTGTTTTTTTCAGGAACTATGGGGGTAGCACCCATACATCAACTTTTATTGACGTTGCGGTTTATGCCCTCGGCACAATGCTATATCTGTAGCGGACTTCATCGGAGTTTCGCTTTACAGCAGGCCGAATCGTATACGATATATCGTCAGCCATAGCTGATTTATATGACGAGTATGTCGTAGAAAATCGTGATAGTACCATAAAATCTACCAGATAGGTGGTTTTCCAGGGTTTGCTGCAATTGATTGCACAAACATCAGGAATAACAATCACCGTGTAAGTATCTACTGTATTATTTGAAACATAAATACCAGTGGCCAAATTAATAAGACACGTATATTTCTTTTTGACAGTCTCTGTGGCGCATTTCGTTAGACGCCGGCTGTGGAAAGGAAAGCCCGCGAGTTCGAAGCTCGCACCGAAACAAATATTTTTGTGAACCACAGATATTTGTTTCAGGTCTGGGAGTTTGTGAGACCAAAAAGTCTCGCGTAGTTCCTGATACCCACAACACAAACTCAACGTGACCGTTGGGGTGTATTTATTTATTCATTTATTTATTTCTGTGAATACTAATGTACATTATATCAATTCATTATTTTAGGTCGAATAATTGGAGAAGAATTCCGCAATCGGAAAGGATATTTTTTCATTAATGTCCAAGCAATATGCGATGCGGACCTTAGTTCATGAATGTGGTGGCTCGATGGCCAGGCTCTACACATGATGCAACCTTTTTAATAATTCTGTTCTCAGAGGTAAGGTCTAAAGGCATCCGCATTTTTTGTTTAATGTTACATATCACTAACAGAGCTTAACAAAATAATTGTCTTTTACAGCTCAATGTGACGCGGGTCATTTTGGCAATGGATGGATGCTGGGAGACAATGCCTATCCAAACCGACGATATCTGTTGACTCCTATATTAAATCCAATCACAGACGCGGAAAAACGATACAACAAAGCCCATGTTAAAACAAGGAATACAATTGAATGGTATGTATGTAAATAGTTATAAAAATATTAGTAATTACTCATTACTGTTCTTTTTTAGGTTTCTTATTATTTTATTTATTACGATCTTTCACAAATAATAACATAACAAGCTTACTATTGTACTGTTGCATTTGAAATGTCCTTCTTTAACTAAGTAAAAATAATTACCTAAATTAATATTTATTTCTTTATTTTTCAGAACATTTGGTATATGGAAACGTCGGTTTCCTATTGTGGCACTGACACTACGGCTGTCCCTACGGAAAGTACAGGCAGTTATAATTGCCACTGCAGTATTGCACAATATTTGTCGCGACTACAGGTTGGATGATATTGCACCAGAAGCAGATTTGCCAACAACATATGATACTGAAATAGTAACGAATGTAGATGAAGATATGTTAGAGAGATCAACATTGATCAACAATTTCTTCAGTTAGATGTAAAGCTAAAATGTTTTATTGTTGTGTATATTTTATCGTACATAATCTGATTTTCTCGTTTTGTTTTGAATATACTATGATTCATTAAATAGTTCTTTATTTCATTGTTGGTATAAATTGTATTTTTTACTTTGGTACAATTATATTTTTAAAATAAAACATTCCTTTTGATATCGTCTTTATTATTTACAAGGGACAATAATATTATAACACAAATAATAAAATTAAAGAAAAGGAAATCGTATTGAAAAAAGGAAAAAAATGTGGATATTTATGGACAGCAGATCATTTACCATCGGGTGGCCTGTTTGCTCGTTTGCCGTACCTGTGCAATAGTAGACTATCAGAGAAATTTCAAAAATAATCGAAATAAAAATCAAAAAGTAAACAATTTATAGCACTAAAACGGTGAAGGAAACATCGTGAGGAAACATGCATACCGTAGCGATTTATAAGAATTTCTATGGTATGTAAGTCCGCCAACACGCATTAGGCCAGCGTGGTGGACTATATGGCCTAACCACTCTCAATCCTATTCTCGATTGTAGAGTAGGCCCGTGCCCTGCAGTGGGACGTATTTGGGCTGATACAATACAATACAATACAAACAATTTATATAATTTAGAAATAGCTAGGAATTATTCATTTTTTGCCTTTCTAGTTTTAGTTTTAACTGTTGAATTTCTAATTGTAACTTTTCATTTTTTAGCTGTAGTTCCAAATTTTGTAGCTTCACATTTTCATTATGTAAGTTCATGTTAGTAATTTGTGTATCGATGTACTCTTTTTTTGCTGAATAATAAGCAGCTATCGCTGTATTTCTAGAATTTCTGCTGTCTGCCAGTATTTTTTTCTTACTGGAACAAAAGGAAGTATGCGATTGATAAAATTGCAAAATTTTAAATACATTTATCAAATACTTTCAGATACGACACAGAAAGAACAACCTTGCGATACAAATATACAGGTTAAGTATTTAGTAGGTAGAAATATAAAAACAAGAAATTTATATAGATGTATATAGTTATTTATAAATATATACATCTATATAAATGATCGACATCTACGTCTCCTAAGCGTGTTCTACGATAGACTAGACATAATTATGACTACTCTAAAGAATTGTTCAATTTGATCACCTCCTCTCATTCCTAACAGAACGCGTGCTAGCTTGTGAAGCCATGGCTTGATGGTCCAAACTATATCGTCACGACGCAAACAGTTCGCACATTTCTTTCTCTACCGCACCGTGAAGCTGTGGAATTATTTGCCGTCACCCGTGTTCACTCCTTCCTATAATCCTGAGTTTTTACGCCATAGTGTGAAGGGGCATCTTAGCAGACCGGCATAATTCTATCGAATGGCATGGGGACTGCCGCCTGATGCCATTTGATACTTTGCCTGGACGGCATTTGCGCTTACCATCAGATGCAGTTGCAATTATTATGCCGGGCAGTTTAAGAAAATTACCTGCTCTAGATGTGTTCTGCTTTCTTGCAGACACATTTGTTCCCAAATCTGTTGTTGATTTTGGTCCCTAGTCATACTTTCATTTTGATTTGATCCTTCACCTCCAAACTCAACACAACTATTATTTATATAATATTTGGTCTTCGGAAATGGTGTCAGGTGCTACACTGTCACTCCCATATTGTACAGTGAATCCGCATACTGTATTCCCGAGTAAGGCGGGTCACTCTTTCTAAAGTATCGTCAGGGGGTATATATTCCTGGGGTCCACCACCCGTCTGTAACAGAAATATATTTTTTTTTTACATACATACATACATAAACTCACGCCTTGTTCCCAGAAGGGGTAGGCAGAGGTGCACCACATTTCGCCTTTTATGTTCCGTCCCACAATGTGATAGATGGCGAGCTATCGCCATATCGGGCACAAATTCCTGACTCTGGGCTGATACTGAATAGAAAAATCCAATATCACTTCGCCCAACCCGGGATTCGAACCCGAGACCTCAGCTTTGTAACCGTACCGTAGTACAACTACGCCACCGAGGCAGTTTTTTTACAGTTTAGCATTATTAGGTTTTCTGCCTGCCAAAACTTGGGTTACGGAAAATATAATTATGTATTAGAAACATACCTTAATTTGGTTCATTCGTATTAAGGCGCTGCGTTTGCGGGCATTTTTTTTTAAATTCTCCCACTTCATACGCAGCTGTTGTGGTGTTCGTGGGTAATGGGCTTTAGCATTAAAGTGGTCCGTAATACGAATCCACTCTTCATTTTTAAGTTTATTGTTGCTGGCGTTAGTCGCTTTCGTGGTGATAATAGAGCTAGACTCTATTAAGTCCACAAAATACTTCGTCTCTTCTTTGGAAAGAGGCTTCCCTTTTACCAGTTATGTCGAAATATAATGCGAAATATATTAAAATCATTATGATAACTACATGTAGGTGACGGAGACAGAATCGTTCTTTAACAATTCATAAATTACCTATACGTAGAGGTCGTTACTACTACGCTGAACAGATTAGCACTGCGTATACGGATTCTGAGCTTAAATTATTATATGGCCTGAAGTACTGCGATATGTTCCAATTTATAAATTTACACTTAAGAAAGAAATTAAGTACTTACGTGTTCTGAATCCATTTCAGGTGGATGAACAATTATAATTTATATTGTGTCAATTATATAATATATTGTACGAGTACAATTTTATTTCAATGACAAGCAAAGAGAATTTAAAACACTACGTTAATGACACCGATTAAAAAGTAAAATGACGTGAAAATCATTGCTAAATGTATTATTATTTTCGTGTAATATACAATTGAGACGAATTAAATTGTTTTTATTGCAATTATTATTATTCTTGTAACGCTTAATTTTTTTATCATATTTTATTTATTTACATAACGGTGAAAGTACATTAATATGCAATGAAATCTTCTGCGTAAAACTAAATTGATAAGAGGGAACGGATTGATTTCAATCTACCAACAGAGGCAATCTACTGTAGCCTGGTTTGTTTATTGGCAACATGGTAAGAGATCAATCGAAAAGTAGAAAACAACCCAGATTGATTTCAATCCAAATTTTTCGATTGAATATTGGCAGCGGCCGTTAAAGATATGCTTAAAGAAGACCGTGTTGCAGTTATTGCGTTGCATCGTTGCGGTTACGCGCCAATTCAAATTTTTGACATACCTACTGAAAAATTTGAATATACCAAAACATTCGTTTATCGTACCATCAAACGATACAATAAAGACTCTAGTGTAGATGACAGGTCAAGAACCTTGTGGAACCTGTTTCTCATACCATGCTCAATAACAGGCACTGGGTATTCCAACAAGATTCGGCGCCAGCTCATAGTGCGAAGAGCACACAAGACTGGCTGGCGGCGCATGAAATCGACTTCATCCGACACGAAGACTGACCCTCCTCCAGTCCAGATTTTGAATCCGTTAGATTACAAGATATGGCAACACTTGGAGGAAAAGGCGTGCTCAAAGCCTCATCCCAATTTGGAGTCACTCAAGACATCCTTGATTAAGGCAGCCGCCGATATTGACATGGACCTCGTTCGTGCTGCGATAGACAACTGGCCGCGCAGATTCGGAGATCATTTTGAATAAACTTTAGTGTCATAAGAATCTATGTTTTGTTAAGTTCATTTTGGTACCTATATAAATGGTTACATAATGAATAACTTGTTTCAATTATTTTATATTAAACATATGACAGAACTTATGACCTGACTAGGTACATCCCATTCACCACCCATTTGAAATGCCAGCAATGGAACGTACGGTCTACGTGATGTTGATGCACACAAGGAATCCACTTTTTTATACGTGTATACTATTCCAGAAAAACCCGGCTATCAAAGCAAAAAAATAAAAAATCATGAATTATAAATTCATGCATTCAGTTCATAACGCCTAATAGAAAGTAAGCGCAATTTGAAATAAAGACCGATTGCAATAATCCAGGCGCTTTGGTATCATGCAATTTTGTAAAGTATAACAGTTTAATAATTCAATAAAATTATTTTTTAAACAAGGTTATTACATAATAAAATCATACACCCAGACTCAGTACATTAAATTGTCCATGTGGTGCAATAGAATAAATATTTTCAAATGTCGTCTATCGCTTTTGGTCGAATAGCTTAATAAAATCTCAACCGACGACAGCAATTTTTCAGTATTTTTGCCGTTTAATATGTGCTAAAATATTGAGTAAACCTCACTGGCACCAATGTACAATAATATTATGCCAATGTACAATAATATTGTAATGCCAATGTACAATAATATTATGAGAAATCTGCACCTGCATAAGATTTGCCCAAGAAGCTTATACCCAAATGGAGATTGCATTCCGTATATAAAGTGAAGCACAAAAATTTGACCTTGAATGACGTTGCTACTGCCTGCTATCCTTTTCTTTAGAGTGACATTGAATGAAAATGACTTTTTGTTCATTCATTATACGGAATCATAGACGTAGTATCAATAGACTTGACATGCATTTGACATATATAGTCCATCTCACTTAGACTTATGCATAAACCTTAAAAAATGAAAGTGACAAAACATAATTTGCGGTCCTTGTCATAGTTTCACATAATTTTGTAGGGCAACACTGCGTGTACCCAACCACAGATCACTTCCAATAGATACCGCATTATGATAGTTTTGTTTTGAACCGAAAACGCCAACGAAGGGAACTGCGCGGGGGGTGGGCGGGTTGCAGCGCGGTCACGTGGACTTCACTGGAGAGATGAGGCATAAGTCGATAAATAAAAAATGTATCGATAGTTCGATTTGCCAGTAAGTTCATGTGTTATGATCGCTTCTATAACTTAATTACCAACTTGTTAAATGTTTGATAATATTTTTTCATCAGCCTGATCTGATAAATTATACCAACCGGCAAAAAAAATAGGATTAAGATTTATACTTTAGTATGTAACGGTTTTATTTCTATTATTCCCGTGTATTTTTGTATACCATAATGGCGACATACCCAAATTAAGTTTTGATATAAAAGATCAGATAAAAATATGAAATAGTAAATAACTAAACCTCACGCCCTAAAGGGCTACAATAACTTATTCCGTTTCTTGAATTCTGACGGCCGGCTGTAGTAAATGTAATATCGACAATTGACGATGAAACCTACTGACGAACTATGAATGTTTTTGAGACGATATATACAACGTATCTTAAAATTAGTTCAATAGCTTGTGCTACTGATTCTCAATAAACTTAGTATACTAAACTTATGATAAATACCCTCCCATTATTTGAAAACGTATACTACTGTAGCAGCCCATATACGTCCCACTGAAGGGCACGGGCCTACTTTACAATCGACAGTACGATTGAGAGTGTGTTGAAAACGTATACAACTAGAGGGATAAAAGGAAATTTAGTTACGCCAAAGATAAATAAAAAAATAATGTAAAAGTACCTTGTTAACAAATTTAACTATTTCAATTACATAAAATAACGTAATTATGGTAATTTGCAATTTTTATTTAAATCAATATATATTTTGTGACATTGTCATTTAATAAAATAATTTACATTATTGTTTTACAATATCGATATTTCTGGGAATTATATTATAACATGCGTCAAACACTAGAAGACGCGTGATTTCGCCAAAAAAGATGGCTCATTACGGTTATTGGTATGCGAAAAGAGACGGCTGATTCTCCATCCGAACTCTACTGTTTTGACATTGATACAAAACCAGTATAAATTGAGCTAGCTCGGGACCAAATTAATTTAAAGAATATTAGTTATCGATGAAACTTATTGCGTTTTTTTAGATACTTCATTTTTTTGAGTTTTTTGCACAGCCGTTTTATTGAACAAATCATTAATAACTGTAATATTATGTTCCCAAAATGTAATTTTTCGCTAACGTGCGACGACATGTGCGGGTCGACTACTTGGACGACACTGATGACGCGACATTTAGCATCGTTTATATCTATCTGATAGCTTATATGTGTTGGGCGCAACCGCTGCTTGCATTAGGTATCTATTGGGAGTGATCTGTGACCCAAACAAATAAGACGTGCGGTTTGTTATAAACTTGAATTACTGAGTATTTTACGAATATTTGCGGTCAACAATGTATGTAAAAGAGTGTTGAAACTGATTATAAGACAAAAGGTATGGTGTGCTGCTTTATTATTGGCTGTGATAGCCGATCTAAACGATAATATGAAAATATAACCTCTTACTGGTAAGTGCATTTTATTTAGTATATTGTAAAAATTAATGTAGACGTTCATTATTACAACCATCTGCAATTAGTATTTCATAGAATACATTGAAAAATAGGATTATATTGCATAAAAATAAAAATGCTTTTTTTTTTTACTTTATGTCTGTCCCTTACGGTGGAACTCGAATGTCGAGTCCATTTGATACTACGTCCATGTACGAATGCAATCTCCATTTGGGTTATAAGCTTCTTGACTTGTGCGCTTGATTTTTTTATCAGTGTTTCCGAACGAAATAGCTCATAAAATCTACAATCGAGTAGATAGTATTTTATATAATGCTGTGGCTTCATTTAAATATTCTATAACAAATAATGATTATACTTAAGTTACATTATTATATATTATTTTCCTACCCTTCCAAAGTTAATAAAATTATATTACTTTATATTCATAGTTCACATTGATACTGGTGTCTGGTAAGTGGTAACCCTACAATGACAGTCGCAATTGTTTGACACATTGTGACAGCGCTGAATTTTGCATTGTTATTTGTTACTGTTAGCGAGGCAGCCAGGAAATTCATCATATTGATCAAACAGCAACAAAATAAGGTAGTTAACATCAGGTTATCAGCGTTCAATAATGGAAAAAGCTTTCGGCATTCAAAGACAAATCCGCGATAATGCCAAAACTGTTAACAGCTATTTGACCGACTTGCAAAATTGGGAACTCGAGATGAAGAGAAAAGAAGCAGCACTCACGGCCAATTCGAACAGGTTCAAAGCAATTGAATTTGTTACCTCTTCAATTAAACCGTATTTGTAGCTTGACCATCATGAATTCTTAATATTCTATAACTATATTTGATTATGTAGTAAGTAGCTGGTTGAATAAGATTATTTAAAAATAAACAATGCAGATTTTGAATGTAGAATTTCAATTCATGTCCTTAGTTTAAAAACATTATATAATTATAATGAAAGCAACAGGTTGCACATTAGTAATTTGGTGTCCCGATTAAACTATGTAAAGGTAATAGAAAATTAGGATGAAGTTAAATGTGTTTTACAAAAGAAAATTCCTGGTTAGAGATTATATTGAACCTCAAGTCAGGATTCTATAATAACATTTATTTTAATAGTGCTAAAGCTCGGAGTCTTTTGTATTAACCTGCAATCACATTCAGGATATGAGAAAGAAAAAGAGGAGTTTTAAAAATTACTGTTCCCTTTTAAATTCATATCAGAACTATACTGGAGTTGTAATAATAATCACATTATGGATATGCATAGGATTGTAGTTATGGTAGATAAAGGATTTACCCCGCTCTCTTGGCGATCGAGAATGGCGGAAAACCTCTGGTGGTAGGTATATAAGATCGCGAGGGCATATGGAAGAGCAAAGAGCTGCACGTTGGTTCTATCGAGTCCTTCATGAGCCTGATGTGGACCGACTAGCGTCGTATCTGGCTGCGCTTCGGTAACCTCTTGGGGAAACTGAGGGTGTTGTCTTTGCAATTATGGACGAAGTATTAAGACGAAAACAACTTAAGGAAATACATCCTGAAGGACGGTACGGTCGACATCTGTCGGGCATTGTTCACCATCCTGGGAGTCATCAGGCATGTTATTCCTCCGGTTGTTCGTATCTTGCTAACGGCGAGTATTTGCATAGACACAACCTAGTAGCCAAGATCATACATCAGCAAATGCACTTCGGTATGAACTTGTGACTCTGAAGTGCCATATTACCAGTACGTTCCCCAACCAGTTCTTGAGAATGGTCATGCAACGCTGTACTGGGATCGATCTGTTATCACAGACAGGACTATTGTCGCCAATAAGCCGGATATTGTGATAACAGATCGATTGGCGCGCCCGGCTATACTTGTTGACGTCACCATTCCGCATGACGATAACCTTTGTAAAAGCTGAAAAAGACAAATGTCTAAATATTTAGATTTGGCTCACGAGGTTACCGACATGTGGGATGTTCGATTCAAGAATTATTGTCCCCGATTGTCGTTTCTGCTCATGGGTTGATACCAAAGAGCCTCGACCACACCTACAGAGGCTCTCAATTAGCTGTTGGGTCAAGGGTCAAATACAGAAGGCAGGTATTACTGGGACACGGCACGCATTGTGAGGCGGTTCCTCACTTTGTCTCCCTAACCGCCGGTGGCTTGGGTCTTGAGCTTCACCACCGGAGGGTAAATAAATTATTTTTTATATTTTTATATGTATCTTTTTTGTAATTTATATATGTAAAAATAGAAAAAAATATGTCAAAAAAAATAAAATAAAGATAATCACATTACTTAGAAGGTATGGTATCTGTGAAATCATCTATTAAATTATGAAATGAATGTCTATTAAATGAAATTATAATGTCTAGAAATAATAGGGAATTAAAGTATATACAAGTTCCTGTATCTTGCCTATATTAACATGTTTTTTTTTAGGATCTTCCTCCAATACGCAGCAAGGCAAGTAAAGAAAAACCAGTAGTACAGGTAAGAAGAAAGAAGCAAAGAGGATTAAATCTTCCGATTACCAGGCTTGGGAGAAATTTGATGTTGTAAGTTTGTGCATTATATTTCTTTGTTGTAAGATATTGGTACTAGTAAAATCAAGAATCGATACCATATGATGGCCAGCAAAAATACATATCTATACACTTTTGCCCTACTTTTTAATATTGCTTTGTTCAAATAAAATCTGAATGTTTAAATCCCTCATATTTTTCATAATGGCAAATTGACTCATTTGGATAACTGCCAAACTGTAATTGAGCCCTTTGGTTACAGGACAAAGCATGTGAAGAGGTAGATATGGAAGACAAGGGTCCCGTCTCACTGGACGGCAAGAACAGCCAGGCAGCTAAACTGGAGAAACTCCGTGAGGAAGCACAGTATGAGAAAGAGAGGGTAAATATTATTGTATCTTTTCATATTTTTATGTGATTGAATTGAACAATCACAGCGGAATCTCCTCCGAACCGGCAGTTGTGTGTGTGTGTATGTGTGTATATTATTGCAAAATAATATTTTGTAAATATACTTTGTGCTTTTAGGGTAATGCGTTTGTGAAACAGAAGAAATGGAAAGAGGCGATACCGTGTTACAACCGCGCCATAGAACTTATCAACGATGACGCCATATACTATGCTAACAGAGGACTCTGCTACTTGAAGTTGGACAGGTAGGAAACCAATATTGTTTACAAAATACGAATCCTGAATCCTCACGGATTCATGTAGGGTTCTTGGTATATGAAGGGTTCCAGCTTGAGCAACCATTTCATGCAGCTATTTTTTAATTTATTTTTATTTCAAAGCATGGCGAGAAGAGCTGTCATCATCAGGCGAATATGACATTCGCCTGATGGCAAATGATACGATAGCTCATGAACAGTAGCAAAATCAAACAACACCATGACTTATAAATCAATGCTTGGCATTCCGCTGGGCTCGTCATCCTGAGACATAAGATGTAAAGTCTCAATATGTTCAGTAGATACTCTGGCTACAATATCCTTGAATCCGAAACACAACAGACCATAGCGATTTTTAAGAATTTTGGTAAGTCTGCCAACCCGTACTATCTAGCGTGGTGGACTATATGTCCTAACCATTCTCAATCCTACTGTCGATTGTAGTGTAGGTTCGTGCCCTGCAGTGGGACGTATATGGGCTGATACGGCTATAGATAAAGTATAATAATGATATTTCAGCCTGCAACAAGCGGAGCGCGACTGCACGGAGGCGTTGCGTTTGGACCCGACGTACGTGAAGGTCGCTGCAGCGGCGCAGTGCGGCGCGCAGTGCATCGGGGCCCTGCGCGGCGCCGCAGCGACCTCGTGGCGCTGCTGCACATAGAGCCGCACAACAAGGAGGCGCAGACACTACTGGAGGGACTGAGACTGCGCATGGGCACTAAGGGGGTTGGTATACTGTACAGTTGTATACAGGGTGGTTGCAAGCGCGGCGCCGCCAGCGACCTCGTGGCGCTGCTGCACATAGAGCCGCACAACAAGGAGGCGCAGACACTACTGCAGGGACTGAGACCTGCGCATGGCACTAAGGGGGTTGGTATACTGTACAGTTGTATACAGGGTGGTTGCAAGCGAGGCGCCGCCAGCGACTCGTGGCGCTGCTGCACATAGAGCCGCACAACAAGGAGGCGCAGACACTACTGCAGGGACTGAGACTGCGCATGGGCACTAAGGGGGTTGGTATACTGTACAGTTGTATACAGGGTGGTTGCAAGCGCGGCGCCGCCAGCGACCTCGTGGCGCTGCTGCACATAGAGCCGCACAACAAGGAGGCGCAGACACTACTGCAGGGACTGAGACTGCGCATGGGCACTAAGGGGGTTGGGTATACTGTACAGTTGTATACAGGGTGGTTGCAAGCGCGGCGCCGCCAGCGACCTCGTGGGCGCTGCTGCACATAGAGCCGCACAACAAGGAGGCGCAGACACTACTGCAGGGACTGAGACTGCGCATGGGCACTAAGGGGGTTGGTATACTGTACAGTTGTATACAGGGTGGTTGCAAGCGAGGCGCCGCCAGCGACCTCGTGGCGCTGCTGCACATAGAGCCGCACAACAAGGAGGCGCAGACACTACTGGAGGGACTGAGACTGCGCATGGGCACTAAGGGGGTTGCTATACTGTACAGTTGTATACAGGGTGGTTGCAAGCGAGGCGCCGCCAGCGACCTCGTGGCGCTGCTGCACATAGAGCCGCACAACAAGGAGGCGCAGACACTACTGGAGGGACTGAGACTGCGCATGGGCACTAAGGGGGTTGGTATACTGTACAGTTGTATACAGGGTGGTTGCAAGCGAGGCGCCGCCAGCGACCTCGTGGCGCTGCTGCACATAGAGCCGCACAACAAGGAGGCGCAGACACTACTGGAGGGACTGAGACTGCGCATGGGCACTAAGGGGGTTGCTATACTGTACAGTTGTATACAGGGTGGTTGCAAGCGAGGCGCCGCCAGCGACCTCGTGGCGCTGCTGCACATAGAGCCGCACAACAAGGAGGCGCAGACACTACTGGAGGGACTGAGGACTGCGCATGGGCACTAAGGGGGTTGCTATACTGTACAGTTGTATACAGGGTGGTTGCAAGCGAGGCGCCGCCAGCGACCTCGTGGCGCTGCTGCAGATAGAGCCGCACAACAAGGAGGCGCAGACACTACTGGAGGGACTGAGACTGCGCATGGGCACTAAGGGGGTTGGTATACTGTACAGTTGTATACAGGGTGGTTGCAAGCGAGGCGCCGCCAGCGACCTCGTGGCGCTGCTGCACATAGAGCCGCACAACAAGGAGGCGCAGACACTACTGGAGGGACTGAGACTGCGCATGGGCACTAAGGGGGTTGGTATACTGTACAGTTGTATACAGGGTGGTTGCAAGCGAGGCGCCGCCAGCGACCTCGTGGCGCTGCTGCAGATAGAGCCGCACAACAAGGAGGCGCAGACACTACTGGAGGGACTGAGACTGCGCATGGGCACTAAGGGGGTTGGTATACTGTACAGTTGTATACAGGGTGGTTGCAAGCGAGGCGCCGCCAGCGACCTCGTGGCGCTGCTGCAGATAGAGCCGCACAACAAGGAGGCGCAGACACTACTGGAGGGACTGAGACTGCGCATGGGCACTAAGGGGGTTGGTATACTGTACAGTTGTATACAGGGTGGTTGCAAGCGAGGCGCGCCAGCGACCTCGTGGCGCTGCTGCAGATAGAGCCGCACAACAAGGAGGCGCAGACACTACTGGAGGGACTGAGACTGCGCATGGGCACTAAGGGGGTTGGTATACGTACAGTTGTATGCAGGGTGATGGCAATATACAGGGTAATTGCACTATACAACGTGATAGCACTGTACAGTGTGAATTTACTATACAAGTTAACACATGAAAATCATGTGGTGTGGTTTGCTAAGTCTGGAACTATAAGGAATAGAAGGAAATGCTGAAGAGTCAAGAGCCCGACTTGGATGAAAAGTTTTTAGATAATCAATATACCTAGCTAGGAATCGAATTGAAATAAAAACGCATGCTGTATTATGAAACAATTATGTTGATAATCAGAATCTAATTTTACGCATATAGTTCTTAACTAAATATTTTTTAACTTACCGTTACGAGGTTTTTTTTATTATTAAGAGTGGACTTTTGGAGTTGTAGTGGCACCTTTATAAAACATCTTTTATGTATTTGTCAGTCAGGGTGTTTGTGAGACCGAAAAGTCTCTCAAAGTTCCTAATACCACACAGACTCGATCTTAGTGTGCGGTCAGGACCATGAATCTAATTCTTGGGTGTATTTATTATAGTCTATTTTTATAATATTTCCAGTCAAAATCCAAGTCATCTCCGGCATCGACGCCCGCGTCCACGCCCACAGACAACAGCGACAGTTCGGTGGCGAGTGAGACGCAAGATGAATTGCAGAGACAAGTTGCAAACGACGAGTGGATGCAAGGAGGTCCAGAGAAACACACAGTCATCAAACCTACAAAGAAACCGCCACATCTACGGTCTAAGGTAATTATTAACCTTTTTTTTTTATTGCAATGAATGGCGAGACGAACGAGCCGTTCGCCTGATGGTAAGCGATACGACCGCTCATAAACAGTAGCAAAATTTCCTGAGGGCTGAAACTGCGTTAAGCGGGCACCCGCGCGGCAACGTGACGCTGATGACACACGGCACCGACACGTGGCCCCTCACTGTGGGCCGCATTAGAAGGCTCAAAGTCACGCAACGAGCGATGCAGAGGGCTATGCTCGGTATTTCCCTACGAGATCGACTCAGATATGAGGAGATCCGTAGGAGAACAATGGTTACCGACATAGCCCAAAGGATTAGCGAGTTGAAGTGGCAGTGGGCCGGGCACATAGCTCGCAGAACCGATGGACATTGGGGCCGAAAGGTTCTAGAGTGGAGGCCACGTACAGGCAAGCGAAATGTCGGACACCGCCTACAAGGTGGACGGACGACCTGGGTTAGTTTGCAGGAAGTCGCTGGATGCAGGCCGCTTCCAACAGGTCGATGTGGAGATCGTTGGGGGAGGTCTATGTTCAGCAGTGGACTTCCTGTGGCTGAGATGATGATGATGATGAATATACTTGAGCAAAAATAAAGATTTTTTACTTACCACAATGTTATTGCCAGCCTTTCCATTGGTGATATGACTGATACAGATTTTACTCTTAATTTGTTGACCTTCAAATATGGTTCCAGTTTCGAAAATAATTCGTCATAGACCGGTATCGAAACTTTAAAATATTTATAAAATGAGTTTTCATTTTCTCTTAATTTACTGAACTTTACAAAAAATTCTCCGCACAGCAACCTAGATTCAATAAACGGGCTTACTGGCTGTCGTTTTTTTTTTTGCTAGTCGTCGTTTTGCTATGTAATAATATATTAAATTCTCCATCGACACGACCCGTACCCGTGTCGGGGCCGGCGCGTTCTCACGGAGCCCGGCCCGCTTAACGCAGTTTCAGCCCTGAGACATGAGATGTTAAGTCTCAATATGTCCAGTAGTTACTCTGACTACAATGTCCTTCAATCCGAAACACAACAGTGCATTTACACTGCTGTTTCACGGGAGAAATAGACATTGCGGTGGTACCTCTCACATATGAAAGACATACCACCAGTAAAGTAACTTGGTAGAACTGTATTAAATTATTATAGACTATTGTAGGAATGTTCCGGTACCAGGGCAATCTGACTCACGGGTTACTTTAACAGTAATACTTATAATACTTCGTATGGTATATGAAGCTAGTCAAACCATACTCTACCAGTGTGGACTATGACTTAAGCAGGTGTGATAGGCAGAGGTACCAGGGCACCCACATTTCGCCTTGTATGTTCCATCCCACAATGTGATAGGTGGCGAGCCTATCGCCATATCGGGCACAAATTCCTGACTGGGCTGATACTGAATAGAAAAATCCAATATCACTTTGCCCAACCCCGGATTCGAACCCGAGACCCTCAGCTTTGTAACCGTACCGTAGTACAACTACGCCACCGAGGCAGAATATATCAGCAGGATTATTATTTTAGTAGGGTTTTATTAAAATACAATTTAGGCCAGAAATTCAATTGTGACTAAAACTTTTGGTAAAACAGTTGGTTTTTTTTTTTGTGAATAAAGCACAAAAAAAAGAATATAAAATAAAATAAACAAACAACCCAGGTTAGCTTAATTTATGGCTAATATAATTTACCTGGCCATTAACCATAAACTTATTTATATTCCAGAGACCATTAAAAACCATTCCAATCAAAGAGATATTGCTTGGAGAGAAACCACCAACCGAGCCCGCCAAGATTATAGAGATCAATTACAATATTCCCTATGGTTGCCCGGACAATCCCCAGGACAGGCTGGCCCAGGTTCCAGGAGGCATAGTGTCTCCCCCGGAGTCCAGGAAGTTGGCTACAGAGACCGTCTCTGAGAAGTATATCAACAGTCTAGTGGCCCCGACTAACAGTGTTCAGTTTATGGCTGAATGGAAGTATCTCAAAGGAAATGATGTAGCCCGGAGCCATTATTTGAGTGTGAGTTATATTTGAGTATCTGTAGGTGACAATTATTACTGTACAATAAGGGTTTTTAAATTGACAAGTTAAGTGAGGTAGATAGGTTTTATACCTTTGTGTTCAATGCTGGTTAGCTATGCTAAACATATTACATTTCAAACAAATAAATTTAATTAAATAAAGATATACAGGGCATATCAAGAGATCATTATCTTGGTTTAATTTTGGAAAGGAATTTTTCATTTCTTGAACATATTAAAACGTCGGGGGAAAAGTCGAAAAGGAACTTTTTTGCTTTGACAAGAGTATCAAAATCAACATGGGGGCTATCTTTCAATACCCTAAAAATCATCTATGGAGCAACTTACTTAGGATGTATCTGTTATGGATCTCCCCTATGGGCTGATAGGGCTACTATCGGCGCTGTGCGAAGAAAACTGCTCCAGAGCCAACGCTTGGCCTTGATATTCTTGTGTAAGGCATATAGAACTGTTAGTACCGAAGCTTTGCCTGTCCTGGCGGGTGTACTTCCAGTCGACCTGGAGGTGCAACGTCGCGCCGCCATGTATTACTCTACTAGGGAGAATATGGATAAAGTTTTTTAACCGCACGTGAACTTTAAAAATTGATAGATTATTTAAAACCGCTTTCAGTGGTATATAGCGAACTATTAGATGAATGGCAAAATAGATGGGAGGTATCTTTGAAGGGACGACATCTATATCAATATTTTCCTTGCGTTCGTGACCGTTTGACAAAGACTTGGTTGGATGTCGATTATTGCGTATCACAGTTTCTCACGGGCCATGGTAACTTTAGGTCTAAACTTTACTCTTTTAAGCTTGTTGAATCGCCTGCATGCCCATGTTCAACACCTAATTGCGAGTATGAGCAGTCCGCGCATCATATACTTTGGGAGTGTAGTCTTTGGCAGAATGAGCGTAAAACTATGCTGGATAGTATGCAGATATCATCTGGAGTCGTATACTACATGGACCTTGTAGAGACTAGGAAGAACTTCCGTGCTTTCCGGCGTTTTTGCCATACTTATTATTGGAATCAAGTCTAAAAGCTCACATAATAGGTCCCATTTAAATGTAGTGATGATGTGATCCGTGGTGCTTTATAGCTGGCTTCTCCGGCTGTAAAAGTCTTTTTACGAGGTTATTTACCTGTTTAGTTCATTGTTTTGTCGCCCGCTTTGCACGGAGGGAAGTGGACAATAATTTATTTCCAACTCCTCCTATTAATTTAACTTTTTGATTAATTTCGTTGCGGGTTAAAGACAAGTTAGACATTCCCGGAGACTCGCCGAGCTTCAATGCTCGGTGTCATTACATTGCGTGCCACTGTTGATCCTGGCTCACAGGAGTTACAGTGGTGGGTGTGAGGGTGGGACAGTCTCCAGGGCATATCAATAGCTACCGAAAGCGAAGCCGGGTGATAGTTTTAGTGTCTTCAGACACAATGCAACTAAATTTTGTGCATAAAATTGTGGCGATTTTTTTTTCTATCTTCTTATTAGAGTGAAACATGGTGTTTTCTTTAATAATAGTGTACACCTTTTTATTTTTAAAGACGGTATGGTATGCAAGGCTTTAAATTATTATTTTAGCAAAACTATGGATTTACCGTCCAAAATCGACAATACATAAAAATAAAAATGACGCGTTTCTTAGTTCCATTATGTTTATAGCCACTAAAACTACCACCCGGCTCGGTAGCACTCTTGATATACCCGGTACATGAAAGTTTATTCTGAAATTATATAACACCTTTTGAATAATTAACTCATAACACTTGTATCACACAATTTTACACAACAAAGCAATAATGGGGTTTTAAAAGTTTAAAACTTATCAATATTGCTTTGGATAACAATTATTATTATTTATTCAGTAACAATGGCATCGCATCGTTATTGCATTTTCCAGCTAATAGAGCCATCCAAGCTGCCCACAATCTTCGCGAACGCTCTAGAAAGTTCAGTGATATCGGACATCCTGCGAGTCCTACAGGAATACACTGACAAGTTCGCGGGCCGCGTGGTGCGGTATCTACGAGGCCTGGCTGAAGTCAAGAGGTTCTCGGCACTCGCCATGTTCCTGTCCATCCCGGATAAACTCAGTGAGATATTTTATTCTGTATATTTTATATGCATATACCGGGTATCTCAAGACTGCTACCGAAAACGAAGCCGGGTGGTAGTTTTAGTGGCTACAAACACAATGCAATTAAAAATTTCGCACAGAAACGCGACAATTATTTTTTATGATTTTTTAAATATCGTCATTTTTGGGTGGTAAATCCATAGTTTTTGCTAAAATAATAATTTAAACTCTTTTATACCTTAGAGTATTTATAAGTAAAAGGGTATACACTATTATTTTAGGAAAAAATGTATTTACCACCCAATATGGCCATAGGAAAAAAATAACAAAAAAAAAATTGTCGCTTTTTTTGCAACTTTTTCTGTTGCATTGTGTCTGAAGTCGCTTAGACTACCACCCGGCTTCGTTTTCGGTAGCAGTCTTGATATACCCTGTATGGCAATCCAGATGCAACAATGTTACTTTTGCAAAAATGCTTCTTTTCAGGAAAAACATTTGAAACTTTCACAATGTATAAAATATGATATTTCAAGACATAGACAAGTTGAACAGCTTTTATCACGATATCGACTTTTAATTTACCGTTAAAAAATTATGACCACGTAATATTTTAAAAAATATAAGATTATTTCTTTATACATTCCAACCTTGCAATTTTTGCATATGTGACATTGTTGCACCAGGGGTGCGATTATATTAAGCGCACTTTAGGAAAAACAATGGTTCTACGATATGGCCTTAAGAGGACGGTTGGTAGCCTATACCCAGTGTATCAAACATGATAGAGGAACATCACAAGTGGTTGTGATCCTCAGCAGTCAGGGAATAAAGAGAAAGAATGGGAATGCATTTTTTTTAAACTTAAATAAAGCCCAACAGGTCTCGCAAATTGCCATTGTGTGGGTACACCACCACAATATCCATACTTTGTAAGATTTACTAAGAAGAATACTTTTCAAGGAGATTGTATTGGTAAAAAATGTCGTTGATCCCGATACCGATACTGCTTAAAATTCATCATTTTTTTGTGGTTTGTCCTTAAACATTTTCCTGATTTATCCCGGGTGACAGGTTTTTATTAAATAAAGTAATTATCACATTTCGCATGTTTTTCACATAACTGAAGGCAAAAAATAATAATTCTTGGACTTCAAGATAGTTTCTCCGAGAACTCGTCACAAATATAAGAAATGCTATAAATAAAACTTTTTGTGTGTTGCTTCAAATTATACGAAAATATTTTTTTTTTCAGTTCTAGTAAAACTGCTGGACTACTGCAGGAAAGTGGAAAAATGTACCGAAGAGGAGATAGTTGAACTCAAGAAGAAATATGAACTTTAAGTGCGGATCTATAGAGTTTAGTTTTAATTGAATTGTATATCAAAGAGTCGGTCACAAGGCGGCGCATATGTCAACATATATTAAAATATAGTAATATTCCTTCTATGGATTATATTAATGGGAATGTTGAAGAAGCATACTTAATTAATGTCACGGAGTTTTTAAGAATAGACAAGCATTCGTATATTTATGTGTGTAAATTGTCAATTTCAACAGCATAATTATATGTACTCTACTGATCAAATACGTATGTACTAGCTATATAAGTATTATAGATGGTCTTCGTAAAATTGAATATCTATTATATTTTAGATATTTCTATGTTGCGTCTTTACTAGAATTGTTAATGTTAGTAAAGATATAATATAAATGTGTTTTGCGCCGCCATGTCACCTCTCTACAATTATATCTGATGAATTGTGTCTATTTTGAATGGTAACATTTTCTGTTCGGCACACACTAGGTACCTATTTGCATTTTTTGTCCCCATTCACTTTGTTTTGGTGATTCTCACATTTACTTTATTGTTCTCCATGCACTTTAGTTTTAATATAGAAAGCAATTATATTATTTTAAAACTAAGAATCGCATTTATAACTGTATTCTTCACTATTCGTGTTAAGAACAGTCCAGCCATGCAATCTAAAGTTATCATGGCAAAATCAACCTTATCTCTGTTATATAAAGCAAAAGTTGCTATACAGATAAAAAGAAGTACTTGTGAATTCGCGCGAATTTAACGGTACATGCTCATCTTTAGAGCTAAATATTTACCGCTATAGAAATATGCGCCTTATTTAGTCGAGATAGAGGTGAATTTACTATGTTTACTTTGACTTAGTATTATTGTCTACACAAACAGCAACGTCACTTTTGGTAACGTTCTCGACTTTAGTAGTCTAGTTTAAACCTAGGATTATACTGGGTGAGATTTTTAAATGGGTATGGATGGAAAATTCCGAAACTATGAGGAAAAGCAACAGTTCCAATAAACTTCGTGTATTGGAACATAATCGGCCTTATTCATAGATTAGTATTATAAACAAAGATAGATGCGTAACACTACATTTTTTAATTTTTTTACGCTTTTCGGCGCGCCAGGGAAACGCGCGAAATTTCAAACTTGTTATGTAAATATTTTAAAATGTGTATCTTTTAATTTAACAAATATCAAGATGACATTGGTTCAATTTACAGAAAATTATAATATCAACATACAAAACATATTTCTTGGTTAAGAGGTACCCTACCGCCTTTAAACAATTCCATTTAATATAAGATAATTTTCTCGTTCTCGCCAGAACGTGGCGCTAGAATCGAAATAATCGTTTTCAATATTTTCCATGTACGAAGTCGCACCCCTATGACAGTTTAAATACATTTTACTTATTGAATGTAAGCTATTAAGAAATGAAGTATGATAATTTATGGGTGGGTTCGATCCCCGCAACGAGGTAAATATTTTTGTCACCTACAGTTATTGGTTTCGAGTCTGAGTTTTTGTGAGACCAAAAAGTCTCTTGTAGTTCCTGATACCCACGACACAAGACTCGATCTTACTGTGGGGTCAGGACTATTTATGTCACTGTTGGGTGTATTTGTAATTTAAATTATATTTTCTCTTGTGGTGTAATAAAATGTAGAAGTACCCGCATAGAAAGTGTTACAGAAATATTCAAGTAATTAGAACATGAGTTTCCTAAATGTCTGATTATTGGAACCCAAGAATAATATTTCTGTATCAGCCCATATACGTCCCACTGCAGGGCACGGCCCCCTCTACAATCGAGAGTACGATTGAGAGTGGTTAGGCCATATAGTCCACCACGCTAGCCTAGTGCGGGTTGGCTGAATACTATTATAGAATACTATTTAGTGTTAATGTTTTTTTTACACTGGTGCAATGAAAGCGATTTGTGTTTGTGATTGCTTTTTGGGCTCCAAATAAATATATTGAATTTATTGTTGCTTTTATTGTATACTGTTCAATTTCCTTATCTCACACATGCGTGATAAAAAATATTCAATGAACGAGTAAATTGAATATCGAGGACGTAATTTAATTGAATGTTGCGAGATGATACTAATTTTGGGCTGGTTAATATCCCTTATAGAAGGACTCAGAACGTGAGATTGTCGGAAATGTGGTAATATTATTCAAACATTTCAGTTTTACAGCCTGAACGCGATACACTTAAAATCATTACTTCAGTATTTTAAGAACCATGCTCTTGTCAGTCATGACCCAGCATGAATAGGTAGACTCGTTCGGGGCGGTACCACAAAATAAAGTAATATTATAGGGGAGATCTCTCATACAGCAAACGTAATTTTTAAGCAATTTCAACTCGATATTAATAAACACGAACACACGTGATTTTTAGGGTTTATTTTATAGATGATTATTTATATGTATAGATAGTGCGGAACCCTTCATGCGCGAGTCCGACTCGCTCTTGGCCGGTTTTCATTCCCGCTCCCCTCCCAATTTGATATGCCGGCAACATCCATCCATCCATCAGCCAAAGGAAGTCCACTGCTGAACATAGGCCTCCCCCAATGATTTCCACAGAGACCTGTTGGAGGCAGCCTGCATCCAGCGACGTCCCGCGACCTTTACCAGGTCGTCGGACCATCGTGTGGGTGGACGTCCTACGCTGCGCTTTCCGCTACGCGGCCTCCATTCGAGCACTTTCCGACCCCATCGGTCATCAGATCTCCGCGCTATGTGCCCTGCCCATTGCCACTTCAACTTGCTAATCCGGTGGGCTATGTCGGTTGTTTTAGTTCTCCTACGGATCTCCTCATTTCTGATTCGATCTCGTAGGGAAACCCCGAGCATAGCCCTCTCCATAGCTCGTTGAGTGACTTTGAGCTTCCTAATAAGGCCCATAGTGAGAGGCCACGTCTCGGTGCCGTAAGTCATCACTGGCAACACACAACTATCGAAGACTTTCGATTTAAGGCACTGAGGTATTTTGGACGAGAAGACGTCGCGTAGTTTCCCGAACGCTGCCCAACCGAGTTGGATTCGACGATTGACCTCTCCCTCGAAGTTGGACCTGCCTAACCGGACCACTTGTCCTAAATAGACATATTCGTCAACAACTTCAAGAGTCGAGCCCCCAACACCGATGGGGGTGGGCACAACATGGACATTCGACATGATCTTCGTTTTGTCCATGTTCATTTTAAGACCCACCTGTTCGGAGACTCGATTGAGGTCTTCGAGCATAGTGCTAAGGTCTTCCAGCGATTCTGCCAAGACTACAATATCGTCGGCAAACCGAAGGTGAGTGATATACTCGCCGTTGATGTTGATGCCGAATCCTTTCCATCGCAAGAGCTTGAAGGCGTTTTCCAGCGCGGCAGTGAACAGTTTCGGAGATATGACATCTCCCTGTCTCACGCCTCTCTGTAGTGGAATAACCTTCGTACTCTGATCTTGTACTCGGACCGACATGGTGGCGTTGTTGTATATACACTTCAACACTTCGATGTACCGATAGTCCATATGGCACCGCTGGAGAGACTGTAGCACAGCCCAAGTCTCGATCGAATCAAAGGCTTTCTCATAGTCCACAAACGCTAAACAAAGCGGCAAGTTATATTCCTCGGTTTTTTGTATAACTTGCCGAAGCGTATGGATGTGGTCTATGGTACTAAAGCCTTTTCGGAAACCGGCTTGTTCGGGAGGCTGGAAGTCATCAAACCTGCGTTCGAGGCGATTTGTGATGACCCTCGAAAACAACTTATAGACATGGCTCAGGAGCGAGATGGGTCTGTAATTCTTCAGCAAAGTGTTATCACCTTTTTTGAAGAACAGTACCACCACGCTCCTGCTCCATGCCTCTGGCGTTGAGCCCTCGAGGAGAACGGAATTGAAGAGCCTCTGAAGGACTTTCAGTACCGGCGTTCCGCCCGCTTTCAGAAGCTCTGAAGTTATTCCGTCCTCGCCCGGCGCCTTGTTGTTTTTAAGTTGCTTCAGGGCCATCTCAATCTCACACAGGCTGATGTCCGGGATATCATCGCTAAAGTGTCGGATCAACTCGGCTCTCGGGTCTTCGGCCGAGCTAACAGCAGGTTTGGCAACCGAGGTGTAAAGCTGTCCGTAGAACCTCTCGATCTCCCTTAATACCTCTGCCCTCGTCGATACTACGCGGCCGTCTTCCGTCTTCAGCCTAGACAACTGGCTTTGCCCAATAGACAAGTCTCTTGCAAACACTTTGGAGCCTCCGTTCCGCTCGATTGTCTTCTTAATGCTCACAGTATTGTGAGCACGGACATCGTGTCGCAAGGACTTCCAGATCTGTCTATTGAGCCGCCGATATGCTTCGGCGTCAACGGAAGACTGCAGCGCTAAAGATCGACGTTCGGCCATGAGGTCAAGAGTGTGGATCGAAAGTTTTTGTGGTCTATCCCTACGGCGAGCTCTAAAATACTTAGATCCCACCGTATGGACAGCTTCTACCAAACCGCTGTTTAGCTCGTCCACTGCAAGGTTTTCTCCTAGACAATCAAAGCGATTTGTCAGCTCGAGTTGAAAGCTCTCGGGGTTTTGGATATGGGCGCGAGTAGGTCGGAGCGTAGATTTCATCAAGCGACGCCTTTCCGATTGGACATTGATATTCAGTGTGCCCCTAACCATTCGGTGATCACTGCCGGTTTTCACCCTGTTGATCACAGAGACATCTCTGAATATCCGTCTATTCGTCGTCAAGATGAAATCTATCTCGTTTCTCGTAGAACCGTCAGGACTCAGCCAGGTCCATTTCCTGTGAGGCGGCTTCTAGAAAAAAGAGTTCATCGCAAAGAGTCCCTCTTTCTCCAGAAAGTCGGCCAGCCTCTGACCCCTGGGGTTCCGTTGCCCATGTCCAAATTGCCCCACTTTCAACTCTGCATCGCTTCCCTTGCCCAACTTTGCGTTGAAGTCTCCCATAACAACATTGAAGTAGGTTTTGGAAGTATGTATGGCCCGACTTATGTCCTCATACATTTCCTCTACTTCTTCATCTGGGTGTGTCGAGGTCGGCGCGTATACCTGTATGACCTTCAACGAATATCTTTTAGATATTCTGAGTATAAGGTATACTACCCTGCTCGACACACTTTCGATGGATACGATGTTGTTGATGAGAGACCTGTGGACGAGAAATCCGACACCTCCTCGGGACTGTTGGTCGTCCCCCCGGTAGAAGAGCAGGTTACCAGACTTCAGGGTTATCGTATCCTCCCCGATTCTTCGGACTTCCGATAACCCCAGAATGTCCCAGTGTAACCTGCTCAATTCTTCTTCCAGTTCGACAATCTTCTCGTCTGTCCTCAATGTGCGTACGTTGTGTGTTACCAGGGCCAGTCCTCGTCGGGGGTGGTAGCCGGGGCCAACCCGGGGATTCTTAGCACCCCCTGCCCCACCGTAACCATGACTGCTACCATAGCCAGGAATAGTGGGGCTGCCGGGGACTGGGGGCCTGGTATCTATTTGTGTCGCCATTGTGGGGGTATTTGCCGTTACTTGCCACGCTTGGCAGGCGGGTTGGCGAGCGCAGTAGGGGACTGGCGTTAATGACGCTGCTGCCCGCCATTAACCGGGGAAAGGAAATAGGATTTGTGGGTAGAGGATGTTATAGGAAAGGAGAGTATGGCCTGAGGGAGTGGATACTGCAGTCACGGACGGGAAGTTAAGGTGACTGCAGTAGCTCGGGGGCCGAGGTCGCGTACTCGTAGCACCTATACTAGGACAGGCCATGACCACTAGATAGGAGCATCCCTGACCTACCGGCAACATATCCATGATCTAATTGATATTCATGGGTAGTGATAGTGATCAAAAGTGCGTGGTGGCCTGTTGGTAAACGGACCAGACGCGGCTGCCAACATGTTCACGGTGGTCGCGGGTTCAAATCCCAGGGCACACCTCTGACTTTTCGGAGTCATGTGTGTATTGACAGGCAATCACCACGCACTAAAACGGTGAAGGAAAACATCGTGAGGAAACCTGCATACCATAGCGATTCATAAGAATTTATATGGTATGTAAGTCCGCCAACCCGCACTAGGCCAGCGTGGTGGACTATATGGCCTAACCACTCTCAATCGTACTCTCGATTGTAGAGTAGGCCCGTGCCCTGCAGTGGGACGTATATGGGCTGATCCAGATAGTGATCACTACCCATGAATATCAATTAGATCATGGTCATCACCTGATGGTAAGTGTACCATCACGTGACTTATTCGCTGTACCTATGAAATATGAAAAAGTCTAGAGCAATTAATCGATAGCAAGTTTAGTTTCTTGGAGGTCTATGGCCAGCACTGGACTGCAACGGAATGATTATGATGAAGTTTAGTAACAAAAATAAAAATTGGAATAATTATACAATTGTATAGGAATTTTTGACCCGTATATTATAAACTGTCTGTCTGTCTGTATCAGCCCATATACGTCCTACTGCAGGGCACGGGCCTACTCTACAATCGAGAATACGATTGAGAGTGGTTAGGCCATATAGTCCACCACGCTGGCCTAGTGCGGGTTGGCGGACTTACATACCATAGAAATTCTTATGAATCCCTATGGTATGCAGGTTTCCTCACGATGTTTTCCTTCACCGTTTTAGTGCGTGGTGATTGATTATCAATACACACATGACTCCGAAAAGTCAGAGGTGTGCCCTGGGATTCGAACCCGCGACCACCGTGAACATGTTGGCAGTCGCGTCTAGTCCGTTTACCAACAGGCCACCACGCACTTTTTTTTTATTATAAACTGCCACATCAAAAAACAACACCGTTTCTCCCCTAATCCCCTCGGCTCGTCTCTAATTTCATCTCCGCATCATAAATTCAATAGAGAAATGGATAATCCCTTGCATGCGATTGCCTATCACTCCTATATCTTCTAACTTCAGAAGACACACTGCATAAAGGCATGACCACAGAATCATTTAGAGATCTTGTTACTGCCCCAGTGGTGTAATTCGAATCTCGGGTCGGGCAAACCATAGATGTAGTATAGAACATAGATCGGCAATGTGTCATTTTGAGCGCGACCAAAACTAATTTACGATTGTGTGCGTGAAGTTTACATGTGTGCTTGACATATAGTGGTGTACCATGCACTTTCGATAGTATCATATCGATATAGCTGTCGGCCTGTAGTTGTGAAATAAAATGTTATTGAAAAATGTGACATTTTATTATATGTATATTAACAGAAACTTATTGATGTGTTTATTTCAATACAGATTGATAAACACACAAATAAATAAAGATAAATTGTCATATTATTTGAAAACATTTTGTTTGAGATGTTTTGTATGAGTCTTTGTGTTTACCTGAACAAAATTATTTTTTTCATTGTGATGTATATATAGTACATACACCTAATAATTAGAATAAAAAACACTTTTATAAAATAAAACTATAATTTACAAAGTTTAGCGTTTTCGGTTTATTTTTTTAATTTCCCCTCGCGAAGTTTCGATTACTTTACAGCTTTCGTAGTCACATGGTGGACTCAGTCTGCAAAAAATCCATGAATATAATTTTTTTTAATGAGTAACATTCGCGTAAGTATAAATATACTAGAGTTAAAAAATATGCTTATTTAAGTCAATTAATTGACTTGTAACACATTGGGAAGTGTTGGACGACTGCTAGGCCGCGTTGGAGGTGTACGGGGGAGCTTGTAGGAAGTCGTTGGATGCAGGCAGCTTACAACAAACTGATGTAGATATTCTTGTGGAAGGCCTATGTTCATTAGTCGCATTCCTATGACTGAAGAAAGAGACAGTTTAATAAACTACGAAGGTTTTCTCGATCTCGTCACCTAAACTAATGTTTTTCCTATGAGAATTATAAATTTTAAACCTACACCTAATGTTATGATAAATGAATAATGTTGCTTGTTTGGACGATGATACTGTGCATAGAAGTATCGCATATTTTATAATAATATCTAATATGTTTTTGTTTTACTATTATAAATTGACAGCCTCTTGGCAGAGATTGAAACAGGTTCTTAATTCATAAATCACACACACGAAGTGTTATAATAATTATTCCACAATTATAAATAAATGAGTAAAAGTAAAGTAATAAGTAATATTGTAGAATGAATACTATAATACTGGCCGGGATAACGCCAGGTAGAAGAAGAATAATGCACACTATCACAACATACTATAGCTCCATAAAAACGTAGGGAACATGTGTTGTCATCGACTATTTTATCGACAACCTTTTATTGATCGAACCTGTCAGTTAATCCCTAGCAACTTTTGGTTGAAATTATTGTAAATTCACGTATTTGATATTATTTTTTATACGCAATGGATGCTTTCAGCGTATTTATACAATGAAATACTATATTCTTTTCTACCGATATGTATACACGGATTTCCATTTAATTTTATAATATCGTCACAAAAAAGTATTGTGCAAAAGTGGCCGGTACCTATGAAAACTTAAATTATTTCGGATTTTTACGCCTGCATGAACCACACCTTCGCACTGCACAATGCACTATAATAAACTACGTTTAATAAATATAACCAAGTACTGTAAAATTAAATAAATTATGAAAATAAGCGAATTTTGTTGCTCGCTTAGTTTCACATATTTTGACTCTGGGTCACTGCTGGCTACTTCTGTGTAAACGTATGGTCGCATCATGCATCTCGCTTTAACATATGAGTTAAATTATTCTATCTCTTTCACATTGCCGATCTATGTTTTATACTAAATCTATGGGGCAAACTAATATTGAATTTTTCTATACATGATCAGCTCGGGACATAAGATGTTTTATCTCAATATGTCCAGTAGTTACTCTGGCTACAATGTCCTTCAATTCGAAACACAACAGGGTATTTAAATGTTAAACTGCTGTTTGACGGAAGAAATAGACATTGCGGTGGTACCCACCCAGGCAGCCTCTCACATATGAGAGACCTACCACCAGTAAATGTCATGGTAGCATTTCTGCCTACCCCTTCTCTGAAAAAGGCGTGAGTTTTTGTATCTTTTGGAACTTACTAACTAGGCTAGTATAAAGTAATGTATAGAAACTTGAAGTGCATATAAACTAGTTGCATTGAAATTTAAATTTTATTCTGGCTCTTTGCCAAACCTTTCTTCGGGGTCGGAAAGTAATCAGAGGCGAGTTGGAGCCAATTTATAAACAGGCGTAGAGCAAAAGAGTTGTATATAAAGATGTATACCTACCCGCTAGAGAATTTCATCGGTTTTCTTATTTACAATAAATAAGAAAGTTGCGGTTTTGAACATCTTTTGTGGCGCTTTGGGCAATCAAGTGCATAGGAAGATAATAATATTAAAAGAAGGACTACGAATATAT
The DNA here is from genome assembly GCA_009982885.2 of Hyles vespertilio. Taxonomy (NCBI): domain Eukaryota; kingdom Metazoa; phylum Arthropoda; class Insecta; order Lepidoptera; family Sphingidae; genus Hyles; species Hyles vespertilio. Next base: position 1,579,994 of record CM042822.1, on the reverse strand, counting down.
AGGTATGTGGGTATAGTTTAATCAGATACAAGAATATAAATTCAAACCAGCGGGATTACCTACTTGAATTCGAATATCGAAATCCCTGCTCCACTAGCATTAAAATTAATTAAAGGCACTGACAAAATTTTACGTATTTCATGAAGCAAATAAATATTACAATCCGTGAAGAATAAAATTGTTCGCGCCAAAGGAAATTTTTTAATGTGGTGCTGCATTTCGCACTCATAAAAACAGACACAAAAATGACGATGTCTGACGAGCTTAATTATATTTAATAATTTTTCATCACCTGTACAGTAGTTCCTTTGAAATGATTTTATTATACTCACCATTGACTACTAGTTATTTACTAAGTAAATATCCGAAAATCTCACTCAGGAAACGAAAGATCAAAGAGCTCACACAAATATTTATCCAAGGATCTAATAAATACACGAATAGAGTACAAAGCCTTAAATTTGTATGGATTAGAGGCGGAAAAATATTCATGAGAAAGGACGAGAGTTTGGATTATATACTAATTAGGGACATTGAATCTGTGCAGAAGTTAAAGTAATAATTTTGGCATACCTACTATTTAAGTTATTAAATATTCGTAGAATTGGTGTTAGCCGTTTTCACAATGTTAGATAGTTTGAGTATTTATTACCAGAATACAAGAGGCCTAAGGACTAAAACAAATCAGTTTTACCAGCAATTGGTCTGTTATAACTATTATTTAATAATTCTTATTGAAACTTGGTTAAATGGGGCTATTTCGAGTACTGAGTTATTTGACCATAGATACATAGACTATAGAAGGGACAGGTGTGATACTGCTTGTAGCAATAAAAGGGATGGTAGCGGAGTACTTATAGCAGTGTCCAGAAAGCTAAAATCTAAACGCAGGAAAGATTGGGAATCGAGTCTTGAGGATTTATGGGTCACTGTGGAAGTTCCAATCTTACGTACTGTCCATAATGTCGCGTTTTGTGCAATATACCTACCGCCTCCTGTTACTCGTTCAGTGGTGGACAATTTTATTAATAATTGTCATCTTGTATTGGAACAGTCTGAATATCAATGTATACTAGGAGATTTTAATTTAGGTATTATAAACTGGAACTTGTTACACGATAACACTCAACATTACGTAGTTCCGACATTAGGTCAATCTCTAATTGACTTTATTAATGTTGGTGATTTGAAACAGCTTAACAATGTAGTTAATAAGTCGAATAGAATTTTGGATCTTATTCTAACAAATATATCAAACTGCACAGTTGACAGTATGTGAAGCGTTTTGTGCTTTTAGTGTAATTGATCAATTTCATCCAGCTCTTAATATCGATATCGCACTAACAGGAACTAAAGGAATGTCATATAACCAACATATTACAAGAATGAACTACTTTAGGAGTGATTATGATAATATAAAAAAAGAACTATCCGCTTGCAATCGGGTAGAACTATTTAAGGGCTTAGAAATTTTTGAAGATATGTTGAATATATTTTATAGTATACTAAATAACAAAATTGAAAAGTATATTTCTAAAAAAGGTCAATTAAATACCAATATCCACCATGGTTTGATAGAAAGCTAATAAGATCCATAAATGAGAGATATAAACTCAGAAAGCGATTCAAAAAATATAAGAACCCAAGAGGTGAAATTGAACTACGCCTATTAACTACTCGTTGCTCGCATATGGCTACTAAATGTTACAATAATTACATAAAGCAATTAGAGGACCGTTTTACAAAATGTCCTAAGCTTTTCTGGTCATACGTTAAGGCGAAACGGGGTGGTACTAGTTCATATCCGGCCTCTATGACTAATGGTGCAATTGCCTCAAATGAATCTCAAATTTGTGACCTATTTATGTCATACTTTTCTTCAGCTTACTCAAATAATACTCATAGTAATTACGTAATTGGTGATAGGCTAAAGCAATGGGATAATTATGGCCATCAACTGACAGTACCAAGTATAAATTCCACTGAACTGCTTAATCAGTTAAAACATCTTAACATTAACGAAGGCTCTAGACCCGACAATATTCCACCAATATTTATAGTTAATTGCGCTGATGAGTTGGTAGCTCCTCTTCTATTGATCTATAATAAATCACTAGACTCAGGTATATTTCCACACCAATGGAAACTGGCGAAAGTTGTTCCTGTACCAGATTTGTATCTGGTGATATTGACCACATACATAACTACAGGCCTATTTCTATTTTATCAACCTTTGCTAAGATCTTCGAGTCATTCATTCAGTCATTGATATGCCCATATATGCGACATTTCAAACAGCATTTTTGCCACCAGCAGCATGGTTTTGTTAACCCCTTACTGCATGAATTATGAAGGATGCGGATAAAAAAATATTTTTTGGTAAAAACGGGTTTATTTGTGTGTATTGAACATAAATCAACTCAAAAAAAATATATCACTAATTATTTATGAAGTTACCCATAAGAGCCATATATGGATTCGTATGCATTCTAGTGAAAAACAAGTATAGCCATATCTGGCTTTGTATGCATTGCAATTACATTTTGTGAATTATTATATATTAGATTCCGTTTGTATATTATATCATTATAGCTTGTAAACACCTCGCATTTTTTATATTTTGTGTAACTACCTAACTTAGAGGAATTTTGATACATTTGACGATTCTTTTGACAAATTTGCAATCAAAATCTTCAAACTATGGAACAAAACTTTGAAAATTGGACTGGTGAATCTATAACTACACATCACTGTACCACATACCAAAGCTACCGACCCGCCAACACAACACAGCGGCTTATAAAAAAAGAATAATATCGGCAGCAAGTACCCGCACGTGTTGCCCGCTGACACATTGGCGGTATGTCGCCTACACAATGGCTTAGCTATTTTGATCAGCAACATGCAATAAGTTCACTAAAACGATCTTCATTTCGAGCTCCCGACATGCTGCCAACAAAATTCTCCGTCGTGCAACTACCCCGCCGACAAAAAGTTACTGGCATAAGTCGGATGGTCGGCGGCTTTTATGTGTAGTGCGCTTTACTGTTTTATTTTTTATGGCAAATCTTCGTTGCCTGTAAACTTGAATTTTTCTTTGATATAAGGCTCCATTATTCCTTTCTTCCATACAATCGAGTAATTTTTATATTTTTAACCCTGGGTTTTGCAGCATGCAAGTAATGTAAAGGGTTTATCATTGTCCGAATTCCGAACTCTTCGAGACAAACTCGGGTATAATAATATGCTTTTTTTGGTGAACGGGAAGAGAAATATTCGTACTGTAAGTCCAGAATCCAAAGCAAGCTCATCTTTACTCAAAGAATCATCACCCAATACTAGATTCACTTGTTTGAAAGAATAATAAAAACCTGCAGGATAAATTTCTGAAAAGTATCATAATGCATAGGAAGCCATATTTGGCAGACTCAATGTTGACGGGATTGCATATGAAGCCATATATGGAGTTTGCAAAAAACATATCAAAAACCAAACAAAAATAAAAAGGAAGTCAAAAACAACGTACTCTTATTGTATTCGATGGTTTTAAGAGTAAGTACAATTTTTATTGAGGATCTCAGTCAATTCAGGCGTTTGGGAAACTTCGCGACGTCTTCTCGTCCAAAATACCTCAGTGCCTTAAATCGAAAGTCTTCGATAGTTGTGTGTTACCAGTGATGACATACGGCACCGAGACGTGGCCTCTCACTATGGGCCTTATTAGGAAGCTCAAAGTCACTCAACGAGCCATGGAGCGGGCTATGCTCGGAGTTTCCCTACGAGATCGAATCAGAAATGAGGAGATCCGTAGGAGAACCAAGGTTACCGACATAGCCCATAGGATTGGCAAGTTGAAGTGGCAATGGGCCGGGCACATAGTTCGTAGAACCGATGGCCGTTGGGGCCGAAAGGTTCTCGAGTGGAGGCCACGTACAGGCAAGCGAAATGTCGGACGCCCGCCTACAAGGTGGACGGACGATCTGACTAAGGTCGCAGGAAGTCGCTGGATGCAGGCCGCTTCCAACAGGTCATTGTGGAGATCCTTGGGGGAGGCCTATGTTCAGCAGTGGACTTCCTGTGGCTGATATGATGATGATGATGATCTCAGTCAATGATTTACCAGTTTTTTGGACTAATAAAAGTTTCACTAAAATCGTGCACCACACTCGCTGGCCGCGTTTTGAAATAAACTCAAATAGTTTTGACAACAATTGCATAATGAACGAAAAAAAAATACTCGTCGTCTTATTTAACATTATTTAATGATTAGTTATACTGTAAAAAAATTACAAACTGTAGGAGCCATTAATGGCTTCGTATGCAGTAAGGGGTTAAAGCCAGATCCACAGCAACAAATCTGGTAAGCCTTACTGAATTCACTATAAACGCGCTTGATAATAACAAACAAGTAGACATCATGTACACCGATTTTAGCAAGGCTTTTGATCGTGTTTCTCACAGAATTCTGTTTGAGAAGTTGTCTGCGTACGGATTTTCTGGAAGGTTAATAAATTGGCTTCTATCTTACTTAACTAATCGTCTCTTTTTTGTGGTAGTAAATGGGTTTAGATCACAAACCCAACACATTAATTCTGGTGTTCCTCAAGGTTCTCACCTTGGTCCAGTTCTTTTTTATATTTATCAACGATATACCAGAAATAATTAAATATTCCGAAGCCCTCATATATGCAGATGACCTTAAGTTTTGTAGGATTATTGAATCTGAAAACGATTCAATCATGTTACAGGGTGATATTAATGACCTTGTGCAATGGTGTGAGAGGAATGAAATGGATTTAAATCCAAAAAAATATGTGTGCCTGAAATTGACACGTAAACATATTGTAGAAACTTTCAATATTGCATAGGGGATACTAAGATAAAGGAAGTGGAATGCACAAAAGATTTAGGTATAACGTTTGATAGAAAATTAACATTTTTGCCACATTTGGAGGATATAATTAAACGTGCTTCCAAAATGCTAGGGTTTGTTATTAGGAATTCTAAGGGATTACGTAACATAAAAACAAAAATTATATTTTTAGTAATACAATAGACTGTCCTAAGCTTCTGACAAATTTTAATTTTCGTGTTCCTCGAAAGTATCCACGCAAAAAAATTACGCCATTATGTCCTCCTTTACGCAGAACAGTTCTCGGTGCTAATTCACCCGTCTCTAGACTGTGCAAATTGGTTAATGAATACAGTGACGTCATAGATATCTATATGGATTCCCCATCAAGGGTGTGTAAGATATTTAAAAACACTAACCCCAACAGTAGTCTTAATTAAAGTCATCAGTTGCAGTGATATCTGGCTAGGTTATAATTATTATCATTTTATTTTATATTTTCTTTTTATTATTATTTTAAAAATATTAGATTACTAGCTTCTACACTCGTTCTACAGTTGTTTTCATTTGTTTTCTTTTTTTTTGTTTTGTTATGTAGTAGAAAATATATTGTATTATTCTAAGTCATTGAGATATTAATTGGTGGCTCTTCTGTCTATTCTGAATTGTTATTGTATTACATAAAATTTTAAATTTGTAGTTTTATGTGCATGCTTTGTTTGCCTGTAATTGTTTGTTGCAACAATTTTATTTCTGTGTTGTTATTTTTAATTATATGTATTGTTGTAAATAAACGTTGGTAGACCCAATAAAGAGAGAGAGAAGCCTTCCTCATAAAGGTCCTTGTACTTCCTTCTAAATCGTGTATCTGATAAATCACAACAATATTTTACATCACAAAGAAGCTGTATTATAGTGTCGAAATGAATCATTACTAAGCAGTTAATATCAAGGACGGAGCGGACAGGAGCTCCGGCGTTGCGCTTTATTGTATAAATTTACCATAAATAATTACGTGGATTTATGTACAGGACATTACTGCGTGTCGCGGTCATTATCACAATTTGTGGCCTTCGTCAGCTATTGTTTTCTGTTGTTGACCTTATAATAAAGAGTGAAATACCTTTTATGGCGAGATGATATACTCACCCCTAATATTTATGGTCATCACTTTGTCGACGTGCGGCATCGGTGTATTTTTACGGAATGTTGGAATTTAGAATACAATGTTAGCTTTTTTTAATTTGTTGAAGGAAATTACATAAAGCCTGATCTGATATCCCTTTCTCATCAGTAATATTTATGTACGCGAAGACCGAAGAATGTTTAAGAACCTTACCTTGAAATAAAAAAATCATAACTAGGTTTAAATAATATACAGATATAGGTACATATTAAGACTGCAAAATTTATTTAAATAAAGTTATAAATTTGTCAGAAATCGAGATTTAATTAAACTTTTGTAGTTTTCATGAAAATTATACATCTTTTTCCATCATGACTACAACAAACTCGATTCAATTACATTAGCAGAACTAGGCAACTCGGAATTTTAATTGGAACGCAGCTCTCATCTACAAAATGAATTCGGGAAAATGTATTATGATTGTTCAAAATTATTTAATGAACGTGCCGGCAAAAAGTTAGCGCGCCGGTTTGCAATAATTAATCTAACTGCGGTGGGACGAACGATCTTCAGGGAACTTTTCAGTGCGGCGGGATGCGTGCCCACGTTTCCTATTTATGTGTAAACTTTGCTCCATACCCATTGTTCATTTCATTTCTTCCATTGTTTTGTGCTAGTGAAGCTGGTTTCTTTAATTACTTATTAGTTTATTTTTATATTCGGATGGAATGTTGTGATACCTTGGACATACATAAGCAGATACCTTTTGCAATTATGTATATCCATCATATGCAGCATGCTTTATAATTCTAGCAAATGAGTACTTATGTGTACATACTTTAACTTGCCTATGTATCGTCTCCAAATTATGTGATTGTTTATGAGGTCAACTTTAAAATTTATTACATTGAATAAACGAATATTAACACCACAATCCTCCCAAATGTTACCTATTTATTTAATTGTAAATAAAAGATAAGAACTATTAAGCGGTACCATCATAATTATTTTGAACCTACTAAAATGTTATGTCATAAATTGTGATCTTTAATGTTTTAAAATCTTTTAAAATAAACCTTAATTCCCAAGTCAGAATGAATAATAAGTAATTACTATTTTCGTAGCACGAGCCGGAAAGTTTTTATAGTTACAATGAGATTGGATACAAAAACTTACAAGGTCCGTAGTCGGCTTAGGGAGTTACCAGTGAATGTAAAAGGAATATAAATTAATTTAAAATACAACAAAAAAGCCCAAATCTTATCACAGAAGATATTTTTAATAGAATTGCTGAAAAAAACTCGTTGATTCTACAGACGCGCATTTTACTGTGGTTTCAGGATTTTACTGTGTGTAATTATTAACTAAAAACGGAATTAATTACTCTCATATAGTTGGACACCAATTGGATATTACGATCTGGGGTTCGTTGTACCCAGAATTTCACTCACAGTCCATAAAATCAGCCAGCAGGGGAAATGAGGCGTTTTATTTTAATCAACGCTCGGAGTTACTCTACTGTCGGCCCTTGCACTACACTCATCGTCAGCCGTACTTTATGCGTGATGTTTTCATTACTTTTATGGTCTCGAGCGTGTAATAAAGCACGCGTTTGTCGGTACACCCGCCGCCGAGATTTAATGCCATATTTTCCGTCGTTTATTTTGATAACTTGGAATTTTCAGACGACTCCGAACAGATTAGAAGCGCGTCCTCTGAGAATTTCTTGTTGCCAAGTCATTTAGTGTTGAATGTATATTTTATGTTTTGTTGATTGTTTGTTTGTTTATATCGGCACAGAGACGTTATACACGAATATTCATGTATCTGTTGAGGCGTTCCATATTATCACCAGCCACCCTAACAAAGTAATAAGTGAATTATCCCTTTATCTTCTTAGTAAATATGTATCGGTTGTCCTTGTCACAGTGCACGTAAGAAGTTTTTGTTTCATCTTGGTACGGTCACGGGTACAGCTAAGACAAACTATGACATGAATGAATTTATTAAAAGAACTTGTTTATTAATTGTACATTTTTTTATTATACTCATGAGAATAATAGTCATTAACGTATGGACAGTAACAGATATAACTTATTGTATTGTAATGTATTGTATCAGCCCATAAACGTCCCACTGCAGGGCACGGGCCTTCTCTACAATCGAGAATACGATTGAGAGTGGTTAGGCCATATAATCCACCAGACTGGCCTAGTGCGGGTTGGCGGACTTACATACCATAGAAATTCTTATAAATCGCTATGGTATGCAGGTTTCCTCACGATGTTTTCCTTCACCGTTTTAGTGCGTGGTGATTGACTATCAATAAAAAGGGCACACCTCTGACTTTTCGGAGTCATGTGTGTATTGATATAACTTAACACGTATAAAATCATTTATTTTGTTTTCAAAATATCCTAATCAATGTTCAAATTATACTCAATATCCACATAAATATCCCTGTATATGTTATAATAGGTTTCGACCATGCATTGATAATAATGTCGGTATAATTATATATTTCAGTAGTAAAATTATTATAGTTGCATGCACTATTTGGATTGCAATATGCATTGTTGCTAGTAGAAGGTGATGTTTGCGAATATATATGATTTTACACATTGTTAGTACTGGTTTCATAAATGTTAAAAAATACTCTCATTATTATATATTGTATGCAGTACGTCCGTACAATAGCGAAATCAACATGTAAAACTGTAGATAATATAATATTCATGAAGATAAAGTTTTATTTTGTAAAAAACTCATAACAAATATGAAACATCCGTTTGTTTCGCCCGTAAACAAGAAACTATTCGATAATTGAGATTTGAAGGATATACGTTTTTAGTCCAGCAAAGTGTATTGGAATCAGATCGAACGGGGTGGTTTCATAGACGTACCGAAAATTTACCAGAATTCCTTAACAGCTTTGGGTTGCAATTGACGGTGGACATTGGACAGTAACCAAATGTATTGTAGGTACTGGGTTTACATCAGATTCAGAGTAATCAATTTAGTCATGAAAGGATAAAACCTGGGATTCTACGGTTCTTTTCTTCTAACCAGGCTACCTACAACAGTATTTTGTACGTAAACAGAAGACCCGATATTACCAATTTGTGTATTTAGAAATTGAACAATTCTTCAGAGAAGAGCGAACAGGAAAATACACATCGATTGGAGCGTTGCCACTCAATCAATCTCCACTTCAATTTGCTTTGTCAAATTCAATCAAATGAAAATGATAAACAATGAAGTATTTTTTATTGTTTATTCCCATGACTAATTTGTTTCCTATATAGGCCAAACTGCTGGAATATTTATATCCAAAGATACATCTTTAGATACAGCCTGCAGAATGAGTTGAGTTAATATTATTAAATTGAGCTTTCGTAAAGAAATAGGACGAAGAAATTCAAAAATGTGAAATAATGTTTTGTTAAATGTATCTTATATTTCAATTACTTAAACATTTTGGAGCAATAATAAAAACAACAAAATATTATGGCAACTAAATGTTGTAATTGGGTGCATGTTCTTTTATCGAATTTGGTGTGTTATTAAAGTTCGGACATAAGTAGGCATGAAACGGTACTATTTTCGGTTTCCAACGACATTATTTGTGAGAAAAAAAAGCATTACACAAATACCAAAATACAATTGAAACATTTACAACAAGATAAATCAAAGGATTTTTATAAAACATCGCCCTCATCAGCCAATAACAATCTATTAATTTTCCCGATTTTCCCGTATTCATAGACAGTTTAAAAACCTATCTTAGCTATGGAATGTTTTGTCTCCTTCGCTCAAACTGAATTTCAGAGTCGTTCGAAAGGGACAAAATATTCGATAGCTAAAATTGGTTTATAAACTGTTTAATCATTTTTTCAGATTCCCTTTTGGAAATCCGTAAATAGTAAAGCAATAAATACATACATGACATACATTTTGACTGGTGGTAGGTCTCTCATATGTGAGAGGCCGTTTGGGTAGGTTATGTTAGGTGTAAATGCACTGTTGTGTTTCTGATTGAAGGACATTGTAGCCAGATTAGTAATACTACTTGATATATTGAGACTTAACATATTATGTCTCAGCGCAGAGGAATTCCAAGCATTGCTTTGTACTTCAAGGCGTTGTTCGCTTTTGTTACTGTTAATAGGCGGTCGTATCGCTTACCATCCAGCGAACGGCATGCGCGTCTCGCCATTCATTACAATAAAAAAAACATAGTCAAACAAATAAGCTAAACTCAAATACGACGTAGTAACACCACACAAACGTTAAGGTAGAAATCGGTACAACACATAAAACGGTAATGCCAACATTCAGGGATTATATTCGACGCGACAACATCAGCTCTGCTTTATGAGAGCGGCAAACATGTTGTCGAAAATAAATTTATTCATGAGTCAATCTAACTGCAAATATTAAGGTCTGGCAATCGTATCGCACCGCTTTATGTACCAACCTGCAGTGTACACGGGCTTAGGGCAGGGTCACGCGCTAACTCGATTAATATCACTAATTGTACAATCAGCTTCATGTCATTTGAATTGCACAGGGATGTAATACATTTACATAATTTTTACTGTTTTTGTAATGCTTTGGTAAAGGGAAGCAGCTGGGAGGTACAATGCCATTTTGGGCAAGCATCATTTTGCCGTCAGGGTGTTCTTTGACCGGATATGCGGACGACGGCCTCTTGCTTATAGAGTCAAATAGTAGGTCGGGATTAGAAATTATGTCGGACGCGTGTTTAAAACTAATATGTGATTGGGGCCATCGAAATCGCTTAACCTTTGCACCACAAAAAACGTTCCAATTACTTCTGAAAGGAACTTTAAAATCACAGCCGCGAATTAAATTTAATAATATTAATGTTAAAAAAAAGGAATCGGTTTGTTATCTTGGTTTAATTTTAGAAAGGAATTTTTCCTTTCTTGAACATATTAAGAACGTCGGGGAAAAGTCGAAAAGGAACTTTTTTGCTTTGACAAGAATATCAAAATCAACGTGGGGGCTATCTTTCAGTACACTAAAAATCATCTATGGAGCAACTTACTTAGGATGTATCTGTTATGGATCTCCCGTATGGGCTGATAGGGCTACTATCGGTGCTGTGCGAAGAAAACTGCTCCAGAGCCAACGTTTGGCGTTGATATTCTTGTGCAAGGCATATAGAACTGTTAGTACCGAAGCTTTGCCTGTCCTAGCGGGTGTACTTCCAGTCGACCTGGAGGTGCAACGTCGCGCCGCGATGTATTACTCTAATAGAGAGAATATGGATAAAAGTTTTTTCACCGCACGTGAACTTTTAAAAGTTGACAGATTATTTAAACCGGTTTCAGTGGTATATAGCGAATTATTAGATGAATGGCAAAATAGATGGGAGGTATCTTTGAAGGGCCGGCATCTATACCAATTTTTTCCTTGCGTACGTGATCGTTTAACAAAGACATGGCTAGATGTCGATTATTGCGTATCACAATTTCTCACGGGCCATGGTAACTTTAAGTCTAAACTATACTCTTTTAAGCTTGTTGCGTCGCCTGCGTGTCCATGTTCAACACCTAATTGCGAGTATGAGCAGTCCGCGCATCATATACTTTGGGAGTGTAGTCTTTGGCATAATGAGCGTAAAACCATGCTAGATAGTATGCAAATATCATCTGGAGTTGTATACTACATGGACCTTGTAGAGACTAGAAAGAACTTCCGTGCTTTCCGGCGTTTTTGCCATACCTATTACTGGATTCAAGCATAACAGTTCACATAATAGGTCCCATTTAAATGTAATAATAATATGATCCGTGGTGCTTCACAGCTGGCTTCTCCGGCTGTGAAAGTCTTTTTGCGAGGTTATTTACCTCTTCAGTTCAATGTTTTGTCACCCGCTTTGCACGGAGGGAAGTGGACAATAATTTATTTCCAACTCCTCCTATTAATATAACTTTCTGATTAATTTCGTTGCGGGTTAAAGGCAAGTTAGACATTCCCGGAGACTCGCCGAGCTTCAATGCTCGGTGTCATTACTTTGCGTGCCACTGTTGATCCTGGCTCACAGGAGTTACAGTGGTGGGTGTGAGGGCGGGACAGTCTCCTAAGCATCATTTGGACTTCTCATATTCGCTGCTTGGTGTCAAGGATTTGGATGTTGATTCTAGCTGACAGTTGCTACTTGCTAGCGACCTGACGGGATGTATCTTTGGTTCTTTACGATACGCCTAAAACACTCAAAATTAAACTGTTTTGACTAATTAGTATCTCAAATATTATATTCAAATATCACCTGGCCTAGTAGCGTGTTTCCGCTTTCCTACAAAATTGGATCTTTACTAAAGTACTATAAATAAAATTATTATCAATTATTAAAATTGGTATATTATTAATTACAATCATCAACTATGAGAGATAAATATCGACGTATTTATCTTGGATCGAAACTGAATATTATGCAGAGGCTAAAAACGAACTGCGGCATAATTGTCTCATTATGACTTGTTGTTGGTATCATCTACGGTGATAGCGATTCTGTTGAATAAGAATATCCTTTCATCAGTTTTGCACTAATAAATTTCCAGCTAACTGTCCAATTCTTAAACACCTTTTGTTGGCTGCAAATTGCAACGAAAATTAAGTTGGAAGAACCTTTTTGTAAGACTCATTATGTGAATTCAACGTCTGTGCCTGATAATGCGCGGTCCCCAATGACTACAGCATTAGTTTTGATAGAAGTCATTTACATTTTAGCAAAACTAATTCCTAAATCTGTACATAGCGACAGTCCAACTTGGTGGATATCTAGTTACGTTCCAGTTATACAATTGAATTTTAGTTTCAATATTTGCCGCGCTTTCGTTTAGTTAGCGAATTGTTGTTTAATTATTACGTGCCGCGCGCCGCTTGAAGTAATAAGGCTAATGATTGTGCATTTTGCTAATTTATTAACAGTTTAATTGAAAATAGATTCGCTAATTTTCCATCGAATTAAACATGTGGTGATCGGGTAACAGTTATAGGATTTAATTTCTATCCATTTTGGTTTTCATTTTTAATTTATATTCTTTTATATCTGTTTAGGATTAAAGATTGTTTGCTAAAATAAATCGATATATAGACATTTTAAAATGTATATATTTTTGATGCTGATGAGATTGGGATTGGGAAACCTGAAAAATCTATGGTAAGTAATATAAGTCCACATAGGCCTGCGATAACCTCTCTCGATCGTACCGTTAATTTGAAATGAGGCTCGTGCCTTCAGAGGTTATTATATGGGCTGAAAAAAAAAGAAAAACACATTGAAAAAGCAGATTTTGGTTGTTCATATTTTCAGAGTAAGTAAAGCTTTTGGCTATTAAATGTACCGTATCGTGTGCCAGGTCGGTCACTTCCCTGCAACATGGTTGAGGAGGCCGATGGCTGGCACATGCGTCATACTCATGAACGGGTGCTGCTTGCGTAGACTGGTCTATCCGATTTGCTTACATTGTAATGGATTGATTGATGGATTACATGAAGCTTTCGCAATTATTCACTGCTTTGGCGAAAAAGAGTATACTGATTCTTCGTTCTGGGCGACTTCACTCAGCCATAGTAATTATAATATAATAATATTCATATCAAAAATATTTATTGTAAATTTACAACATATTATTATTAAACTGCTCTGATTTAAACCAACTTGTAAATTTTGTAATAATTCACTACATTGTAAACTGGTTTTGAAAAGAGCAACACTAGAGTTTCTTGCCCGTTCTTCTCTAGTGAAAACCGCTTTCCGAACCGGGTGGTAGATAAAAAAATGACTGAATCGAAATGATGTTGAACATTTTAATGGATTCAATAAATTATTTTCATTTTCATTTTCATTTTACCAAGTTCATGATGTGATTCCAGTATATCTTTCAAAATCAGATATTAAATGAAGTCCAAAAATAACGAATGTAGACAGGCTAACAAAAAAATACTAAAAATAAGAATTTCATGTGCTATTTTAAATCTACAACATATCAATATCTTTGATGCACTGGTTTTCGTTGGTTTTATTTAGTTTACTATAAAATGTAGGAATAACCGAAATTGGTAGTTATTTCTACATTCGCTTGAAATTTACCCGGGAATAGTGTTTGAGGTTGTCATCCCATACCACTTGTGCCTATTTGTTTTTGTCTATACGCCGGTATTTATCTATCATCGAATATCCGATTGCAATGTGAAAACATTCGTATTTTACTACGACAAACAAACTGCACTGGCCTTTTTCGGTTCTTTGATTGGAGTTAAAACCTTTCCAATGTCTGATTGATCTCTGCACCACTACAGGATTCATAGAGATATTAGAATTTGTTGGTTGTTTGTTACACAGAGTTCTAAGCTATGGCCATTTCAGAGAAATTACAATATAGATGACCTCAATTCACGTTGCTAGTATCGCTAACTCGACTAACAGCAATAATGTTTCTCTAGTTTTGTTTGAAACTGATGGTTAGTGCAATGAAGTGAAATTAAATGAATTTAACTTGATATTTTATTTGTCACCTAGGCAATTAAATGGTTCTTATGACAAGTCAATACAAAGTATTTATTCACTATTTATACAACATTAGGTATAAAGGAAAAAATTATATTCAAGGATATATAATAATACGTTAATCAATGTATGAGTGGACTATGAGTACCTAGGTATTACGTCCAAATGAAATCCATTGGGTAGGAAACATATTTAGTTAGTCAATAAGATTATGCCCAACTGATGAAGATTGGATTTCCAATGGCATGTGCTGGAGATACCTACATGCGTGGGGTCAATATGATCTTCATTTTCTCCATTAGATACTCAAAAACAAGTCGATGTGGAGATCCTAAGGGGAGGCCTATGTTCAGCAGGGGACTTCCTGTGGCTTAGATGATGATGACTCAAAATATTGCATTTAAGGACTAATTTAGCTGTACTGAACTAGATAAATCCATAGAAAATGTAATAAACTTACCTCGTTTAAAACAATATTTAGGTCATTCGAAATAGATTGCAATCTGTATTCTAATTTCGATTCGGTATTTAACAGTTATCGAGTAATGAACATCACATGCAGATTATGAACGACTAATGCGTTCCCGTGGGAACATCTATACGTTGAGTATTTAGCTCACAAAATACGATATAGGGTTTGTATAATCAAAGCTGATTAGTGAATAGATATTTGAATTGGATAACTATACAATATAAGTCTATATTAATATATACAATAGTCATTTTATCTCCATCTGGGATTATATTTGCTGTTAGTGTCTCTTTAAATCTCTTGGTTTTGTTTTATTCTACAACGTCTGAAGTTATAGACAGAATTTAAATACTAATTATCTTTAGTCATAGGAGCTATGTTGTTATCTTAAGAACTATTTCGTATACAAAACACGACGCGAAAAGTTAAGAAAAGACTGTAGTTTTGTATTCCATCTTAAGTTTTCCGAGAATTTACCTAGTCTGAAATAAAACTATTATTTACGGATTTTATTCCGTAATAAAATCAGTTTATTTCAATGATTAACATTCATCTAAATCTAAGATACCATTTGCCAAGTTTCATCTCTACCGATTACATCGCTCGTTTGTACCTTGAAGGCAAACATGGAGAGCCCTGAATATAAAAACAGATGTAGGTAGTTCACGAAACCTATGCCTAGTAATACATCTCAGAAGATTTAACGTAATAACATTCTGGTTGATAGCAAAATCCAATCCATTAACATATTATTTTTAATTCGTTTGTAGTATTATATCGATAATCGTATAAAATGATACAATAAAACTGCTTTTTGATAGTGAGAGCACTAAGTTGAACGTTATAGGAAAGGCGTAGCAATGTATTACTGAAAAAGATTACCGACAGTTAGTAATATCAAAACAGAGGAAATCACTGAGTTTTTGTAATATTACTGAGTGTTGATAAATGAGACGGACTTTATACTTCTACTAACTTAAGTTATAATAGATCATGGTGGTCTATTAGCTGCTGATATGTTCTCGGTGGTCGCGAGTTGAAATCCCAAAGCGCACCTTTGAGTTTTTAGGTGTAAGGTTGAAGAAATTCATTATGAGTGAAATTCGGTATACCGCAGGTTTTCAAGAACTTCAGTGGAACAGCATGCTCTGGATTGGGACTTATACGGGTTGATTTATGAATACATACATAAACTCACGCATTTTTTTCTCCATGTATGTTTCGTCCCACTATGTGATAGGGAGAGAGCCTATCGCCATATCGGGCACAAATTTCTGACTCCGCGTTGATAATGACTTAAAAATCCAATATTACTTTGCTCGACCCAGGGTTCGAACACGAGACCTCAGTTTGTAACCATACTGCCAATTTATTGTACAAAATATTTTATAGAGTGTATAAATATGAACTATGTATGAGTAATTACATATGAATGTAATTAACCCGTGAGGCTCTATACCCCGGCGTCGATGCAAATGAGGCAAAGATATCGCGATGGGAAGGTGGATAGCGCGTGGTTCACGTGTGGGCGTTTAATAAGTGGTAGTCGGCGGCACTTCCGCGCGCCTCTAATCCACGACTTTCAATACTGCACGCTGCGTCTCGGAGGTTTGTTCCACTATTTTCCGCTGGGTTTTTGGCTTTTGTTTTGGAAAATAAACTAAAAAGTCGAAAATTTAAACTTTTTTATGTTAGCATGATAAAGTGAGTGCAATAATCGAACAGAAAATGTATGTATTTAAAACAATTTGGACACATAAATAGTATAGGTGGACTTAACGCCTAAGGGCATTTTCTACCAGCCAACTTTTGGGTAGTGTAGAGAGGCGGAAGCAGGTGTTAATTAATGAAGAGATTTTCCGTGGAATTTTCCGTAACAGTTGTATTAAAACAAACACTGAATAATCGACAAGGTTGTTGGATCACTATGACGAGCTTTTTACCACCGTGTACATTGCTCGATTTTCGGACAGTAATACCTTATAAGTGCGTGGTGGCCTGTTGGTAAACGGACTAGACGCGGCTGCCTACATGTTCACGGTGGTCGCGGGTTCGAATCCCAGGGCACACCTCTGACTTTTCGGAGTCATGTGTGTATTTGATAATCAATCACCACGCACTAAAACGGTGAAGGAAAACACCGTGAGGAAACCTGCATACCATAGCGATTTATAAGAATTTCTATGGTATGTAAGTCCGCCAACCCGCACTAGGCCAGCGTGGTGGACTATATGGCCTAACCACTCTCAATCGTATTCTCGATTGTAGAGTAGGCCCGTGCCCTGCAGTGGGACGTATAAGGGCTGATACAGCAATACCTTATACCGTATATTTTGTCTGGCGATTTTATTCACCGAACGCAATACAATAGCAATTATCAGTCACGTTGGTTATTGAGAGAATAGCAAACTCGGTCGAACGGACAAGTAGCTTTACTAACTACCCCAAAGCTCTACCATTTCAAATAACTCCCAATCTACATCAATACCTCAAAGAAATAAATAACTAAAAATAAATCTATTTGCTCCGTCGAAGGCCACAAACGGCATGGACACTTATTCACGAGCGCGGTGGAAGTTGGCACAATTATTCGGAGCGAGGTGCGGGCGACGCTCAACTTGCGAGTCGCCTCGCGATACATTATTAATTAATTTCATGGATTCCAACACTCACACGGAACTTATACTTAGGTCACTTGGTTAGTGCTGAGTTCTTAAAGTCGTAGAGTCTTGTAAATGTACATAAACTGAACTGGCAACTGGCAGAACCGAATATTATGTATTTTTTTGATTCATCTCTTTTCTATCTGATGTAATGATGAGAACCAGGCTTTTACCATGATATTTCGAAAAATCACCCATTTTATAGCAAAAATATGTGGTCCGCAATATCTTTCTCTACTCTATCAATAGTGCGCAGTCACCTGTTATGTACGCTAGCATATTTTGTTCCAGTGTAAGATGTGAATGATGGTGTACACAGTCAATGATGGTGTAATCAGTTTTAACTTTAAGAAAAACTATCATGAAGGTACTGCGTGAACGCAATGAAACCCTAAACAATGATTGTTAGAATTTTTCTAAATTTGTCTATGCGGTTCTTTACGCTAATCTCAGAAATGGCTCAACGGATATCAATATTTGGTATGGAGGTAATTGACCCGACGGGATGAGGTAGGAACAGCAGTATATAGAATGGGAGTTATAAATAAAACAGACAGAACGCCAAATGTAAAATAATTCTTAGCTTTAAAATGGGATCTGATTGATGACAACCCACCCTGCCACTAGACCCTCCCCTCAAACCAAAACAAGAACCGCAAACAAGACATAATCAGTAAACAAATTCTACGTACCTCATAATCCATGGTACAGATCAAAGCGATGTAAACAGTTGTTGTGTACAAACTGAGTCAACATCAAGTTGAACCCCAATTAGAGCGCAATGGACTGATATAGCGCAAACATACTCGGCTAAATTAATCATTTTGGAAATTTGAAGGCTCTTTATAAATACGAATCTATTTTGCCCGTACAGTATACACCCAAAGCACGCAAAGAATTGATACTAAAACCTTATATTACGTCGTGTCGTTTAGAGACACCAGTTTGCTGTGGTGACAATTTTGAACCATAACGAAACGACGCTTTTTTAATAGACGCAAAACTAGAACATAATTTAGTTTTTGGAGACTGTCCCGCCCTTACAACCGCCACTGCGACTCCTGTAAGCCAAGATCAACAGTGGCACGTATTTTGATGACACCGAGTATTGAAGTGCGGTGACTGTCCGGAAATATCTAACTTGTCCATAATTCGCAACGAAATTAATCATTAAGTAAATAATAGGAGTTGGAAATATTTTACATAATTTAGTTGACTAACATTTATTACATGACTGAAAATTATGAGGCCTCGAACAAACTTCTTACGATAGACAGACACCACAACAGTTGTTACATAATATTACGAGCGTATGTGGCTAGGGCAATAAAATCAGCATGTGAAGTGAGCCTTCACGCACGCACGCCGCGGATCGGATGCTGTTTGCATTAGCCATGAGCTCATCCGGGCACAGTCAATATTGCCGAAAAATTCACACGACCAGTGATGGAACTACAACAGGCAGTGTTGAATAGTCAGTACAATAGTCTGAGTTCAGATGTCTCATAAATCAGCGAAGGATTTTTATTTCAATGTTAGCTTATCAATATGAAACATTGCAGGCTAGAGGAAGGATGAATCTTATTACCAATGTTAATATCAGAATTTTTAGCATATACAGGGTATCTCAAGACTGCTACCGAAAACGAAGCCGGGTGGTAGTTTTAGTGGCTACTAACACAATGCAATTAAAAATTTCGCATAGAAACGCGACAATTATTTTTTATGATTTTTTAAATATCGTCATTTTGGGGTGGTAAATCCATAGATTTTGCTAAAATAATAATTTAAACTCTTTTATACCTTAAATTATTTATAAATAAAAGGGTATACACTATTATTTTAGGAAAAAATGTATTTACCACCCAAAAATAGCCATAGGAAAAAAACAACAAAACAAAATTGACGCTTTTTTTTGAAACTTTTTCTGTTGCATTGTGTCTGAAGTCGCTTAAACTACCACCCGGCTTCGTTTTCGGTAGCAGTCTTGATATACCCTGTATAAAGAAGCCTATTACGTGTTAGTGGATTTCACACAGCTTATAAAGTCTTATCAAGGCCTCTATGGTACAGAGGTTTCCTAAAAAATTTTCCTATCAAATTTATAGTGTGTGGTACTTAGTTGCTTAAAAATATACTCATGAGTAATGACTGAAGCCTGAAGAGTTATACTGCCAAACAATCACTTTCTATCGAGCCTGGTGCGTTACCTCATAGGCCTCATGCATCATACCTAGAAGAAGTTGTACCTACTGCTCTAGAGCTCTCCCTATGTAAGCAAGAGTGCTGGTACACAAATTATGACTTGCTGGAGGCGCGTTTTAGACGTTCATAATCAATATGGCTCGATGAGGTTGCGCTAATTGGACACCGGATACTGCGTGCAGTTTTATCGAGGGTACGAGGTGATACAGAGCTTTCTGTGCGCCTGTTTTTAAGTGTTAAATTATTAATTAATATTTTTTTTATTTATTTAACAAACACAGTAATTACAGGTATAAATATATCCAATTCGATCAGGCGGGACTTACCAAAAATTTTCAAGACATCTTCAATCATCATACAAAAATCTTCAAGACGTCATTTAACGGAAACTTGGCTGGGCTATGCCTTACAAATTAATTTAAGAACCTATCTATATCATAGATCAATAAAATACAGTCTCCGCATTACAGTTGAGTAAGACGTTGTGGGTTGTTATACCAAGAGGCCGCGGAATCAATCCCGCACTAAGATGTCTGCTGTTACATTTGATAATCCAAATGTTATGTGATCCACAATTATTTGCTTCGTGACTAGTGAATGTACATTGAAGATCGCTAAATGTCTTAATCTTTCTGATTTGTATGAATAAAAGAATATACTCAACAGTCACATACGGAGTCCTTACCCCACCTGAGTCTTGACTAGGAACGAGTCTAGTATCGTGGGTATAAAGAACAACGAGAGAATTTCCGGTCTCACAAACACTGTATTGTGGAACCGAAAATCTCTCAAAACTAATATCCATTAAAACAACTTGTAGCTTTTGGACTTTATATTTGACTGCCGCATTAATTTGTTTTTATTTATATCAGTTGCAAACTGGAACGCTGAAGCAAAAGAAACAAGAGAAAAGCAACCCATTCCAACGTACTACTCGGTTAGTGCATTCCATCAAACAATTACATGCAAATGAAATTGAACCTCAACGATAAATCCGTAAGATTTAGTTTCACATGAGGGGGTTGAATTAACGCGTGGCGATAAAACGCCCAAGATGTACTGTTGAAGCGCTGTGTGATGTAATGTAGTGGGATTTCTATGAGGTATGTACTCTTATCACTAAACAAGCATCAACTTTGATAGGTAGAATATTTTGTTAGCTATGTCCTATATATGTCAGTATTGAACATACCACCACGAAAATATATGCCTACCTTGTGAAAATCTTACTCCGACTAATAATATTAATCATATTCTTTGGCAATTTAATCACGAGGTTTCCAATTATTACCTTAAGAACGTTACTACAAGGCCAATAAGCTAGAAATTATATTTTCTTAGGATAACATTTACGGCTGCCAATATAGAGCACACATCTTGTTATTATTACAGCCATTCTCATATGTTTTACACTAAATAATTTTCTTTTTCAATGGCTCCAGATATTTGTATATTAAACGCTGCATAGTGCATTACTAGTATTTACACCTCGATATCTTTCAATAGTCTACGCCTACATCTTTGAACTGACTTCGGTCAAAATAAGTATTTATTATTGGGTCCGCGTCGTGACCTACGATATTCAATGTCAAACTTAACATTTTACATAAAGTTGCAATCACATTCCACCCGTTTAGAAATTTATGAACATTTTATTTGTTGGAAAAATATAACATTTGCAAGTAAATGTTATGCTTGGCATTGTTTTATATAGTCTTAGTTGATATGAATTCGTAATGAGTTTCAACGGATTTTATCTTACACTTACTGTATTTGTTAAAAAAACGTTACTTCGACTATTTGTATTTGGTTGGGAAACAACGTAGTACCTTATCTAATAGTCAGGATTTGTTGTTAGTCGACTTCAAAAAAGGACATAATAGGCGTGACGACAGTATCAAAATATCAAATATTTTATGATATTAGGGGGAAAAACATAGAAGGATTTAAAACGTTGTTTTAGTTTTAATCCAGAATTGGAGATTAACAAGATTTTCAATATAATCTTAATATATATAATTCACGTGTCACGTTGTTTGTCCTCAATGGGCTCCTAAACCACTCAACTGATTATAATGAAATTTTGTAGATATGTGTTATTTGTTCCAACTTGCAGGGTGAGATAGTTTTTATCTCGATTAAATTGACGAAAGTATAAAATAAAGGAAAAAAACATTTTGCCATACAAAATGTTCATGGGTTTGTAACTGTCAAACATTTAATTTTCATACCGTCGATACGGTAAACTCTTCCCTCAAATTAAATAACGTATTTAAATAAAGGTTTCGAATCGACAACATATATCCACAGTATTCGATTAATGGCGTATTTTAGATTTTAAATATGTAAATTAATGACAGTACTGAAAAGTGGTTGACATTTAAATTGGTTGTCAAATATTTATGCATGCGTTAAAAAAATTATTTTGTGTAAACAAAGGAGTATATATTAAGCTACATAAATATTGGACAGTTATAACTTGCAAAAAAGAGTACGATGCGGTGACAATTGGCATTAACGAAAAACAATTATGGCAATATTGAATATTATTAAAAATTCAATAATGTTCAGTTATTAATACTTCTATTCAAGATCGAACATGGATCGAATGTCACTTTTATCAGGAATTCTTACACTGGCCTTTCCTTCGCTACAATTCACTGATACAAATGTATATCGTCTCTGAGTGAGGTAGGCTTTATTTTACCTAAAGGGGGGTCAAAAAGGGTTGAAATGTTATGACGAAGAAAATCGAAACCACTGAAGTTATTTCTATGAAAACTTATATTTCAACTCTTTATTACTAACAAAACGTAATGGCGTGCAATATTATTGGGAAAACAGCATTGTGGGGGTGAAATAAAGGATGGAATATTTCATGGATAATCAAAATCGCTAAAGTGTTTAATGACAAAAATGTACAAGGCATACTTTTCGGATATGGAGAGATGGGATATAATAGAATACGAGATACGGGAGAGGACTGGGATAGCTGACAGATTTGATAGGACGAAATGTAAATTATACGGTATAAGACGGGATGGAAAATGAAGACAAAGGACGGGATGGATCGGGAAGTGACTGAACAAGCGCGATGGGACGGGATTAACAGGACCGTAGGAAACGTCAAGTTTAGGTATACAAGAGCTTATATAAAACAATAGCACGTATTGGGTGTGAAGTGGAATAAAAAAATATCTGCCTCCAGGCGAAGCTGGGTCGGGCCGCTAGTAAAAGTATAAAATATAGCAATCGGCCATTTTGACAGAAACGCTAGCCACGACGCATGACGTCACGCCTATGTGTACCTGCCGTAAACATTACCAATTTCTTTAGAAATGTGGAATGTGAACTTTACCGGAACCACTTATAGACTTTAGAATTCATTTTTATCAAACGAAATATGATTTGTTTCGTTAACTTTCTTCGCTGCGCATAGATACAATGACGTGTTTACCTAGTGGTGACGTTATAACGGACGCCATGACACCTACTAGCTTTTTCTGTGCACTATTGAAAGATTATTAGAAAAATGGCTTAAAACTATGTTAAACCTTTGTTAATTCTTGAAATATAGATTATTTCGTATAAAATAAATGTGTATCTATATTATAAAACGTGACTTTAAAATAATTCGTCTTGCCTATTATCAATGTTCCAGAATACTATTTATTTAATATTATTAGAATGGCACCGTTTTTGGATGAAGGGTCTGAACACATGCTCCAAATTTCATAAATGTTTGTTTGTTTATGTATGTTTGTATGTTTGGGGCCATTCATAAATTACGTCACACGTTAGTGGAAGGGGTGGACAAAGTGTGACAATGTATGACAAGGGGCTAGGAGAGATCCAAAATTTGAGATATCACATTTTTTGACGTGACAACGTCTTAAATTAGGTTGCGGCTGGGAGTCACTTATGAAAAAGTGTAACGCCCGGTAACGTAACGGTGCGCGCGCAGCACTAGAGAATTATTTTTTAGTTTCACCCACTTTTTCCAAAATTGTCCCATAGCCCCCCCCCTGCCTTCCCCCACCCTTATTCCGAAATAGTGCCTATTAGCCTCCCCACGAAACCTACCCCCCCCCCCCCCCCTCCCCTACCCCCACCCCGAAAATTTACCTCACCCCCCCCCAATCCTATCTCGGCCAACATAGGTCGTAGACCCACCGAGTTTGGTATCCTCGGAACCGTCTTGGTGAGGGCTACAAATTGACCCCGCCAGAAATCCCAAATTACGCAAAAAATAACCCCTCCAAAAAAAAATATTTTACCTCCAAAAAATTTATTGACGTGACAACGTCTTAAATTAGGTTGCGGCTGGGAGTCACTTATGAAAAAGTGTAACGCCCGGTAACGTTACGATGAGTCACCGAACGAGAGAGAGGCCCGCCGAATGCCTTGCGTCTCTCTCCCACTCAACTATGATCGGTCTGCCGCGCGCGCAGCACTAGAGAATTAGGCGCATTGAATCGGCGCATGCTTGTGTCTCTGTCTTTGTCTTTCTCGAACGTTCTTGGCGTTGGAAAAACAAGAAAGCGTCACAATACAAGTTCACACGTGTGGTTAAAGTATCGTCAGCTGTGTCTGTAGTGAAAATATGGAGTGCTTAGATTCGTCATTACATGTACAATGTTTTAGTAAACAAAATATATTTCTATAGTTAAAATTTGTGCAATTCTTATTTTCATTCAATTCCTTGTTCCTATTGTGCAATTTAATTATATTCATATCAATAAATATTCTACCGAGAAAAAGACGTTGTCACGTAAAATCTTCGCCCGTAAAACCGACTTTACAGGCAACCATTTTTTTTCAAAATATATTAATTCAACTCTAATTATAACAACAGTAGTAAAGTATAACATAAAAATAGTCGCAACTGTGTCTAAAATTACAAAATAACTGACATCACTAATCGTAGGGGAGACAAAATGTGACCAGTTCTAAAAAACAGGGGGGGAGGGTATACAAATCTTGAAATTCTTGTACCGTAATTTATGGATTTATGGACCCTTGGCATGTTTGTATGTTACAAAATACAAAACCTAATGTTATATACAGTTATATAACTGGCACTCACCCAAAAAAACATTATTCGTATTTTAATTTTTTTAACAGATTCGATTTATTTCTCTCTTTTATCACAGTTTTGGAGTTAGTTTATTTTTTCAAATTTCTTTTTTTTTTTTTTATTGCAGTGAATTTCGAGACGAGCAAGCCGTTCGCCTGATGGTAAGCGATACGACCGCTCATAAACAGTAGCAACATTCCACTGCGCTCGCCATCCTGAGACATAAGATGTTCAGTCTCAATATGTCCAGTAGTTGCTCTGGCTACAATGTCCTTCAATCCGAAACACAACAGTGCATTTAAGCAGTGTTGTTTCACGGGAGAAATAGACATTGCGGTGGTACCTACCCAGATGGCCTCTCACATATGAGAGACCTACCACCAGTTTTCATTTCATTTTAATCTTAGCCATAGCAAGACTTGTATTTATTTTCAACTGCAAAGTGACTGCTTAGCGCCTGGTGGTTAATGTAAAGGCCTTCCAAACAGAATAGGATCAGAAATCGAATGGCATTAGATGGAGGTCTCATGCCATTCGATACAATCATGTCGGACCGCTAAGATGTCTCTTCAAGCTACGGCGGAAGGACCCAGGACTATCGGAAAAGAAAAAGCGTGTGATGGCAAACCGTTGTACAGCTTATCTGTGCGGCACAGACAAGAACTGGCAAACCTTTTGGTTCGCGTCAAGATGTTTTAAATCGTCAACCTATGGCTCCACAAGCCAGCAAGTTTTGGTTTTGTTTAGAAAAGAAGAGGAGGGTAATAAATTGAACAATTGTATCGTGTGAAATCTAGACTTTTTATGTATCTGTATCAGCCCATATACATCCCACTGCAAGGCGCAGGTCTCCTCCTCAATCGACAGTATGATTAAGAGTCACTATTTATGTACTAATTACATAAACATGTAATATCACAATAATATTAAGTATGTGTATCACTTCGCCGTGATAGCGTAGTTTCTCCAACATCAATGGCGTCAGTACCCACAAACAGTAAATTTCCATCGCGACTGTGAATATTAAATGTTCCAGTCAGACTGATTAAGTCGAGCCTACGCGATGCGGTGCCGCTTTTAGTACACATTAACTGATTGCCTGACTAACTATTGCTTTTTGCCCGCGGTTTATTTCTGTCTGTCAGTTTGGCCTAGAAGCTGCACGTAGTACAAGATACGAGAGTAAAAATTTGCTTATTGCTTTTTGAGTTCAGCAATAATTAGGTCTGTATAATGGTTAATTACAGATGATACTTTCAATTGGTCAATGCTCACTGAACGATTGAAAAATTAATATCAGTTTCAGTGCAGACCCTCTTCCGAGTCTAAATAAAAGTATTTATTTTCAAAGTATTTTATTCATGTAAATTTGGATTTATTGTATTGGTAGACTTAACTGCAAAAATTTTTCGACCTAATAATTTTCCGCAGATGTCAGATTTGCCTCTCACTTTTAAAATATATGCAATTAAATAATACCAATAAACCTACCTATTTAACAAAAAATCCTCTTTGTAATCAAATTCCAACTTTTCGAATTCCAAAACTAGCATCTCAATAGCGGCATCCCACTAAACGATCGCCCAACAACTTAATATATTTAATCAACAAATTCCTCTTAAAACGATACAAAATTCCAATAGCAAAATAAATTTTAAAAATATTATTGCGTATTTTATTGGACGCTCGAAAAAGCGCTCATTACATTGTCTGCAGTAGACACGATAAATAAAATAATAAGCTGCAATTTATCAAATACTTTTATGACAACAAAATATGTTGAATAACGTGCCCGGGACGACCGCGGTCGTCCTTGGGCGCGCGTACAATGTAGCTTCACAACTCTGGGTATCCCCGGACTAAAATAGTCAGAACGTTTCTTTATTATCCACACATCTTTTATTAGCGAGTATTATGAAAATCTTTCTTTACTATATTAGTATTAGTCTATTAAGCATTATATTCGTTTTTGATTTTATTTTATTAATAATATTTTAAATGCGCAAAATTGGATTCTTTGTTTACATTAAAAAGATTCCGAAACAAGTGGACCGTTTTGAAAAATTATTTCACGTAACATGTGTCAATATAACCCTGTATATGAACCCGGGCGGAGCTGGGCCGGGCTGCTAAGTGATTATAATTTCCTTTAAAGGTTAATGAAAACTTGCTGGAAATGTCTACGTAACTGAGATTCTCCATAATTAAGGAGAAATACGAAACTATCGATCATCAGTTCTCTTTGCTTTGTGCTACATGAATGCGCTAGTGAATGCAAAATCACGTAGATAGAAATTGTACTAAAATTAAAATATTCTTTATTCAATTAGTCTTTCACTTGCGGCGGGTTAGGTAGGGGTAGGTATGTAAATGAGAACTCAGGGTAATTTCGTGGTTCGGGCTTTAATAAATTCGCATCACTATTTACACCCGGCACTGTTGCGGGTGGTATGCAACAGGAGTCACTGGCCTTCACTGGACACTGATCCGGGTCTTCGGCACGTGGCGGAACCCGGCGACAGCTCGCCGGCGAATTTTGCTGCCACGTGGCCGGACACGGTGCGCAGGTCAGCGGCGCGGCGCAG
This sequence comes from Hyles vespertilio, assembly GCA_009982885.2. Classification (NCBI taxonomy): domain Eukaryota; kingdom Metazoa; phylum Arthropoda; class Insecta; order Lepidoptera; family Sphingidae; genus Hyles; species Hyles vespertilio. Next base: position 1,552,472 of record CM042822.1, on the reverse strand, counting down.
GCTCGGCTACAGTCGGGCAGGAAGCGGTGCGGAGCGAAGCGGGCAGTAAGCACGGAGTCAGCTCTCCGTGGCGGAAGCAATCGAAGTAGGCGAAAAACGCCAAGGACGAAGAACCTGGAATCAGCGTCCAAGAAATCGGAATGCAAACTAGGTTTGCATTCCGTGCCAGCGACTCGTGGTAGCTCACAAGCCCGGCAGACAGAATACACTGACAAACAAGCAGTAAAAAGCGGTTAGCAAATAGAACACTGAAAACTCACCCCAGCGGGTTCGGAAAGACGCGTGGTAGCACGCGGCTTTTAGGTTATGAAAAGGAGGACCCGAGCGACGTTACACGCGTATTTAAGCGAGCACCGATGACAGTTCGTACGTCAAATTTGACAGATGTTAGAAATGAATCAACCAATCAGCGCAACGGAGGCGTTGATTGGCATAGGACAATAGGATTTATGCCGACTATTGAACCATAGACCGCAAATATTAGAGGTGACACTCTCACAACGTCACACACTTTATAAAAAACTATGGGAAGCACTGACTGGCATTACGATACAAATCTAGGGCCCTACTATATTCATCCGAAATGAAGTTCGAAACTTCGGATGATCGAAGTTTATATACGATACGAATGTACATAAATATATAAATGGCCGTTATTGACTTATGGTCGTAACCATAGACTTATGGTTACGATGTACGTTATACAAATTCGAACTTTTACAGAGTAGATAAATTCGTTTCGTACTTCGACCGTTCGAAGTTTCGAACTTCGTTTCGGATAAATATAGTAGGGCCACTTGTGTCATGGAAAACAGATGCAGCGAAAAACTTTTCGGTGTTATCAGTGCTAACACTACCTAAACAAATATTTGTGGACCATACAAACATTAGTCTCGGTGCTGAGACCAAACACACAGCTGCCCGTATGTTCCCAGTTTTCTTATTGCATTTATGCTCTCGAATGAACTAAAGTACTTAATCCTACTCGTAGGAGGTGAATCCCGTAAAACAAAACGTCTTGGCAAAATGTTTTCCGCGTTTAATGCGATCCCGTCGGGTTATGCTTTAATTCCGCCTCGACGTATGTTCGGAAGTTGCGAAGTTCCAACCAGTTCTAGTGTAATAGGTGCTTTAATCCACAACTTCTTGTTTTGTGAACATAGAATAATCGCTGGCTTGAGGTCCTGATTGTTGTTAGGCTGGCGGTGTAGTAGGCGATGTTTATTTAGTTATTTTGTTTCAGCTAAGCTAGCAAGGATAAAATGGCTTCAAATACGTCTTAGTGAATAAAAGGATTTTATTGGACATATCTCAGAGATTCTCAATTTTATTTTTACTTAAGTACATAATATTTTTTACATAAAATTATTATTCATTTGTTTCAAACTTGTTACGAACTGTTTTTTTGCACATCTCTGTTTTCAATCGAATTCTACAGAATATAATTGTTCTACCCACCAATAATATAATCCATAATAATGTATATGTATAATTATGTATCTTATTTTCTTATTGCATTTATGCTCTCGAATGAACTAAAGTTTTTTTTTTTTTTTTTTTTTATTGCCTTGTAGGCAGACGAGCTAGCGGCCCGCCTGATGGTAAGCGGCTACCGCTGCTCATGGACCTCCGTAGTGCCAGGGGACCAGCACAACAAAGTCGCTGCCTACCTCGAGGAAAGTACTCTCCTTAAACCTCGTTTGAAGAAGGACAGGTCATAGCGCTGAGGAAACACCGATGCAGGGAGTTCATTCCAGAGCTTGCACGTACGTGGTAGAAAAGAACGCTGGAAACGTACCGTCCGGGAACGGTACGCCTCCAGGTGGTAGGAATGAACTCTACTGCGGAAACGTGTGGTGCGATGGTACATAGGCGACGGTGGTACCAACTCAAACAACTCCTCGGAGCACTCCCCATGGAACAAACGATAGAACACACAGAGAGATCCGAAGTCTCTCCGCAGTCCTAACGGTTCCAATTTGTCCGTGAGACCGGGATCATTGACTATTCGACAAGCTCGTCGCTGCAAGGAGTCAAGTGGGTCGAGCTGGTATTTTGGGGCACCTGCCCAGAGGTGGGAGCAGTACTCCACGTGGGGCCGGATTTGCGCTTTGTAAAGCGTCAATCTATGACCCGACGTAAAGTACCGCTTGGCTCTGTTCAGGATTCCCAACTTCTTGCTCGCCAGTTTGGCTTTGTCCTCCAAATGACTCCTAAACTCGACCTTGCTTGATATTTCGACGCCAAGAATTCCAATACTCTCGGATCCTTGGAGAGTAACTCCTTGGAATTGCGGCGCCATGACAAAGGGGTCCTTCTTCGCAGTGAACACGCAAACTTGTGTCTTCGAAGGGTTAAATTGAACTAGGTTCAATTCACCCCATTCGGAGGCCCGCCCCAGAGAGCTCTCGACTTCAGACACAAGTTGACTCCGTCTTTCCATAATGGAATCCCGAGAGTGGCTCCGTTGGCCGATGTACCGCGCGTCACTCGTACTGTCATCTGCATAACAATGCATGCTATCAATGGACAACATGTCATTGATATGCAGGATAAAGAGTGTCGGCGATAGCACCGATCCTTGTGGAACACCAGCATTAATGGTCTTGGTCTCGGAGCAACAGCCGTCCGCTACGACTCTTATGCTCCGACCATCCAAAAAGCTGGCGATCCATTTGCAGAGCCCCTCAGGAATTCCATACGCAGGTAGCTTCGCCAGAAGGGCGCGATGCCACACTCGGTCGAACGCCTTCGCAATGTCAAGGCCGACCGCAATTGCCTCACCCCCACTCTCCAAAGCCTCCGCCCAACGGTGCGTGAGGTCCACAAGAAGATCACCAGCCGAGCGACCGTGACGGAAACCGTACTGGCGGTCACTAATCAACTGGCGATCCTCAAGATACCTCAGGAGCTGAGTGTTTATAACTCGCTCCAAGACCTTAGAGAGTAGGGATGTGACAGCAATCGGCCTGTAACTCGAAGGGTCCGAACGGTCACCCTTTTTGGGGACAGGGTGTACATTGGCGACCTTCCACGAAGCCGGTACCCGGTTGGTTTTATAGGAAAGACGGTAAAGGCGCGTGAGCACGGGTGTCAACTCAGGGGCGCACGTTTTAAGAACCACTGCGGGGATACCGTCTGGCCCACTCGACTTATGGACGTCTAGAAGCCTGAGCTCCCGTCTGACAGCACGCTGGGTGATTTTTACGTCAGATAGGAGGCTCTCACAACGCGGGATGTTCGGCGGTGTGGCGCCCCCGTCATCCAAAGTCGAGTTCGAGGCAAAGAATTGGGCCAAGAGATCGGCCTTCTCCTTTGCACTGTGGGCCAAACTGTTATCGGGCTTGCGCAGTGGTGGGAGACTGGACAGGCAGAAATTACCCTCCACAGCCTTAGCGAGCGACCAAAAAGCACGACTCCCAGAGGGATAGCTCTGGAGTCGCTCGCCAATTCTGCGGATGTGCTCCGCCTTGGCCTTAGCTAAGGCTCTCTTGTTGGATCTAGAGGCGGCGTTGAATCTCCGTTTCTCCTCCTTTGAGTTTGGATCCCGACGCCTTCTTGCGTCTTGCCACGCCGCGTATGCGGACTGCTTAAGGCGCGCAGCAACAGCACAGGCACGATTGTACCAAGGCCGGCTGCGACGCCCTGCAGGTATTTTTGAGCTGGGTATGAAAGTCTCCATACCCAAGCTGATCGCATACGCAACGCAGTCCGCACAGGCGTCAGGATCATCGGAGGAAAAACAAAGCCGCCCCCAAGGGTAGGACGCAAAGAATTCTCGCAGTCCATCCCAATCTGCTGACAGGTACCGCCAAACTGTGCGAGTTCCAGTCGTTGAAGAGCGGCTAGAACTCGCTCCAGGAGCCCATGAACGGACCAGGCAGTGGTCAGAAGATCCAAGAGGAGCATCAACCACTATCCTGTATCCGTCCGGGTGGGTCGTCAGCAGAAGATCCAACAAAGAGGGCTCATGGCTCTCAACGTCTGGAACACGGGTGGGCTGTGTTACCAGCTGCGAGAGACCATAAGCCAAGGCCATCTCATAGACAGCCCGACCGGGGAGATCAGTGGTCCTGGATCCCAACCACTCTTTGTGATGAGCGTTGAAATCACCGAGGACCACCACCTCCGCGGAAGGGAACTGCTCGAGAATCTGGTCAGTCCCCACTTGGACGCTCTCAAATAATTGAGTAGATCCCGTATCACTGGCGTGGGACCTGTACAGGCATGCGTAGACTCGGGTCCTACCCCTGTGTTCTACCCGTAGCCACAATAAGGACAGGTCCCGACGCTCGAGGCCCCGAAGGCGGTGACAACAGATATCACCCCTGACGAAGACGCACACCCCAGCTTTACGTAGGAATCGATGTTCCAATACGTAACCGGGGTAATTTAAGTACGATACATCGTCAGGGGTGGATATTTGCGTCTCCGTTAAAAAGAGCAGGGCAGGCCGCGCCGTCTCAAGATGGTGGTGGACGGCGTCGAGGTTGCTATGTAGACCCCTGACGTTACAGAAGTCCACAGAAAATGTGGATGAATTTCCCGCCGTGGAGAGCCTGCTATTCTTTATCCTTCTCATTGGTTTTTAAGAGAGTGGGATAGGGTAAGGACAAGCGTGGTTGAACCAAGACGATACCCGAGATGGGAGGATATAGTGCGAAGCGGACACACGGCATTGAAGGAACCAGTGTGGAGCACGGAAGGGCCCCCGATGCCCCCCCGCGTGCAGTCGCCGGGATCCACTCCAGTCTCCCACTCTGGCACGACGACTGCACGACGGGATTTTCGCCGGTTGGCGGGACAGCTTCCCGGGGAGGGAGTTTGACAGTTGTGTATCCCCGGGTTCAGGTCCCCTACTAACCGGCAGGCGGCCGGCGGTGACCGTTCCCACCGGGTCTCCCTGTACTCCACACCGGCACCTCCAACCGAGCGCCCACTCCGACACCCGACCACATCAACGAGCATCGCCTGCAACAACCAACACCTATTACCGAAGAGGGAGGAATGGATGAGGGAACGGCTATCCAGCCCTTCTACCGGAACGCATTTCTACTTAGCGGTAGAAATAGACCAGACGGTGGTACCAACCCGCTCGGATTTAGCATTGAGTATAAAAATATGACTCGACACCAAAATCCTGCCACCAGTAGTGGGGAGGGAGGGGGACGCCAAAGTCGCGGATTGGGAAGTGGAGTGCGACAATGGTGGCTCGAGGGGCCGGGAGCGCGTGCCCGTGCCATTCTGTAAGACAGCCGGACAGGTTGCCAGAAGAATGACCCTCTGACCACAAGTAAAGTAGGTACTTAATCCTACTCGTAGGAGGTGAATCCCGTAAAATCGGAACTCTCAATCGTACTTTCGATTGTAGAGTAGGCCCGTGCCCTGCAGTCGGACGTATATGGGCTGATACAATACAAAAATAATTATGTATATATTCACTGGTGGTAGGTCTCTCATATGTGAGAGGCTACCTGGTGGGTACCACCGCAATGTCTATTTCTCCCGTCAAACAGCAGTTTAAATGCACTGTTGTGTTTCGGATTGAAGGGCATTGTAGCCAGAGTAACTACTGGATATATTGAAACTTAACATCTTATGTTTCAGGATGGCGAGCGCAGTGGAATGTCAAGCATTGCTTTGTAATTCAAGGTGTTGTTTGGTTCTGCTACTGTTCATGAGCGGTCGTATCGCTTACCATCAGGCGAACGGCATGCACGACTCGCCATTAACGGCAACAAAAAAACCTTCTTTTTCTTACCTTCTGTTTTATTTACTGCATTAGTCCGGCAAGCGAGTGAGCGACTATCTTGATTGTTCGTGATTAACGTATGTGCGTAAACTCACACCAAAGGGAGGAAATTGAAGGAAAGAGGGCGTTGATAAACGGTTTAGGATAATTGAGGTTTGTGAATTTAAGTAGCGGTCAGGATATTAATTAATGAAGCTGCAACGACCACGTGTCAATGTGTAATTATGAGCATTAAAAAATGACAGTGGAACGATAAACAAAAGCGCCTGATAATATTGTGACCTCATATCTACATAATGGGCTTATCGATACCACACTATTACATAGGTGTTTAAATCTTAAAAGAAAATATATAAATTAATGAAAATTATACAGTAGGGTGGGTTGAGAAAAGGGACATTGAGCCTCCTGAAATATTACTCACGGAAAAATAACATGACCTAATCATTAGTTCACGTGAGTTTTCTGTTACAAGTGATTGTATTTACTCAGATCTATCGACTGTTGGAGACTATCCCGCCTTCATACCCACTACTGTAACTCCTTTACCCAGGATCAACAGTGGCACGCAATACGCATTTTATTGACATCGAGCATTGAAGCTCGGCGAGTCTCCGGGAATGTCTAACTTGTCTTTAAGCCGCAATGAAATCAATCAGAAAGTTAAATTAAAAGGAGGAGTTGACTGTTATTAAATTAATTTGTACCAATAGCAACATCCAACAGGTCAAGGATTCTACTTTATTCTTGGCGCTCGCTATGCCCCGGCCTCGAAGACTCCGCACACAGACTAGCGCAAAGACAAAATTGAATATTAAATCCGGTAATCTCCACCAACTTACCCAATAAGTTTGCATCTCCCACCTATTTTAAGCTTAAATAATGAAATTACCAAGCAGTTTTCGCGCTCGATTTGCCTTCACTTATCGGGTTATCGCCTTATTCATTGGGGATGGAACGGCGCATATTTCTATTCTTTTTATTTACGAAATCGCCCGCTTTTTGTTTGTGTTTAATGGATTTTGTTCAATTCTCTCGATTAATATTCATTTCAACGATCGTTGGTAAATTAAACTCAAACTAAAGACAAAAGTGCTACTAGTGACAAACAAGGTATCAGGAACTACGAGACACTTTTCGGTCTCATACACACCCAGACTAGAAACAAATATATGTGGTTCGCATAAAAATTTGATTCTTGCTGGGATCTAACCTGCGATCTTTCTTTTCACAACCAGCCTCTAAACAGCTGCGCCATGGAGGCTGTCTTTGGAGTATGGATCGATACAGTACAGTACAGTACTGAATATACGACCACTTCACATTGATGAGGTGATTACATATCGAGATCACAATTTCCTTTTATCTGTGGCTTCAATTTGCTTTATGCGTCGTTCAGCAGCTAATTAATTTGCCTCGGTTATTTCGAATTTCTGCTTCTCATTAATTATGAAATGAATGCTTTATTGAATTGGAAATCATAAGACTACTTTACATTGGTCAATAATTAAGTACATAAACACACTGAAAAATGTTCCAATATTATTAATAAGTTTGTAAATAAATTCTGTATTTGTATCAGCCCATATACGACCCACTGCACGGGTCATCTCTCCAATCGAGAGTACGATTGCGAGTGATTAGGCCATATAGTCCCCTGTGCTGGCCTAATGCAGGTTGGTGGACTTTCATACAATATAATTGTAATTAATTAATAAATTTAAATGTCGAAAATATAACAAAAATATTTATTTTTATTGATACGTAGAGTTAAGGAATTCGACTGAAACTTAAATACTTGCTTATAAGGTTTGTAATTATAATCGACGTCAATGAAATTAATTTAAAAAATAATACAATGCAAGGGCGAAGGTCCGTATGTATCGGTTTTTCCCATAGTCAGCAACCTAACATAAACACAAATTATGATGAAACAGAAAAAAAATAAACATTATTTTCTGATAATGTTGCATTGTTATGTTATTTTCTCATATTTATATACTGTCTACTGAAATAGAATTATTAATAACGAAAATAAATTTCTATGTACTAAAAAACAAAGAATTATTTTAAACTCATTATAAACTTATGTAACTATATTTTAGTATTTTTTTGTTTTGAGTGAAATAGAGTATAAATAACTAATATATTAAATGACCTGGCGACTTTAGAAAAAGGGAGATTATCCTTAAACGTATGGCGAGTCGAGTAAGCCGTTCGCCTGATGGTAAGCTATACGACCGCTAATAAAAAGTAGTAAAACCAAACAACAACTTGAATTACAAAGCAATGCTTGGAATTCCACTGCGCTCGCCATCCCGAGATATATATCATCTCATAAAATGTCAAGTCTCAATATATCCAGTGGTTACTCTGGCAACAAGGTCTTTCAAACCTTAACAGTGCATATACAAGGCCCGTATACAAGCTCCAATAACAATCGTGTCTTCACGTCCTCGTAACAGACAGGGCGTAACTGCCTTGTATATCTCAGTATGATATGTCGCTTCGTCTGTAAGGTGGTATACAGTAGGGATGTCATCGATCGAAATTACGGATTTGAATATGGATATAGATTTAGCATATTTTATGACGATTATACACAAACGATTTTCTAAAACGGTGAAGGAAAACATCGTGAGGAAACCTGCATACCATAGCGATTGATAAAAAAATCTATGGTATGTGACTCCGCCAACACGCACTAGGTCAGCGTGGTGGGATATATGACCTAACCACTCTCAATCGTACTGTCGATTGTTGAGGAGGCCCGTACCCAGCAGTAGGACATATTATATGGGCTAATAAATACAGATGACTATTTTTGTTAGGATAATTATGAGATATTATAAGACCTTCAATTCCCAATGCTGGGCAAGAACCGCACTCCATTCCTTGCATATGTTGAGGTCAGATACCAATTGCCGCCAATTCGGAATTATGAGTCGAGTTCGTCTAGGATTACGATTGTGCAATAATTTTCGATTATCCGAAAGTTGTTTCTCTTTTCAAATTCGGTTACAGTTTTTTTATTGCTCTGAATGACAAGACGAGCCTACTGTTCGCCTGATGGTAAACGTTACGACCGCTCATGAACGGTCGCAAAACCAAACTATACCTTGATTTACATAATATGCATTGCTCGACATCCCACTGCGCTCGCCATCCTGACACATAAGATGTTAAGTCTCAATATGTCCAGTAGTTACTCTGGCTACAATGTCCTTTAATCTGAAACACAACAGTGCATTTACACTGCTGTTTGGCAGGGGAAATAGACATTGTGGTGGTACCCACCCAGATGGCCTCTCACATATGAGAGAATTTTTTCAGTCAAATACATACCAATACAATTTCGAATATACTATCGAATATCCGCTGGTTTGAGAGCTCGGCATCCCTGTGAGTGTGTAGAGCATGTTCCGGGCTGAGAGGCATGGCGCATCGTGTGCAATTAGCTGTGTAATCCACGACGCTGCTGCGGATTGCCGTGTTGGAATATAATCAAATGTAATTAATATTACGCAGAGGCGAGGGTATCAACACATAACATTGCTAATGTAAATGGATGAAAGCAATTGCGTGCACCTTTTTTGGAAAACGTGCGTTCAGAGCAACTGATGGTAAATGCTGTGAAGTCCAGGTACCGTTTTTGTGTCCAGGTTTTCATCCTACTGCAGGGCACGGGCCTACTACACAATCGAGAGTACTATTGGGAGTGGTTAGGCCATATAGTCCACCACGTTGGCCTAGTGTGGGTTTGCGAACTTTATTACATCCCACAGAAAGTTTACAAATCACTATGGTATGCAGGTTTCCTCACGATATTTTCCTTCACCGTTATAGTGCGCAGTGATTGACTATCAATACATATATGACTCCGAAAAGTCAGAGGTGTACCCTGGGATTCGAACACCAGACCACCATGAACATGTTAGCAGCCGCATCTAGTCCGTTTAACAGGCCACCACGCACTTTAGTTGTTTCTTGTTAGATGCAACTTTATCAACATTAAGGTACGCGAATTTTGTACTAAAAAGTTTAAGCATCAACTCAGCTTTCTGCATCTATGTAAACTATCATCTTTGGGTAACAGAGAATGATGAGCGGAGTTCTACTATAAGCGCTGTATAGTGTATACGAATAATCAAAATCGCCCGCCGACGCGAATAGATTTGAACATACCGTAATAAAATTATGGTTTCAACATTCTAACATGAAACTTCCTCTCACGGAGCACCTACGCAAAATATTTACCGAAATAAAATGGAAGGCGCGTCTAGTTATAAACTTATGACAACTGGCGCAGTCGCATGTCAGCCTCTATCCCGGTGGTTAAAACTTTTAACGAGTATTCGCATAGTATCAGTAAAATCTAGTTAATTTGCCCCGGGACGCTGGGACAACTTATTTCCTCTGATTTTTCAGAGCTTAAGTGATGTTTTAGGTCGGCGACGAGTTAATGAACTTTTTCTCCCAATTTTTTAGGTCACAATGTTTAATATAAGTAAATTAATTGAAATCTAATATTTCGACGGGTCCGAAGTAAGAAGAGTTAGGTACAAAGTAGTTACTTTTCAGGAGAGCGCATAAAATAATTTAAACGCGCAATAAAATTAATCGAAGATGTACGTACGGTTTTCAACATTACAACATAGATAATATCATATAATAACCGAGCTGCGCTCCACATATATATATATATATATTATATAGGTATATATATATATATACAGGGTGTATCAAGACTGCTACCGAAAACGAAGCTGGGTGGTAGTTTCAGTGACTTCAAACACAATGCAACCATATTTTGTGTAAAAATTTGTGACTAATTTTATTTGTTATTTTTTTTCTATCGTCGTATTAGGATGGTAAATACATAGATTTTTCTTAAATCATAGTATCCAATCATTTATTTTTAAAGACTATGGTATGCAAGGCTTTAAATTATTATTACAGCAAAAACTATGGAATTACCACCCAAACTCGACAATATTAAAAAAATAATAAAAAAAATGTCGCTTTTCTTAGCGAAATTTTTAGTTGCATTGTGTTTGTAGTCACTAAAACTACCACCCGGCTTCGTTTTCAGTAGCAGTCTTGATATACCCGGTATATAAAGGTGTATTTATATGTTAAGCCCTATTTCACGTCGCAATCGATATAGCAATTACCGTGAATTTTTGCCCAGGAATAGTTGTAGGGCCGGAAAGTGACATAGTCTTCATTTTGTTCCGGGAAAAATATCACATTCGTACAGGAAATCAAAAAAAGCGATCTATTTGTCCGTTGCAAAAATTCCTTTTACATCTGAAAATGTATTGGCGTACCGCGGAACGCAGTCGATAGATATAGCCTATAATATAGCAGGAATGAATTCTGCGATCACATATCAACCTTTACTTTATTTTTTATACTGTTATTATAAACATTTGAAAATATGTGTAATTCAGTGCAGAGAGAGGAGCGACCAGCAACAGATAATAAGATTTGTTTATTTATTCCGTTTTTTTTTTTCTTTTAGCTAACCCGGCTTCTGAGGCAGCTAAAAAGTTGTTTCAGATGATAAATCTGTACAAATAGGCATACAAGTTAATTTTAAGCAGAAAATTAAACATAGTTGTATTTTAGCCATAGTGTTAGAAATACGATGCGACTGACATACACAATTGACGTCAAAAGCCGTAAATAAATAAAGATAAATGATATCGCCATTCGTCATAATTAAGCCGACCTTTTCAATTGCTACTATGTACCCGAAGAAAGGAAGAAGCTTCATCGGCTCAATGGCTTTTGACATATCGTATTTATATTGCACAATAGTGAGATAATTAAAAAGTATGTTTTGAATTTTAGTAACATTGTCTATCCAATTTTTTAGTTTGATCATTACACCGCATTTACTTATAAAATCGATATTCTCATTTATCTGACGATTTATTCTTAGTGCCGGCAAAGTTACAGGAAAAAGCAAATTTGTAATATTTTTTAGTTTATAGCCTATATAAGTATGTATTTGCACTTAATATTGCAATATTTTCGTTTAATTTTAATATCCGTCCATTGTTAAACCCGAAGCAAAAATAACATCCTTCTGTTGTTTATCTGTTTATGTCATCCGATCTACCAAACTGATGACCTCGATTTTACGCGGTTTTAATATTTGTGTATTATTTTCTATGCATTTATCTTTGTTGATTAATGTTGATATACATGAATGTATCTATTTTTGGAATAATGCGAAATTCTGATTAGTTTCAGCATGATATCATGTTTTAGCTGAATTAGTGTAAAAAATGTGTTACAAATTTTAACGACCACAAAAAGAGTTTTAAATTATCCCTACTTTGCATTTTTGATTGCAGCATAATTTTTCACTTCTTTTAGTTTCAAGTTGGTTGAAATACGTCGGACGTCAGAAGAGAAAATCAACTCTGCGTGGATCCAAATTACCCCTATTTTATTTATTATTGAGAGAGAGGCTGATGAGATGCAGAGGCTGATTGGTGAACTGAGGTTGAGTATGCATTTCATACCAAGACAAATATTTCGATTTTCCTATTTGTTAGATTAATTCTTAGATATTCTTTATTCATTTCCGCAGCATAATCGGTTTCACATATTTAATAGATATTATCAGTGACTAGCAAATAGGGGCGATAGCTTTTAAGCATAACCAATTTAGCACGTTTTTGTTCATACTGGCACGGCAAAGTAACCGCCCTGACGCACGATGGTAAGTGTATTGCAGTTCAAGCAGAAGGAAGAAAAGTTATCCAAGAATCTCCACAGGAACCTGTCGGAGGCAGGCTCAAGCCAGCATAGTTACTACTTCACCAGCAATATTTGGTGGAATCCTCGCTATAAATTTCTTCCTGCCCCGGTATGTGGTGGTGACCTTCGCCAGCACTGGGAAGTTAGTTCCATCCCGTGATATTGAGCCGGCCGCATGCCTGACGCTCGGCGATGTAAAATGTGTGGCGTGCAAATTTTCTGAATTCCGCTCCGGAACTATATAGATGTGTAAGTATCGATATCCGGTTTATCGATATATTTTAAGCGTAGAATATTAATATTTTCCATGTACATTTAATTTTATTCATACAAAGTGATTTGATTCATCTGTTTTATATGAAAAATGTATCATAGTTAAACTGAGGCAATCGTTTTTTTTATAGAATAATTCCGACAAATGGGAACCATGATGGTATGTGATTACTGCCGCCCTGAACATTCGTAATGTCTGGATCATCTTTTGCCGGCCCATCAGTTCGGGTGGGGAGCGGGAAGGAAAAATGACAGGAAGAGGAAAGAGGTATTGAACATCCGGTAATCTCACTCACCTACAAAAACTCAAAAGAAGATGTACTAAAGAAAGGTTTTATAAGCAGTAAGTACTTGTACCGAAAAGGCATATATGAAAAAGTATGACAGTTGAAGAAACGTTAGACCTGAATGAACTGGCACTTTTGATGCTATATGGTCTCTGCTTACCCCATTTGGTACAGGCGTGCGTTTATACATACATACACTCACCGCATAGGTGCTATTACGACACCCACATTTCGCTTTGTATTTTCCGTCTCATTATCGCTATATCGGGCAAAAGTTTTTGTGTCCAGACTTGTTATGAATAGAAAAAAACCCAAAAGCTGACGTCTGGGGTCAAACCCATGACGTCAGCTTTGTAATCGTACCGTAGACCAAATAAACCACCGAGGCCGTACAGGCAGTTTATTGCATCATGAGTTTTCAAAATATGGTTCTAGTACAAACTAATATTACAAGCTCATAGCTTGGTCGGCAGCAAATTAACTTAGAAACTAATACACTGGATTTGGAATTTGGGATGGGATTACATTAGGTACCCTTATGGTTTAGATTGGCGTCGTAAATCGCAAGCTAAATACAATTTCTTGGTTTATATTGAACTATCTACAAGCCTTAATGAAATCGTGTCCATTTGATTTAATTTATTTTAATAATAGTAGTTATTAGTTGATTGGCCTAACTTATATTAACTTATTTCTCAAAATTGTAATATTAAATGCAGAGAAGGCCCGTGCCTTATAGTGGGACACATATGGATTGATACATAATAAAGTTGATTATAAAATTATATATTTCTACTTTATTTTATCAAAATTAGAATATCTACGTAAGTAACATATTTTTATCCGAAAAATATTATATTAATACAATAGAACCTAATGCTAGTCCAATATTTTTAAAAACCTAAGAACTCACCAAAATACCCAGCCTAGCAATCAAACTGGTGGTAGGTCTCTCATATGTGAGAGTTTGCCTGGGCAGGTACCACCGCAATGTCTATTTCTCCCGTCAAACAGCAGTTTAAATGCACTGTTGTGTTTCGGATTGAAGGACATTGTAGCCAGAGTAACTACTGGACATATTGAGACATCTTATGTCTCAGGATGGCGAGCGCAGTGGAATGCCAAGCATTGCTTTGTAACTCAAGGTGTTTGGTAGTACTACTGTTCATGAGCGGTCGTATCGCTTACCATCAGGCGAACGGCATGCTCGTCTCGCCATTCACTGCAATAAAAAAAAATACATTAATTTAATACATCTGATCAATAACGATAAATACAATGTCGGCACATCCCTAGTCGGGTGGGCAGCGGACTGCGTCAGAGGGCCACTTGCAATGAGCCGTTAAAAGCTTTCCTTCCAATACTCCACGTTTATAAAACACATATAGAAACAGAGGGTTCGTACTTAATATACGGATAAATAATTCCAGTCGCCTCATTCGTCTGGAAGTGTAGGTGAACCTGTAATTACTAAATATATATAAACGTATATACATAAACTCACGCCTCTTTCCCAGAAATCGGTTCCGTCACACTATATCATAGTGGTCGAGACGAGTGTGGGTGGATTTAAAATGTTCGTAAACTTCTTTATTGTCGTGGTGAATGGTGAGTCTACCATGCCATTTGCCTGATGCTAAGCGATACGAACGCCCATGGACAGTAGAAAAACAGGCAAAACCATGAATTATAAAGCAATGATTGATATTCGACTGAGTTCGTCATACTGAGATTTGAAATGTTACGTCTCATTAGGTCCAATAGTTAGTTTGGCTATAATATCTTTCAAACCGGAACACAACAGTGATTTTACACTGCTGTTTGGCGGGAGAAATAGACATTGCATTCTACCCAGGCGGCCTCTCACGTATGAGAGACCTACCAACAGTACTAAACTGCCTTGCTGGTAATAAATGAGACATTTTTTGGCTCATCTGTTAATACTACGTAAGTATCTCTTTACGTTTCAACTTATCTTAGTTTTACATCACGATAAAAGGTCTTTATAGATATACAGGGTATATCAAGACTGCTACCGAAAACGAAGCCGGGTGGTAGTTTAAGCGACTTCAGACACAATGCAACAGAAAAAATGGCAATAAAAAGCGACAAATTTTTTTTGTTATTTTTTTTTCTATGGCCATATTTGGGTGGTAAATACGTTTTTTCCTAAAATAATAATGTATACCATTTTATTTATAAATACTCTGAGGTATAAAAGAGTTTAAATTATTATTTTAGCAAAAACTATGGATTTACCACCCAAAAATGACGATATTTAAAAAATCATAAAAAAAATTTGTCGCGTTTCTAGGCGAAATTTTTAATTGCATTGTGTTTGTAGCCACTAAAACTACCACCCGGCTTCGTTTTCGGTAGCAATCTTGAGATACCCGGTATATAAATAGCAAGGTCCATAGACTACTCTGAACTAAAGATACAATGGCCTATCTAAAATCAGCGGACGATAGATGGAACCATGGATTGACATCAAGCAATATTAGTTTGTGTATTAAATAAAATAAAAATAAAAATGAAAATATTTATTGAATTCTTAAAATGTCATACATTATTTAGATTGGCTATAACTAAGCTACATAGTCCAGTCATTATAGTAAGTTCACCTTGGAATTCGAGATACCCGAGAATTAGATTCGATAATATCTCTATTAGACGTCCGCTCTGTGACAATTCAACTACTTAGTACTAGTAGTTGAATTGTAACAGTCACAGAGCGGACGTCTAATACCTCAGTCCGCCCCGTGACCACGAAAGCTGTAAAGTAATTGAAACGTCGGGAAGTCAAAAATGTAAAAAATTAAATTAAATTCGCGATAAAATCCGTAAATAATAGTTTACCCTAAAACACACCCTAAAAGTTATCTCAAAACCTACTACTACTTCGTTTTTTTTTTGCGCTTTTTTTGTAAATATCTCATTTCCTATGGGTTTTTTGCTAATCGTATTTACTAACAGTGTTGTAGAATACAAAATTCTCTACAAATTTTGTTAAAAAAATTGTTTTATACGGTGAACCGTTTTCGGGATAGAGGGTGGAGAGCGCGCGGTCACAGCATCACTTCAGGTCAACCGGTGCCTCTGGTCGAAAACGCGCCATATACATATAGTTGATGAACTATCGATAAATCAATAATTATAATTATAAGTCAATTTTTATTAATTATTATATTATCTTTTATCATTTTTTTCCTAACCTATCCACTTTTTATTCAGTATTAATTTATTTAAGAACACATACCTGCCCATGTAATTGCAGAACTGTTAATGAAAATATGTGAATTATAATTGAAACCTAATTCATATTAATAATTTCTTACATGATGAAAAAAAAACAATAAATTATGAATTAACGTTTTTATTAAAAAATATCATTCAATACATTTATTTTTATTAAAAGTAAAAAAATGGAATAAATGGTACAAAAACTACAATTGATAATTTTAATCATCTTCTTCCTCTTATCGTCGTCTTCCGGCTGCTGATAAATTTCAAACTGGTCATATTCAAATGCTGCAGCCAGTGTATTCAAATTTGTCAGTTTTTCAAAAACTTTTAAAAACGATTTTTTCCCTTTTTAAAAAGCGCAGAAGTGCTCTCCGCCCTCCATCTCCAAAACGGTTCACCGTATATATATATTTTTTTAAACAAAATTTGTAGAGAATTTTGTATTCTACAATACTGGTAATAAATACAATTAGCAAAAAAAAAAAAAAACATAGGAAATGAGATATTTACAAAAAAAAAGCGCAAAAAAACGATTTTTGTGACTTTTGACCTTGAAATTTAATAGTTGCGTACACCCTACCATATGTAGGTTTTGAGACAACTTTTAGGGTGTCAATATACAAGTATTTACAGACTTACAGCTGGGTATCTCGAATTCCGAGATTCTTAGCTAATTTAAGCTTAAATGACCAGTCATTTAAATTGGCGAAAACAGCCTTGTTAGTCCAGACTAACAAGGCTGTTTTCGCCAGAGAAGAACAGGCAAGAAACTCTAGCGTTGTTATTTTCAAAATAAGTTTACAATACAGTGATCATACAGGAGTTGCAATTTAGCTAAATTCAGAGCAGTTCATAAATTATTTGAATAATAATTATATTGTTTAAAAATAATATAATAATAAAACATTTATTAAATTCCTTCCTTAACCTGGATTAAAAGACATAAATTGACTTAGTCATACATATTTGCTTAGGCTAGGTAACAAGCGTATTGAGTTACTGCTGATGCTTAAACTAGGATAGTCCTGTACTATAAGCACCAGCTGCCGTCTCCGTATGTCGCAGGGCCTAGTTGAAATGGGTGGCAACAGGTCTTTTAGATTTGTAACATTTTTAGGGTAATTTAAAGTAGGTAGGTAAAGCTTCAATAAGAAGCTTCAATATTAATAAGTACAGCCATTCAAGAACACCAAGAAGCTATTTTAATAACACAACGTCCATTGGACGTTCTAACAAAGCAGCAGTATTAATATCCGTTTCACAGGTCGAGAATAAAAACGCGGTGTAACTCATTAAGGTAAAAGCCACTAATACTGCGAGTGCACCGAGCGCGCTGATGCGGTTTCAGTTAAAATATGGCGAGTTCGCCTCCTGCACTCTGTGTTATGGTAGTTGCCGCTGATTTAGTGCATGATTATCATAGTATATGGTCAGGTTCTATTGTTTGTTAGGAGGATTGACCTGGGTGATGTCAGATGCTATTTTGTAGATTCAGGGATGTCTTAACAAGTATATAAATATCTTTACTCGCAGCTGGTTTCATTCATTTTGATGTGCGATTCTCCAAAACACCAATTTCCATCTACAACAAACAGCAAATAACAACTATACTGTATCAGTTTATATACATCCCACTGCAGGGCACGGGCCTCCTCTACACTCGACAATATGATCTGGTTTGCCTAGTGTGGCTTAGTGCCAAATAACAACACGACCGCAGAAAAAAAAACACCGAAATATCATTCAAAAACAACGCTTTCATACCTCAAAACACCGAAAAACCGCATCATTTCCACGCACGCGTCTCAAAAATCCATTGGTCGTAAATGCAGTGTAAAATTGTGGCTGGCACAGTCGCACCACTCGACTCCTAAAAGCTGGCTCGTGTCAAGTTTCGCAGAGTGGCCTGGGCGTAGGGCACTCCGCTCTATTTACATGCTTTATTGCGTGACGTACGAATGAAAAAGGGAGTAATTTGTGCTGAGGATGCATTAGGATTCTGCAAACTGGGACGAGAACACTGGCTTGCTGAATGCTTAATATTGCATGGTGCATGGCGTCCTTACAAAAGAAGAGTTTTATATAAATGTTAATAAAATTATTTGAAGTATGTAAGTATATTGAATATATACTATATATATTGAATATATACTATGCTCGAAGACCTCAATCGAGTCTCCCAACAGGTGGGTCTTAAAATGAACATGGACAAAACGAAGATCATGTCGAATGTCCATGTTGTGCCCACCCCCATCGGTGTTGGGGGCTCGACTCTTGAAGTTGTTGACGAATATGTCTATTTAGGACAAGTGGTCCGGTTAGGCAGGTCCAACTTCGAGAGAGAGGTCAATCGTCGAATCCAACTCGGTTGGGCAGCGTTCGGGAAACTACGCGACGTCTTCTCGTCCAAAATACCTCAGTGCCTTAAATCGAAAGTCTTCGATAGTTGTGTGTTGCCAGTGATGACTTACGGCACCGAGACGTGGCCTCTCACTATGGGCCTTATTAGGAAGCTCAAAGTCACTCAACGAGCTATGGAGAGGGCTATGCTCGGGGTTTCCCTACGAGATCGAATCAGAAATGAGGAGATCCGTAGGAGAACTAAAATAACCGACATAGCCCACCGGATTAGCAAGTTGAAGTGGCAATGGGCCGGGCACATAGCGCGGAGATCTGATGACCGATGGGATCGGAAAGTACTCGAATGGAGGCCGCGTAGCGGAAAGCGCAGCGTAGGACGTCCACCAACAAGATGGTCCGACGACCTGGTAAAGGTCGCGGGACGTCGCTGGACACAGGCTGCCTCCAACAGGTCTCTGTGGAAATCATTGGGGGAGGCCTATGTTCAGCAGTGGACTTCCTTTGGCTGATGGATGGATGGATGGATGGATGTAAGTATAAGTATTCATTGCTTTATTGTCAAAATTATATCTCGTCAAAACAAAATAAGGGCCACCAATATTTTTCGACATTAATTCATTTTAAGCAGGATTCAAGGTTAGAAATAGTCTATTTATAATAAAACAAAACTATTGTTTCTTAAATAATAATAATAAATAATAAAAATATTTATTTAACACATAGAAAGTACACTATATAACCTTATGAGATACCTATGTACATGACACTAGCATTCATCTTACAATTTACATGTTTCCACATAAACAGGATATTTAGATTGTCACTATATCGTTGAACAATTAAAAGCAACAAATACTTATATTTGTAATTAGCTGCATAGTACACTACGCGGCTGATACACATTGCAACATCATAAGATTGACACTAACGTCTAAACTAGGCCTAGCCTGTATTTTAGACGTTAGTTTCTTCCAAAGACACAATTTAATCAACTATTGTGCGCGTTAAAAGTGTCCACGCAGATCACACATTTCACTATCGCCTACCGTCGTCTTTAAAATATAACAGTATAACATAAGGCACATCACTGAAACTGCGAACATAAGCAATTTTAGTTTTGAAACTTTTTTTTTATCTACATTCAATTTACAATACAAAACAAAAGTAAAAAATATAAGTGTACACAAATGTGAATCCTTCATCAAGCAAATTACCTCGATTTATATCGATGTACTAGTAATAGACTTAAATTAAATGTTATAACAGATCTTTTCATTTGTAATTTAAAAAATAATATTATTAATAACAATAGCAAATCTAAGTACAGAAAGGTGTAAATACATTTTACACTAGTGTCGCACACGGCACTCAAGCAAACTAAAACAAACGTAAAGAAAATGACTTCTAAGAAATAACGGAGATAAACCGAAATACAAAATTAATTAAATAAATTAGATTTTAATTAAATAAAATTATTTTGAATTAAATTAAATGAAAAACTAATTATTTTTATAACATTTTATATTTTTTACAATTTTTTTGAAATTCTTTCATAACATTAATTTTAAAATTTGAACATAAAGGTAAATAACAATCGTTTTTTTTTTACATTCTAATATCGGGTATGTCCCCCTCTTTTTGAAATGCATTCTTGGAGCCTTGAAGGCATGCTCTCCACAAGATTTTTGACAATGTCATCAGAGATTTCTTCCCAACAACTTTTTAATAAGTTTATTAGCTGCTGTTGATTATGCACATCTTCTTGAGCTGCCCTAACCCGTCGTTTGAGTTGATCCCAGAGTTGTTCAATTGGATTTAGGTCAGGACTATTGGCAGGCCACGCCAAAACCTGGATATTGGCTTCGTCTAGGACTGCCAAAGTTGCTCGCGCTGTGTGCGGTCGAGCATTGTCCTGCATCAGGATGAAACCTTCAGACGCTGATTGCGAAAATGGAATGATATGAAGTCTGACTACTCGATCGATGTAACTTTGTGCTGTTACAGTACCCTCGTTCAGAAAAACAAGGTCAGTTTTACCTTGTAAGCTAATACCGGCCCAGATCATAACATTGGGTCCACCAAATCTATCACGTTCATAAATACAAACATCTAAAAAATGTTCTCCACTTCTTCTCCATACTCGTCCACGTCTATCATCACTAAAAAACTTCACTTTACACTCATCCGTGAAGAGCACGTTACGCCATTGGTTTATACCTAACGTGACCATTTATTTTTTATGCCAGAGCGGGACATTCGTGGAATTAAAAACTAATAAAAAGTTTTTAGTATTTTACAAGTTTCTATTGTAGAAATAGTGTTGGAATAATTCGAGCCAACGGTTCCAGTAGAAGTTCGGTAAAGCATTGCGAGCGGGAAATACATTTTTAACGATCTTTTAGTCTGATTGCAAAAGCGGGACTATGTCGGACTTGCTGGGGACGCCGGGACAAAGTTCCTGAAAGGGGGACTGTCCCGCCTAAAGCGGGACGTATGGTCACGTTATTTATACCCCATTCCAAATGTTGACGTACACATCTTAAACGGCTTGCACGGTGAGCTTGGGTCAGTTTTGCCCGGACTGCTGGCCTTTTTGCATATTGGTGGTCTTCGTGCAAACGATTTCTTATTGTTTGGTCGCTGACAAGAGTACCCGTAGTCCGGTGTAGACGATTTTGTAGAGCGCGAGCTGTAATATTCCGCTCCTGACGTGCACAAAGTCGCACATAACGGTCTTCTTGGGCGCTGGTAGTACGAACTCTTCCCGAGCCACGACGCTGTGATATACTGCCCGTCTCTTGATACCGGTTCCAAAGATTTTGGACAGCTCTACGTGAATATCCTAGCTGTAAAGCCACGGAACGCTGAGAATTACCAGCTGCGATCATCGTTACGGCTCTAGAAGCAGTATTAGAGTCCATATGGCAACGAATTTGAGGCATTTTACAGATAAATAAACGAACTATACGTAAAACTATCAAAAACAACCGCAGCAGTCAGTAGATTGACGCTAAACTGATCTAACGTTAAGCTCCAAAATTTTGTGAATCTTACCACTTAAGAACATATTGTTCAAAAAGCGTTTTAACTGCACACTTGACAGCAACATCGGCTATACCTGACCGTCGTCGTTAACTCAAGCACTTAAGACCACAAAAAAACTCATTCGAAAACACGGGGTACCTACCAAAAATCTTTCTCAAACTGCAAAAAATTAGGTGGCCCTTATTTTGTTTTGACGAGTATATGTAGAAACAACCCGATTATTTTCGCATGGGATGATGAGCCAGCGACCTATCTGGTGTTAAGAGGCCAACACTCTTTACACAGAAAAGCCGCTATCTGTACTTTAATAATTGCCTAGTGAACTATATAATTAAAGGTATAGAAACTAACATAATTTAAAAATATGTAGAGATACAAGGACTTGCAAACCATCTTAAATCGAGATGATGAACCATATTATGTTCCCGCGAGCCAACACATTACTATTTGCATTAAATGTTTGTGAGACCTACAAATATTTGTTTCGGGTCTGGGTGTTTGTGAGACCGAAAAGTCTCTCGTAGTTTGAGATACCCGCGACACAATACTTAATTCAACTTAATGTAGGGTCAGGAATATGAAAGTAACTGTTGGGTGTATTTATTTATTTACAAACAGAAATAGAGAAGAAAATAAAAGGAAGAGCATGCACTATTTACCAACTGCTAAAATATTGAGTATAGATAAGGAAGCATTTTATCAATGAAACTACGTTCTTCTGCAATAGGAATGGTATTGATAAAAATTTAATCGGTTAATGTATGTGTAAATGAATGGCTGGCAGTTTAGATCCACTATCAGTGAACGGTAAAGTAATGAAAGCGGACGACCAGGTAGATACAACTGTGAACTAATTCATATGAGCAGTACACGGTCCAAATTTCCTTTTATGGAATCGATGAGAATGGGTAGACTTGAAAGACTTTATATTATTTAAGTAATTGTGTGAAGAAAACAACTTACTTTCCACATTACTGCTGGTAAGTCTCTAATATGTTAGAAACTGCCAACAGTGTAGGTAAAAAGCAATGGCTAATAATTTCTACTTACTAAGATTTCACATCTTATGTCTTAGGATAGTGAGTGCAGTGGGATGTCAAGCATTGCTTCGTAATTAATGATGTTAGGTTTAGCTAAACTGTCCAAGGGCGGTCGTGTTGATTACCATCAGGCAAATGACATGCTCGTCTCGAGTTTTATGGTAATAAAATATCTTTAGGGTATTGTTCTCTTAATGCCGAGATTTCAAATATGCTACAACATTATGAATTGTTTTAATTTGAATACTTTTTGTGGTAATTTTCGATGATCATATCGATGTAATTTTTAATAATCTAACATCTAAAAAAATTCTTGGAAACAAATCACAAAAACAATAAACGTTGATTAACCCCGGCATGTTTATGTTTAGTGACGTAAGAGTGTAATGCTAAGCTGCTGCTGCTATTTAACTTGAGCACAACGCGGAAGTTACAACGCGGCAGATTTCCATGGGGAGTCGCCAACCGCCGGCGATGCTACGCTGCCAGGCACTAATGGACTAAGTGACGATTATCTACGTAAACTCACATATTTAACTGTTTTCATACGGTTTCTTTATACTTGCACATGGTGGATTTGTGACTCATGGTAAGTACAGAGCAATCTAAATAAAATATCAATGCATCGATAATTTCAGTGGTACCACTACGGTTAAACCGATTCATTTATATTGTAGCATTTATGACGTACAACACGACTCTAACTCATACAATTCGAAATGTATAATATTTGTAATGAGATGATCGAATTAAGGCAAAACCAAACAACACCTTGAATTACAAAGCAATGCTTGACATTCTACTACGCTCGCCATCCTAAGACATAAGATGTTGAGTCCCAATATGTCCAGTCTAGCCTAAAATGTCTTTCAAATTGGGAGACAATACACTGATATATTGTATGATGGGAGCAATCAACATTGCATTGTTTCAATCCAGGCGGCCGGGCCTCTCTCACTTATGAAAGACCTAACGTACATAGGTGATTCATATCTAGTAAAGTTAATACGAAAAGGATCAAGAAGATTTGTCATTTGCGAATGCCACTGGGACCACTTCTATAATTACCCCCTTATTCTTAATTTTGGGTCAGAGGGTCATTCTTCTGGCAACTTGTCCGGCTGTCTTACAGAATGGCACGGGCACGCGCTCCCGGCCCCTCGAGCCACCATTGTCGGACTCCACTTCCCAATCCGCAACTTTGGCGTCCCCCTCCCTCCCCACTATTGGTGGCAGGATTTTTGTGTTGAGTCATATTTTTCACTCAATGCTAAATCCGAGCGGGTTGGTCCGTCTGGTCTATTTCTACCGCTAAGTAGAAATGCGTTCCGGTAGAAGGTCTGGATAGCCGTTCCCTCATCCATTCCTCCCTCTTTGGTAATAGGTGTTGGTTGTTGCAAGCGATGATCGTTGATGTGGTTGGGTGTCAGAGTGGGCGCTCGGTTGGGGGTGCTGGTGTGGAGTACAGGGAGACCCGGTGGGAACGGTCACCGCCGGCCGCCTGCCGGTTAGTAGGGGACCTGAACCCGGGGATACACAACTGTCAAACTCCCTCCCCGGGAAGCTGTCCCGCCAACCGGCGAAAATCCCGTTGTGCAGTCGTCGTGCCAGAGTGGGAGACTGGACTGCACGCGGGAGAGCATCGGGGGCTCCTTCAATGCCGTTTGCCACTTCGCACTATATCCTCCCATCTCGGGTATCGTCTTGGTTCAACCACGCTTGTCCTTACCCTATCCCACTCTCTTTAAAATCAATGAGAAGGCAAAAAAAGCAGGCTCTCCACGGCGGGAAATTTATCCACATTTTCTGTGGACTTCTGAAATGTCAGGGGTCTACATAGCAACCTCGACGCCGTCCACCACCATCTTGAGACGGCCTGCCATGCTCTTTTTAACGGAGACGCAAATATCCGCCCCTGACGATGTATCGTACTTAAATTACCCCGGTTACGTATTGGAACATCGATTCCTACGTAAAGCCGGGGTGTGCGTCTTCGTCAGGGGTGATATCTGTTGTCACCGCCTTCGGGGCCTCGAGCGTCGGGACCTATCCTTATTGTGGCTACGGGTAGAACTCAGGGGTAGGACCCGAGTCTACGCATGCCTGTACAGGTCCCACGCCAGTGATACGGGATCTACTCAATTATTTGAGAGCGTCCAAGTGGGGACCGACCAGATTCTCTAGCAGTTCCCTTCCGCGGAGGTCACCACCTCCGCGGACGACCGAGGACCACCGTCCTCGGTGATTTCAACGCCCATCACAAAGAGTGGTTGGGATCCAGGACCACTGATCTCCCCGGTCGGGCTGTCTATGAGATGGCCTAGGCTTATGGTCTCTCGCAGCTGGTAACACAGCCCACCTGTGTTCCAGACGTTGAGAGCCATGAGCCCTCTTTGTTGGATCTTCTGCTGACGACCCACCCGGACGGATACAGGATAGCGGTTGATGCTCCCCTTGGATCATCTGACCACTGCCTGGTCCGTTCATGGGCTCCTGGAGCGGGTCCTAGCCGCTCCTCGACGACTGGAACTCGCACAGTTTGGCGGTACATGTCAGCAGATTGGGATGGACTGCGAGAATTCTTTGCGTCCTACCCTTGGGGGCTTTATTTCTTCTCCGATGATCCTGACGCCTGTGCGGACTGCGTCGCGTATACGATTAGCTTGAGTATGGCGACTTTCATAAGGCCTGGTCTGTCGAAGGATACGCGCGGCACTGCGGTAAGCGGGAACGTAATGACGTCATGCAACGTAGTTCACATAACAACAAAAAAGGTGGTCCACGTATAGGTTTTACTCTGTGCGTAAAACCGTTGACCAATGGGAGAACCGTTCATTGACAACCAACGTTACTATGACAATTTCGCATTGAAGTTTACTTGAATTTCCATGACTACAAATAACAATAATTTATGTTCGAAAATATATATCATTTCTTTAAAAAAATGTTTGTGCGTCATTTTAAATAAACTGGGTATATATGTTTACGAGACAATTTTCGCAATATTGATACGTGATAAAAGTGGTTCGTATCATTCTAATGAAATACACGTGTGCTGAATACATCCTTTTTCGGCTAAACAACTTATTGTCAGATCAAATTAAATTTCACTGTATTTATGTAGATATCCTTTCTTACATTATCGTTATCGATCGTACCGTAATTGGGTAAAAGTAAATTCCATAACGATTAAATTATTTTCCTATAAAATTGTCACAAGCAAAACCTGGAACAATACTGATGGACACTTTTTACAATAATAATTTTATTTTAGTATTTAACAGAATTGATTAATTGCCTACAAGGTGGACGGACGATCTGACTAAGGTCGCAGGAAGTCGCTGGATGCAGGCCGACGACAACAGGTCATTGTGGAGATCCTTGGGGGAGGCCCATCTTCAGCAGTGGACTTCCTGTGGCTGATATGATGATGATGATGATGATAATTTAACAGAATTTATAACACAGAGCTCAAAATATATATGCGTAGGTGTAAGTAGCACAAATTACAATATATATAGAGGGGGTTTTAATGGAATGGGAATGGAAAAAAGGGGAAAACACAGAACTTGATACTAAGTTGAGGAATTACATATTTAAGATTGCACCATGTCGTCACATGATGCACTCCAGGTGCTAGGAGAGTGGTGCTACATGTGTCGAACGGCGATAGTTTATTATATATTGCAGGTGGATTTTGTAAATAACTACAACGATAATATCCAACCATTATACAACGAATGTATGTATATATGCTGATACAAAACTCATCATAAGATTCTTTGTAGCTATTTTTTCGGGCTCATATGAAAAGCGGGTGCACTTAAACGATTGATGTTTTTATTGGGTTTGTTGTTTATATTTCTTTCTATGCACCTATAGGGATAAAGCCAGCTAGCGTGGTGGACTATAGTATGGCCTAACCACTCTTAATCGTATTCTCGATTGTAGAGGAGACCAGTGCTCTGCAGTGGGACGTATATGGGCTGATAAAGTGCCCTGCGAATAGGGATAAAAACTGATTGTATATAGATACCTACTAATAAATCGTCTCCAATTGTACCGTGATCAGTTGGGAACTAAATCCGTTGCTATATTTTGTTAAAAAGCATGGGGTACTAGGTACTTAGAACAATTAAAATACAATTCCGTTCGCCATTTTTATAACAATAAAATAAATGTAATTGACTCCAGTTTATAATCTTTTACTTATTTAATATTAATTAATTTTACTTTTTAATTGTATCTTTTACCAAAGCAAGGTATTAAAATTTTATTCCTACGTGGTGTAATATTGCGCCATTGTCATTGGAAACATGCTTGAACTGTTTTGAACGTATTGTGTGGCTGCACATAGTCGATATACGCGCCACAGCCCAAATGAAAGTTTAAACCAAACAAAAATTGATAAAAATATTGTCCTCAAATAAATTCATTGCACAAATACGCTTACCGCGACGAAATGACGAGAATGACGGCACGTTGTGCGGTGTATACCGCACTTGCCCCTCTACACCGACGCATACTGTGACAGCACAAAAGACAAGTCTACCCGTCACCCGGATGACCACTCACCGCAGACGCTGGCTGACGCATACTGCGGCGAAACGTCATACCAATGTCAATGATTTTCATACAAAACCGAGTTTGACACCGCATTCCGCGCAATGCAACGCTGTGCGTAGCTTCGACAGACCAGGGCTCAAAAATACCCGCAGGGCGTCGCAGCCGGCCTTGGTACAATCGTGCCTGTGCTGTTGCTGCGCGCCTTAAGCAGTCCGCATACGCGGCGTGGCAAGACGCAAGAAGGCGTCGGGATCCAAATTCAAAGGAAGAGAAACGGAGAGCTAAGGCCAAGGTGGAGCACATCCGCAGAATTGGCGAGTGACTCCAGAGCTCGCTAAGGCTGTGGAGGGTAATTTCTGCCTGTCCAGTTTCCCACTGCGCAAGCCCGATAACAGTTTGGCCCACAGTGCAAAGGAGAAGGCCGATCTTTTGGCCCAATTCTTTGTCTCGAACTCGACTTTGAATGACGGGGGCGCCACACCGCCGAACATCCCGCGTTGTGAGAGCCTCCTATCTGACATAAAAATCACCCAGCGTGCTGTCAGACGGGAGCTCAGGCTTCTAGACGTCCATAAGTCGAGGGGGCCAGACGGTATCCCCGCAGTGGTTCTTAAAACGTGCGCCCCTGAGCTGGCACCCGTGCTCACGCGCCTTTTTTTTTATTGCAATGAATGACGAGACGAGCAAGCCGTTCGCCTGATGGTAAGCGATACGACCGCTCATAAACAGTAGCAACATTCTCCTGCGCTCGCCATCATGAGACATAAGATGTTAAGTCTCAATATGTCCAGTAGTTACTCTGGCTACAATGTCCTTTAATCCGAAACACAACAGTGCTTTTACGCAGTGTTGTTTCACGGGAGAAAACCTTTACCGTCTTTCCTATAAAGCCAACCGGGTTCCGGCTTCGTGGAAGGTGGGCAATGTCCCTGTCCCCAAAAAGAGTGACCGTTTGGACCCTTCGAGTTACAGGCCGATTGCTTTGACATCCCTACTCTCCAAGGTCTTGGAGCGAGTTATAAACACTCAGCTCCTGAGGTATCTTGAGGATCGCCAGTTGATTAGTGACCGCCAGTACGGTTTCCGTCACGGTCGCTCGGCTGGTGATCTTCTTGTGTACCTCACGCACCGTTGGGCGGAGGCTTTGGAGAGTGGGGGTGAGGCGATTGCGGTCGGCCTTGACATTGCGAAGGCGATCGTACGAGTGTGGCATCGCGCCCTTCTGGTGAAGCTACCTGCGTATGGAATTCCTGAGGGGCTCTGCAAATGGATCGCCAGATTTTTGGATGGTCGGAGCATAAAAGTCGTAGTGGACGGCTGTTGCTCCGAGACCAAGACCATTAATGCTGGTGTTCCACAAGGCTCGGTGCTATCGCCGGCACTCTTTATCCTGCATATCAATGACATGTTGTCTATTGATAGCATGCATTGTTATGCAGATGATAGTACGAGTGACGCGCGGTACATCGGCCAACGGAGCCACTCTCGGGATTCCATTATGGAAAGACGGTTTCAACTTGTGTCTGAAGTCAAGAGCTCTCTGGGGCGGGCCTCCGAATGGGGTGAATTGAATCTAGCTCAATTTAACCCTTTGAAGACACAAGTTTGCGTGTTCACTGCGACGAAGGACCCCTTTGTCATGGCGCCGCAATTCCAAGGAGTTACTCTCCAAGGATCCAAGAGTATTGGAATCCTTGGCATCGAAATATCAAGCAAGGTCGTGTTTAGGAGTCATTTGGAGGACAAAGCCAAACTGGCGAGCAAGAAGTTGGGAATCCTGAACAGAGCCAAGCGGTACTTTACGTCGGGTCATAGATTGACGCTTTACAAAGCGCAAATCCGGCCTCACGTGGAGTACTGCTCTCACCTCTGGGCAGGTGCTCCAAAATACCAGCTCGACCCACTTGACTCCTTGCAGCGACGAGCTTGTCGAATAGTCAATGATCCCGATCTCACGGACAAATTGGAAACGTTAGGACTGCGGAGAGACTTCGGATCTCTCTGTGTGTTCTATCGTTTGCTCCATGGGGAGTGCTCCGAAGAGTTGTTTGAGATGGTACCACCGTCGCCTATGTATCATCGCAGCACACGTTTCCGCAGAAGAGTTCATTCCCACCACCTGGAGGCGTACCGCTCTCGAACGGTACGTTTCCAGCGTTCTTTTCTACCACGTACGTGAAAGCTCTGGAATGAACTCCCTGCATTGGTGTTTCCTCAGCGCTATGACCTGTCCTTCTTCAAACGAGGTTTAAGGAGAGTACTCTCCTCGAGGTAGGCAGCGACTTTGTTGTGCTGGCCCCCTGGCACTACGGAGGTCCATGAGCAGCGGTAGCCGCTTACCATCAGGCGGGCCGCTAGCTCGTCTGCATACAAGGCAATAAAATAAAATAAAAAATAAGCCGCTTATCAACCACATAAACGTAAATTACCCAAATCATGTTAGGAGAAGATAAATTAAGATTTTCTATTCATAATATAAATATTTGATATAAATATATATATATTAAGCTAGCGGCCCGACCCAGCTTCGCCTGGGTGCATATATTTTTTGATTCCACTCCACACCAAATACATGTTATTTTTCATATTAATCTCTTGTATACCTAAACTTAACATAGCTATCCTACTGTCTGGCTCAATCCCGTCTCATCCGTCTGTTCAGTCTCTTCCCGATCCGTCCCGTCCTTTCTCTTTTATTATCCATCCCGTCTTATAAAGTGCATTTACATTTCGTCCTATCAAATCTGTCAGCTATCCCAGCCCTCTCCCGTACCTTCCACTCTATTATATCCCGTCTCTCCATATACATGTACATATAAAGATTGCCTTATGAAATTTTGACATTAAAAACTTAAGCGTTTTTTATTGTCCATCCAATATTACGTCCCTTATTTCAGCACCAAAATGCTGTTTTTCCTAATAATATTGCACGCCATTACTTTTTGTTAGTAATAAAGTAATAATAACCATTTAAAAAAAGAATTGGCCTAATTGGTCCAGGCGTTGTTGAGTTATGCGCTTACCAACACTTTTTGTGATTCATTTTTATATTATAGAAGAAGATATTATAGTCCACCCTGCTTGCTTAGTGCGAGTTGGCGGATTTTATTTCACGTAGAAATTAATCCGAAAAGTCAGAGGTGTGCCCTGGGATTTGAACCCGTGACCATCGTTAACTTGTTGGCAGTCGCGTCTATTACGTTACCATATACAAATTAATAAAACCTTCATACTGCCTTACCAGGTGACGTAAGTAATAGAACAAATATTTAAAAATATAAAACTGCATATCGTTTCATTATAATGTCTAGATACGGCATCAACGTACCAATATTTTTTTTATTCTTGAGTCTGAAAACAATACTAATGCGAAATTTAAATATGTCCCCCAGCGCATCTAAAAGTATCAATTCAAAAACAATGTCGTTTAGGAAAACGAAAAATTATAATTAGATATATTTTGGTGTACTCCGGCAAAACGCTTCGATAGAGTATACTTTGTTTAAAACTGTTGCAATAATCTCAAAAAACAATGGGCGATTTTGGTAGATATGGACATTATTTCAATTTACATTTCACAAAATTATGCGCAAGACGCCGTATCTAGATAATATTATATACACGATATACACGATGTACACATTTTTTGAATTTTGTTCTATTTCGTCAGCCGTCAATGAAAGACAATGGAAAGATTTTACGTTGGATGGTAGTTGAAGCTGGACCGTCTTTTACGTCTCCCGTCAAATAAACAAAGATCATCCTATATTGGCTGGACTCATCACGCTTAAACGATACCCAAAAAAAGGTTTTTAGTATCTTCCTCAGAAATTTTCCTATTTTTCTCACCCCTAAAACCTTCCCAGGACTTCCACGAATATTTCAAGACCAAAATCAGCCAAATTGGTCCAGGCGTTGTTGAATTATGCGGTTACCAACACATTTTGCGATTCATTTTTATATATAAGATATTTGATATATATATATATATATATATATATCAAATATTTAATATATATATATATATATATATATATATTTATAAATATTTTTTTATTTATTTATATTTCAATTATATACAGGGTGATATTGACACATTGTACTTATTTTAACCCACATGTTTCTCATCACCCCATGTGACATTAAACATAATTAGAAAAATATATGAAAACATTTTTTGTCAAAAATTGTGATTTTTAGTTCATACTATTTTTGGGCATTCCATATAGATACGAGTTTTTTTATCGCTTAGCTGAACTTCAGTTCAGTTCGGAAACTTATCTGAGCTGTAAGAAACTCTGTATATATAGGGGTTGATCAATAGCCTTGAAACCTAAAATCGCGATTTTTGACAAAACTATCAGGCAGTTTTTGTTCAAACTTGGTACAATGTTACCTGGGATGGTTAGGAGCATGTGGTTTAAATTAAATACCAGATGTCAATATCACGCTGTATATTTGCTTTTTCTTTGTATGTGTTGTACTGTTTGTGTAGTAGGTTTTTTATTTTACTTGTTTCCTTTGTTTTGTTCCTTATTATGACTTGTTTTTTCTTTTTTCTTTTTATTATTATTTTCAAGCATTAATTATATCACATGTTTTAATTTATGTTAGTATGTTGGCTGGCGTTCGTATGTCACTCAAGGTGACCACTGAAAACCAGTGTTGCGCTGTGGCTCGCGTGGCAGTGCAACAATAAGCTGAGTGGTCACCTACGTGTCACATTTATGTGACGTACAAACCTCCTGTTTTTATTTTATTTTGTTTTTGTTGTATGTTAGATAACATTTATGTTAAACGAGTGTGTGCGTCATCTTATTGTGACTAATAAATGAGTTTTCTTTCTTTCTTTCTTTCTTTCACTGTGAACGGCTTGCTGGTCTCTACATTTATTGCAATAAAAAAAAACTTGGATTATCTTGTAACTCATATGTGAATATAATAATTTAGTAAATCTAACAATTCAATTATTTTAGCAATACTCAATGTGCATACAATCACAGTTAAGGGAAGTAACTATATAGAACCATTACATAGATTTTAACGTAAATAGCGCTACTTATGTAGAACAGTACAAAAAATATATTCGTAGTTCGTACATATTTATCGTTGGCGCGCCGATAATAACATATTAAAAAGGAAGTGAGGGCAACGTTGAAGGTTGAATTTTATGACACAAAAAATACAACACAAAAATAACACGGCAAAAATATGTTTTTTCTATCAGATTTTGAAAATGGGTAATTAAAAATAGTACGAAATATACAAATTGTAAGGACTCAACCAGTAAAAGTAGAAGAAACAACAAGAAAAATAGCCATCTTGCCCTCAACCTTCTGGCAATATCGAATATATTAGGATATTAAAATATGTTATAACCTTTTGCACGCTGTACATGCTAGTCACTGTAACCATTCAACTATACTCAAGTTGGAACCCTGTAGGTTTTTGATTCATGATGTAAAGTTTCGATAGTAATTTCATATTTCTTTAAGGCTGAACTCAATCATGAATTTTGTTAAAATGTTACAGATTCCGATTTTTTTAGTTCACTTATCTGTATCTTTGTGAACATGATGGCCACATTAAACAGATACTCAAACAAACCATTCCATAATGCTCTCACACCCAATTTTCTGTCTTGCCTATTGGCAATACAAACATTAACAATTTAGAAGATCCTTTATTTTTTTTTGTCTGTGACATACGAGTACACATAAAAACTCACGGGTAAGCAGAGGTGCCAGGATACCCACATTTTGCCTTGTATGTTCCGTCCCACGATGTGGTAGGTGGCGAGCCTGTGTAATGAATAGAAAAATCCAATATCTCTTGGCCC
Source organism: Hyles vespertilio (assembly GCA_009982885.2). NCBI lineage: Eukaryota > Metazoa > Arthropoda > Insecta > Lepidoptera > Sphingidae > Hyles > Hyles vespertilio. The sequence continues at coordinate 1,519,289 of CM042822.1, read as the reverse complement.
AACTCGGGATTCGAACCCGAGACCTCAGATTTGTAACCGTAACCTAGTACAACTACGCCATCGAGGCAAAGTTTTTTGTCTTTTAATACACATTCATGATATGAGATATTCATGACAGTTTTATTCATAAAAATAAAATTGTAAAATTACGTACATTCTATAAACAATACTTCTGCAAAAACATTGCTGTCGTAATTATTTGACGCAAAAACAAGAGACCACATGCACAAGTATTTATGTGGCTCCAACATTGCTGAATATCTATTCTTAAATATAAAAAAGTGCGGCGGGTTAGGCTGTCCGCAGATAGGGGTAGGTAGGTAAATAAATACTCAGGGTAATTACGTGGTTCGGGCTTTAATAATTTCGCATCACTGTTTACACCCGGCACTGTTGCTGGTGGTATGCAACGGGAGTCACTGGCCTTCGTTAGACACTGATCCGGGTCTTCGGCACGTGGCGGAACCCGGCGACAGCTCGCCGGCGAAGTTTGCTACCACGTGGCCGGACACGGTGCGCAGGTCAGCGGAGCGGCGCAGGCTCGGATACAGCCCGGGCAGGAAGCGGTGCGGAGCAGAAGCGGGTTGCAAGCAAGCGCACGGAGTCAGCTCTCCGTGCCGTGCAGGTAAAGAAGCAGAAAACGAAGAACGAAGAACCCAAAGAACCTGGAATCAGCATCCAAGAAATCGGAATGCAAACTAGGCTTGCATTCCGTGCCAGCGACTCGTGATAGCTCACAAGCCCGGCAGACAGAATACACTGAGAAACAAGCAGTTAAAAGCGATTAGCAATTAGAACACTCACCCCAGCGGGTTCAGGAAGACGCGTGGGTAGCACGCGGCTTTCGGGTTAAGAAAAGAGGACGCGAGACACGCGTATTTATGCGAGCGCCCATGACAGTTCGCACGTCACGTTCGACAGATGTCAGAAATTGAATCAACCAATCAGCGCAACGGAGGCATTGATTGGCATAGACAATACGATTTATGCCGACTATTGAGCCATAGACCGCAACTAATAGAGGTGACATTCTCACAACGTCACAAAAGGTTTGTGTCCCTATGTGCTTCAAAACAAGGGCGCTATCTGGCCAGTTTGAAAAATATTGAAAGATACAATCTTGCCCGGCCCTTCTATTTTGCCTTTCCTTAAATGAAATAAATTATATTATTATTATTATTATTACACTTTATTGTACACATAAAACAAATGAAAAAATACACAATGAAAAACACTTAACCTATGTGTAAAGTACAATCGGCGGTCTTATCGCCTTCGGCGATGTCTTCCAGACAACCTTTGGATGGAATGGACTATACAGAAGTAGAAAAACGGGGGTAGACATGTCATAAAGTAAATTATGAGTAAAAATCGAATGGTCTACCATGTACAAACAAAAATAAACATTCAAAGACTACTACCTAACATACTATAAATATACCTATACCTACATACATATTTATTATACATATATATACTAAATATATACATATAAACAAAATAAGGATGTGCAATGTAAAAACAATAGAAAAAAAATAAAGAGGAGAAAAAAGAAAGAAAATAAAAAAAATAAAATTGACAAGTAATTATAATATGGGGTTAATGAAATTTCAAAATGATCAACTTCAGAAGTATCCATTCTATCTGTGCAACATTCAACTTACCATCATTTATTGTAAGCCATTAATTTTTAAACTGATTTTTCTTTATGATTGTGAATATTTGTGTTTCATGTTTATTCGTGATTTTTTCAATCGTCTTTTTTTTTTCTTTATTACTGATTACTGTAAATGGTGTATGCCTTTCTAATAAATAAATATTTATAATATGTTTTAGATCATGCCACTAGCTTGCCCCACTCGAAAGCAAGCCAGCATTTATTCAAATTGTCTCACTAACAATAGGTCTCAACTCCGTTTAATAACATACCTAGGAGTTAAACTATAGGCTGTCAGAAGCACTGGTCACCCTGAACTAATAATGGTAGGGGATGTTTGTATTGCAGGCGGTTATGTCATGTCTGTATTATCGTGTTCGCAGTTTACCGCGCTATACGATGCGGGTCCATTTGTCTAACTTACTGCTATTCAAAACTTTGTTGCTCTAGTTGTTAATTAAGGTATTAAGTGTTGATTGTATAGTCTCGTGGAGTTTTGATGTTTTAGAATCTGTTTCCAGATCAAGTATGGAGTTTTCAATTTCATTTGATAGCCTCCGTGGCGCAGTTGGTTAGACGCCGGCTGTGAAACTGGAGTCAGACGGCTTGATCCCCGCACCGGAACTAGTGTTTGTGTAATACACGGGTATTTGTTTCGGGTCTGGGTGTTTGTGTGGCTGAAAAGTCTCTCGTGGTTTCTGATACTCACGGCGCCAGGATCGATCTAAATGTGGAGTTCGGGACTATGTATGTGACTGTTGGGTGTATTTATTTAATAAATGTTGATAGTATAGTCTAGACGAGAGTTTTAAATACTTTGGAATCTGTTTCTAAGTGAAGTATTCAAATGTCCATTTCAGTTATGATACATTCTAAAATTGTCAGATTTTGAAATCAAACATGAGCCCAAATATGTTATTCTTACTTCTTACGAACTTCAAGGCTAACCTGACAGTTAGATTAAATTAAAATAAACATAAACATTTTATTTATTTGCTGTTTGTGCAGCGATATGCAAAGTTAATGAAAGGATAACAATAAAAATTAAAAATTGCAGCAATATCAAAGAAGGCGATCTCTTACAAACCACAATGGGGGAATGTAAGAGAGAAATCTAAAATTTAAAAAAATATTGCATTAAGAAAATTTTCTTAATGTGCAGGTATAATATTATTTGAATTAATTATTATTACTTTAGATTGCTTATTAAGAAGTTAAAAAGTAATGTTTTAATTTTAAAAATTTATATCTCGCCTTCTGTATAACATCCACTCATCCTGGTTAAGTATTAGAAAATATTACGATTCTACGACGAAATATAAAAAAAAGTATTAAAATTACGAAGTATTTTTAACCTGTGCATAAAATTCGCTCTTTAGACGCGCGTTAGCCAAGGGTCGAGTCATTACAAAGAAAACCGTATCATATACACACATATACACATTTAGCGGGCACAGCATAAACCCGACGTCATGTGGGCTATAAAAACAATAAGAAAACCTCGATAGCGGCGGGACAAAAACAATATTCAACCCAGTAACTGTGCGGAACGACCTGGACCGTGCTATAATGGGCCAATACGGCTATAGTCCGATGTGGCATGTCTAGCATCCCGCCGCACCCGCCCCGCGCCATCAGCACAACATCACACGAACGCGAGAATAAAGCGGATTCGGTGATGTGACACACGGTTTAAATATTGACTAAGCTCCTCGAACTTTTATCAAAAAGTTTATCAATAATGTAATGTTATTGGCTTCCGTAGTATCATATTTGAGGACATTAATGCAATATATTGGTACCCTGCTTTTTTTGTTCCTGTATTTTAACTGTAGGGGAGAGATTCCTGTCGCCGGCGGGTGTTGTGAGTAAGGGTAAACCCATTACTACATCGTCCTCTCTACTCCTTTGATTTCCTTAAAAGTGCTCTAATAACTATCTAGTTTCTATGACACCCTAAACAAGGATCAAGTTTAAAGTATGCTTTAAAGACGAGGCTGCAAGAAGAGATTGATGAACATATTATATCCGTCGAAATATTAGGATCGGGCAAATTACCTACTTTGCTCTACCGCTCTCAATCGTACTCTCGATTGTAGAGGAGGCCCGTGTCCTGTAGTGGGACGTATATGGGCTGATACAGAAAGTGGTTATACTTAATCTGTCCTAAGTGCCTACTGCTTTAGGATGCAGACGTGACTCTTTCTCGTTCTAAACATAACTTTTGAAAGTCTTTACGAGGAATTTTATGCTCATCATCTGCAGTATTTTGTATGATGATGATCAGAAGATAGATAATTTTCTGCACAACACAATTCTCATGTCTTACTGTAGTACATTGTACCTCAACAGCGAACTAATCCGTCGGATGTCCGTATGTTGTACGTACGTATAAAGGGTCTTGTGGGGCCGACGCCGTGTATTTTTACGATCATCCGGCGTCCTCGAGGAATGTTATTAAGACGCTGATACTGTTCATAATAAAAGCAAATAACTCGTATCTACACTATGCACCGCTACGAACACCGTTATTGTTCGCCTAGTCGATGGGAACCGTACTTACAACGTCATTAGTACTGTTTGTTTACTCGCCTTTTTCTTTTCATTATTTATCATTTGTTTCCAGTTTTACTGGTCTATTTGTTCAGCTGCGGCTATTGATATTAATTTTACACTAGATAAGAATTTCTTTATGAAAAATGTGTTCCACTGGGTGCGGTCAAAAACGCGTAAGCGCCATGAAGTTAACTTTTACCGAAATCGAACGAGATCTTTGTATAGGATAGCTTCTCTATATGTAGGAATATATCTAAATGGCTGCGGGTCAGAAATTCGAAACTGCATAGAGAAAATAGGAAAATAGCCCATCATCGCGAGATTTATCCTGTATATATCCGTTTCAAACAACTTCCGAGTAATTGTGACGGACGAACGATGAGAGATGATTATTTTTTACTGGTAAATACCCTATTTAACATTGAAGTAAATATTCTGTTTAACGGTGCCAATTAAAATCTGTATGATCGGTATTGTAAGAGCGTTAGTGGAGCCGAAAGGGGAGCAAGAAAGGGAAATTAGGTCTCTGAGAAACCGATTCAACAAATGCTAAACTATGGCACGGTATTTGCTCTTGCTTTATGTCGATATCCTAGATATTAGAGATTTCCTTTCGAGCTAGCTCATTCCAACAGTAAACTAAGTTAGCTATATATAGTCGGTTTCCTTAAGTACCCACGCCTATGTGCTAGTTAAATACATTTTGTTATAACCGGATGAAGCTCCGCAAATCCTTATCCAGTAATTTCGTTGGATTTTTCCGCTCGGCTTACCACTGGAGACGTGATTATATTATGATTGGGGCGGCTTATTGCTCTCGTATATATCAACTGTAAACTGTGAAAGGTTGTACTTAATTTCCGGGTTAAGTATATTCTTCGTATGTTTTGCAATTGGCGTACAACAATACACTCTTGGGACTGGGACTAGTAAAATGACGAGCGTGCCATCCACCTGATGGTAACTGTACTCATGAACAGTACCAAAAACCAAACATCACCTTGAATTACAAAGCAATGCTTGGCTTCCACTGCGCTCGCCATTCTGAGGCATAATATGTTTATAGTTACTCTGGCTACAATATTCTTCAATCCGAAACACAATACTGCATGTACGTGTGCTCTTTTACGGAAGAAATAGACATTGGGGTGGTCTATATCACCTATATGGCACCCACAAAAGGCATTAAAAAGCATTAGCAGGTCGTCGTATTCGCGGACCTAAATCGGGGCGCCCTTCGCTCTGGGATGTCCGGTGCTGCCCACAATGCGTGTGAGGGTTATCGAGAGGTTTTTTTCGTATGCCTGCAGTGCCAACTTTGCTTTTAATAATATTATACTTATAGCAATTAATCTAAAAAGTATGGATATTCTTTATAAGTTCTGTAGTGAAATTTCAGCATGTTATGAATAAAATATCAATGAAAAATCAAAAAATTTCCCGTCCAACAGACACTATTCTAAATGCCTCCTGTGTTTCGCTTAATGAGCAGTTTCGGTTCGTTAACCCCGTCGTAAATTCTTGGAGCACTTGGCTTGGTCGTAACGTGTAGTCGTCAACGTGGCTCCAAAGTAGTCATTTGCGCGGATATTGGTAGCACATGCGACCAACAATAACACTTCATTGTTAATTGTTCATAGTAAAATGGCGGAATTGTTGGTGCTAGTGAGTTGATGTGAAAGCTTTCGGGTTTTAGAATAAGATACTGCAAATATTTGGTACTATACACCCATTGTATACATATGCGCCACGGAGGCTGTCAACGTCAGCTAATTAATATTAGCTGCATAATTGCAGCATTTGATCATCAAAGTAGATTTGACAATGTCAGCCTGCTGTTATTACAATTAGAAAAGCTCAAAGAAATAATAAAATAAAACCCATCGAGTGTTGATCCCTTACTAAGGTCCTGGACATCAGAAACTGCGGGAAAATCATATAGTTTTGGCCAGAAGCAAACATTTACTAGTCACACAAACATTTCTCGGTGCTGAAACCAAACTCGATAAATACATTTGCAGTTACCCCTTCGCCTTATATTTTACGTTTTTACTTATCGTTAAGATAATGTCAAATCATTCAATTAAAAAATGCTTAACCCGATAACGCGATTCAAAAGTCTCGCAACCCTTTAACAGGCACAAAAACATCGTCTATCAAATCCGCCCCGCGAAGTCGTCGGCGCGAGGTAGAAATAATCGCTCGATAAGAAAGTTAGGCGCAAATTTTTAATTTTCCACAGCGATGAGTTTTATTGTGGCCAAAATGACCGTTTCTACTCGCTATCTCGTAAAGGAGAGTGACAAATCGACAATAAGTTCGGCCCATTTGCTGTTATTGCGGAGATCGCGCGAACAATGGCGGATGGATGATTTGGGGTCCGTTCGACCAGTGATGATTCGTTAGGGTTAAATGAATCGCGTTTAGTGGGTCTAACGAGTGCGTTGATTGATTTTCGGGTTACTGTTTAATGGGGAGTGCTGGCTTTCATTGTTGGTGAATGACATCAATGAATTTGCGGATAACAGATAATGTCTCTCACTAAATTATTTTTGTGGCGGTTGGATATTCATGCATGCGGCTGTACAGTTTAGAGACGCAAATGTATATACCTAATGTATGTATGTAATGTTAAAATTTGTGTAATATATCTGGCTTTGAGTAGAGTATGTTATCATTATTATATCTGGATTATAATTATTGTAGTTATGCTTTGCCGAACTATAAAAAGCAGTGTATAAAATTATGTTCAATAGTGGCATTTTTATGGCTGAATTTTGACGCTGACATTTAAATCGATAAGCATTGTCAAAGCGTATTACCGGTTATTACCATTGCGGAATGGGGATGAAAGAGGCGGAAGAAAGGGTACAGATTATTGGACTTTGGTTTATCCGATACATAGCTTTCATTCGGAACCAAGGCGAGCGAACGTCAACAAAGCGATTAAAATAAATACTCTTAAATGCAAATAAGGATACAATTTAATGTTATTACAGACATAATATACAATAAAGTAAAATTATTATAATTGAAACGATCGCGCGATGCCAATGCGCTTTCACAGTAAGCGTATTGGTACTTAAATAAATAGACGCGTAATGAAAATTTAAACGAGAATATCCCTCTTTAATTACAAAGGTTATAAGCATATTTTAATTAACCATTGCATAAGTATATTTACATTTCAAAATTAAGTGTAGATGTTCGTTTTTTGACGATTCATTTGTGAGCTATATATCATGCAACTAGATTTGAACAAGTTTTTGAACTAATTATAACAAGGTCCGTATGATCTCATTAAAGCCACTGTGTTGGGTATTTTTATCATTATCTTCAACCTTATTTCGATTTTTTTATATATGAGATAATTAATACCGCTGTCCCATCAACAAGAGACAAACATAATCCAGCCGAACGCTAATGTAATCGACGTTTAACACAATATTAATAGTGGGCCATGAATAATCACGTGGTCGTGAGAAATGTGTCGGCGTCAAGATGGCGTCCATCAAAATGACGTTTAATAGCCCTGCGGCGGTCCGCCATTGGTCAGCTGTCGGCGCGTGCGGCCGCCATCTTGGAACGTCCGGAATGTCACCGCTCTGTCTTAACTAATTGAGGTGAGGAAGTCTATTTTAAGTAGGTTGGATTGCGCTTTCATCATAGTATTTGTTTATAATTTTAAAGGCCGCCAGTCTTCTGTCTAATAAGTCTAATTAGACAGACTTGTATTGATTAGAGATATTGGAGTTTGTATTCCCACATTAACAAAAGCATCGGAGTAGTAAGAAAGAAAATGACACAACTTATAGTTGTGAGGTAATTTATAATGTACGTGTTTATGCCTCGAAATAGGTACAAACGTACCTTTTTTACTAACAATTTATCGTCTTAAAGCAAAATTATAATTCGAAATTGTATCTGCTGTTATATGACATAGTATAATCTAATGACATGACTTCAGCCGTAAATTGGTCGTAAATCTGTCGACATGAATCAACCTGCAGACATGTGGGCGTGAGATCTGCCAGTATTCGGGAAGGCCGACATATTTCGTGAAGCGTGGTAATGGGCGAGTTTCATTCGAGGCCAATAAACAGCACCCCGGGGATAAATGTCATAAAGCAAGGAAGCTTAACCGCATCCGATATTTCACAAAAAAAAAACGCTAGATGATGCGGAAAACTCGAACAAACATTAAATAAATTGATAGTGATTTTGCCGTCACGGAGACAATCGTATGTCATTGAAGTTTCTATATTTAATCGTAGTCTTCTCGGTTTTGTATTAAATTTGCTGAGGGGTGAAGACGGGTAGGAGACAGGGTGGAGGGAAGTGTAAGGGGGTTTATTTGTGGTGACAGCGGCCACGGCTTTTAGCTCCGGCCTGATCAAGAACCGGGAAGGAAAGCAAATTCGATATAAACTTTAAACATCGCCGAGTGATTTCGATTTGTATGGATTTCATGTTTGTGTATTGAACATGTTTTGTGGTGAAGGGATCGTAAGGAACGATAAACAAATAAATATTGGCAAATAAATAGTCTTGAACTACCAGTAATTCAACTGTGGGGTCAGTCTAGTATTCACAAATCCTGTCATACAAGTCTAAGATACTACAAAAGCTTTTTTCACTATAAATAAGCTTCGCTTATATGTACAATATGTTTACCTATGTAACATAATCTTAGTAGTCGTTCTAGTACTTAGAAAGGAATTGATTTGAAATTTTTCATTCTTAATTAATTAACTTTCTTAATTGATTTAAACAGTATGGCTTATTATTATGGTAACCAGGACCCTCAAGTTTGCTATTTTGATGATTTTACTGGATAATTAGTGCGCCTGCTGCCTTCCTTTGGTATGATAGTTGCTATAACTATCAAATTTAAAATAAATAATCGTTTAAACAACTTAAAACACAAGCTTCAGTAAAAGACTCAACTAAGAAATGAAAATAATTTTAATTGACGCTAATATCCGACTTTACTCCATTGTAAAATAATTCAGTTTACTGTTATAACAGTTCCTTATCACTAGCAGCCTGGCTTTAATTAATATTCTATTTATTTAAGGACATCCAATGGTAATTACATTTTTTCTTATATCTAATACACTTACAATTTGGTAAAAAATGCACACATGCTAAATGCACTACCTGCAGATGTCACATCATTCATCATCAACATTGAATATTTAATAACTGCTAAGTAAAACTAGAAATAAATTAAAATAAAAACATAAAGAGATAAAATCATAAAATTAAAATTAAACAAAGTGAAATATTAACTAAATTAGAAATTAAAAAAAAAACAAATGGAATTAAAATAACACCAAAAGTAAATACTATGAATTGATAAAATGAAAGTATTTTACTCCATTGTCTAGACTAAAACTTAATAACAATTATTTTTACTTTTTAGTTGGATCTTTTATTGAAGCGTTTTCATAGTTTTTCGAACTACTATTTATTTTACGCAAAAAAAGTCTCGGGACGGGGATTGAGCCCGCGATCTAGCTTTCTACCGATAGCATTTTAAGTAACTGGGTCGTGGAGGCTGTTAAGACTTTTAATCTAAACAATGCCTAAACGGCTATTACTCCTAAAGAGCCACCATTTAACTGGAACACAGCTCCATCACGCAATAGTATAAAGAATTACGAGTATTTAGTATGGGACGTGTGTAGAGGGTTTGCCGTGTGCGCTGGGCTCCACGCGGCCTGACACGTTGACTGAGAGCGCTCCATTTCATAGATACTTCGCAATGACGTAGGAGACTATGGACTATTACATTTTTTTTAAATTGTAGGACAAGGTGACGCCAATTCACTAAATGGATGTACTAGGAGCCATTCAGACTGTTCAATTATAAGACAAAAGATATGGTTATCTCTCATCAATCGGTACAATTTACCGTGCTACTCTAAAACTCTAAAACAAAACATCGTGAGGAAATCTGCATACATAACGATTTATAAAAAAAAAACTATGGTATGTAAGCCCGCCAACACGCACTAGGCTAGCGTGGTGGACTATATGGCCTAACCACTCTCAATCGTACTCTCGATTGTGGAGTAGGCCCGTGCCCTGCAGTGGGACGTATATGGGCTGATACTGATACTCTAAAACTGATCTAATTTAAAAAAAATGCAATATATTATATGTATCCAAGTATACTTATACTAAAGTAACTATACAAATTGCACAAAGGCTCTGCCGTTTACATCACGTCTTACAAGAAGCCTCTATCACCCTCTAGAACCACGTAGATTCTTTTTATTATTATTTTTCTGCTTCAATATACTTAAGCTTAATTAAAACTTTGTTTAGTTATAAATGCTATACGATATGATGTGTCGCCTCATACCAAGCTTCCCACGTCAAACGCAGTGACGCTGGTAACAATGTAATATCACAGCGGCAACTAAATGGAGTATTTGTAGACAGAGCCGCCGGAGAATACGACGCGACGACGCGACGTATCGCTGCCATCACTAACCGCTCTACGTGTCCCCTACTTATATACCTAGTACTACACTTTGTGTAGCTGTGTACTGTGTTATGATTTCATTTGCACTTAATATCGTGAATATTACAAGCTACTTAACTGATGGTAGGTCTCTTATATAATCTGGGGGCGCGGCCGAGCCCCCTCCAAGTCGAGCTATAGGCCGTAACATCCTTTTCTCGAAGCAATTCAGACCATTTTTAACCCCCCATAACTTCGTTGTGGTTAAAGCAAGAAGCCTGAATTTTCAGTTACTAAGTAGGCATTGTGTAAACACGGTATATTTAAAATTTCATTCAATTTAAACCAGTAGTTTAAGAATTATAATGTGTCAAACTTTCGTAATTTTGTCACTCACTGACTGACTGACCGATCATCAAAAGTCTAAGGCACTTCTAGCAGACATAGAACCTTCAAATTTAGAATATAATTAGTGTTTAGTATCTAAAGTAAGGGAAAATTCAAACATTTCATAATTTGTGTCTAGTTTTCTAGATAGACCAACTGCGTGAATAACTTTGTAATCCCATATAAATGCATAGGATTACAAAGTTACATTTGCAGTTAATGAATCATTGTACCCGTATATAGTGGAATAATAGTTGTAGATAGATATCTATATACATGAGGCATAATAGAAGGGGATATAGAGAGGGAAATGGTGTATTCAGCCCATGAAACTGTACAACATTTCTCTAGAAAAACATGATGAAGAAAAACTTGCAAATAAATAGATTAAATAACTCGAAAATATCAATTACAATGAAAGAAAGAACATTAATAATCAAATCCGCTATATTTGTGATAAATTGATACCTACAAAAATAAGAAAAATCCATAAGACAGAGGCTTTAAGAAAAATCGTTAGTGATATTCTAGAAGTAAGAAGTACCGAATAGGAAAAAAGTAGGACTCTACAAAAAGACGTGAGATCCCATCAAAAACATCCTGTAAAAAAATTCCAAGTCTCGCAGCTCAGGTTTTCCACCGCAAAAAGTTGTGAGATGCATGTAATACCAAGTCGATTAATTTATTTAGTCCTTAAGGGACCTTCTATATAAAGTTATTACGTTAGTTATTACCATATCAATATTAAAAATTATTTACGTTTTAAATAAATAGATCGACTTGGCCAGTAGCATTATGTATAAATTGTACGATACATTATGTTTTCATGCGATGGCCAAGTCGATCCATTTATTTAAAACGTAAAGAATTTTTAATATTGATATGGTAATAACTAACTTAATAACTTTATATAGAAGGTCCCTTAATGACTAAATAAATTAATCGACTTGGTATTACATGCATCTCACAACTTTTTGCGGTGGAAAACCTGAGCTGCGAGACTTGGAATTTTTTTACAGGATGTTTTTGATGGGATAAGTTCTTAACGGGCCGAAATAGTTATATCAATTTGCGAAAATAAGAACATTTGGAGAGCACTTTACTTGTTAGGGTTCCGTGGCCAAATGGCAAAAAACGGTAAGGTAAACCTTATGTCTGTCTGTCTGTCCATCGTTATGTCACAACCATTTTCTTTCGAAACTATAAGAACTATTTTGTTGAAACTTGCTAAGTAGATCTGTGGAGTTTACTGGTAGTCTCTCATATGTGAAAGGCCGCTTGGGTAGATACCACCGCAATTTCTATTTCCCCCGCCAAAAAAGTTGTGTAAATGCACTATTGTGTTTCTGTCTGAAGGATATTATAGTAAGAGTTACTGGATATATTCAGCCTTAATATCTTATGTATCAGGATGGCGAGCGCAGTGAAATGCCAAACAGCCTTTTTTATAATTAATAGTGTTTTTAAGTTATTAAAAAGTAAATGATGGTTTTGGTTCATCTTGTCCAGAAAGTGAAATTCTACAATCGTCGAAGTGTTTCTCAAATCGTATTACAACGTGCCTGAGCCTGTGCAAATATAATAAGAAAACTTTGGAGTGCACTTGGCTTGTCTTTTTCCATGCCTAGTTTAAAATACAGTTACGACATATCCTACATTATGAAATAACATAATATTAAGGAAGCCTTGCTATAACCGCAGGTATCTAGTCCGCTAAAGATTAAATTTATGAAAATTTAATTATTTCTTTTGTTCTACAGTTTTCATACTTTTTTTAAATTTTACAATAACACTTTATTGAAACAAAAGCGAGAACTTAAATGAAGAATATTTTTCTCAAATGTTTTATTAGTTTTACTTCTTAGACGCTTCAAATCCTCTAGAATTGGTTCACTCAAGGCCAATTTCCCAAAATCTTTCGATATTCCAAAATCATCAAGTATAGGTCACAAGGCCAACGAATTTATAGAAAATGTTATTTTATACTCGTGTAAATAGATGTTTACTTGATCTTTTTGCGATATTAAGAGGTTCTTTGATCTAGTAGACCCAAAACTAGTTTACTCTTTCAAATACTTGTAATTTCCAATTTTCGGGTACTTTGATACAAGTATAAATTCGCCCAGTCCATTTCGTTAGCGAGAATGAATAGACATTTCAGTTAATCTTTTTATTTATGGTAGTGAAATAGAGGTCAATTTCTTAAATTATTTTGATTAAATTTGACCACGTATTTGGCTGTGTAGGGTTTTAATCTTTGCAGTCATACATTTAGCTATAGACTATTTAGATTGATATTTAGAAAATATGTTTACTATCATTGAAGTGGAGTTGTTTGATATACCGGCTTTACTCGTAAATGGGAGGGAAATTATAGATCTATGAATCACAGAGTACATTTTACATTATGAATATTTGTTACGGGTATGAGTTATAAGACCGAAAATGTTTTTTAAAGTTTGTGTATCTCAAAATAGATTTTGTGAATAATACTTGTATGTACCGAACCAATAAAAAAGAAATGGCACACAAATAATGTTTTAAAAAGAATGCCTATTAAATAACAATTAAGTAGTGAACGTGTTTCTATGAAATAAAATGTAGTTTGTTTGAATGAAGCGTTGTAAATCTACAGTGAAAAAGGCATTTCAAATCTTTTTACAGAAAATTCCAATTCATTTCAAAATCCATAAAAATACCATCAATCACAATGTTAAGTCCAACAAAATATTTTCTCCTAGTTTCATTGACCCTGCTGTAATGGATTTCTTTCTTTCAAACCACCTAGTAGCAGTCCAGGTTGGTCCTCGGGAGACAGGCTTGACAAATCGACGTCATCTGTTAGCCGCCGCCCGTGAGTAGCACTACGTCTTGTTGCTCAAATAGAGGTTTTGATAAAACTTTACATTTTAAACACTGCTTCGGGAATCGATCGTGCTGGGTTCTTGAGGTATCGTGAAACAATTTATTTTTGAAATATTGAAACCTAATTTTCAACATGTATATTTTATATTCAGTTAGAATCACCTCGTTATAGACAACATCTACAACCTATGAATTCCTTTGTAGTTTGGTTGCACTACTCATTGGAGTCACTTTGCCAGAGTCAATAATAACAAATAATTGCCTCAGTGGCGTAGTTGTACTTCTTTTTTTTTTTCTAATGGGTAAAATCTTCATTGGATACCCGACTATCTGAATAGACCAGGCATGCCGGACTTTACCGGCTAAAAGCCCATGTCTCAATCTGCACTTTGGAGGAGCTTTGGGACCTCATACGAACACGCCAAACGTCCCCCAGCGCTAGAGCTAAAAGCTCTCAACCACAAGAAACTCCGCAACGGTACTACGCAGCAGAAACAGGGCGATTTCTTCCACCACCGTTGCGTCTCCTTCTCCGAGCGGGATCGGCTCTTTCGCGATCACGCTCCGCAGCCTCTTCATGAAGCATTACTGCTTCACAGAAGACGACCACAGCTTTCCATTTTGACTCTCCCTCCAGCATCGCCCTTATCACTGCTGGCAGAGAGAGATCACGTCCAATCTGGGAGATCAGACCCTGCCGCTCCACTTCCCACGCAGAACATTGCGCGAGAGTGTGTGCAGCTGAGTCCCTATTATTGTGCCCGATGTGGTGATAGGCTCGATCCCTATCACATTGTGGGACGGAACATACAAAACAGAATGTGGGTGTCCTGTTATCACATCTACCTACCCCTTCTTGGAAAAAGATGTGAGTTTTGTATGTAATAAAAACATAACCTGTAGTATTTTATTCTATTGCACTTATACATTATCATGGGTGCAAGATTTCCTTCCGCCCGTTGATTTCACATCACGTAATGCTAACCAAGATAATCTGTACATTTCCTAAGCCCAATACATTGAGGCAGATAATAGGCATCACGAAATCAATTAATATTAATCTGCGAACGGAAATTAGCAAGCAATCACCATGAATGGGGGAAAGCCGTCTCGAGTGCTGTTACATTTTAAATTGAAATAAATGGACCGTACGGGCTTTCTTGGTATAAATTACTTTCCAGCGCAGTGTATTTGGGGATATGGAATAATGCTTCACCAGTAAGCTTTTAATTTCAATCGTATTCTCGATTGTAGAGGCATGTGCTCTGCAGTGGAACGTATTGGGACTGATACAGTGGACTTTCAGTGACTGAAGATGATGAGGATAAAAGGAATTGAAGATATGAAATCCACAGACAAATTACTGTATTTAGCAATACAGGTCCTAATATTAATGAAGAACAAAAACAAAGAATAAGTTTGGTATTGAACTATAACATCAGCAAAAAAGTATTGAAGTGAGATACAAAAAGAATAGTTATACATAAGTGATGATGGTTTTAAAAACTTCTTCATTTTAATTTAATGTTTCAATGTGCAACGATTGCGCACATATTTTTAACTTTCATTATGTAAGTGACTTTAGATCTAGTGTTATAGAACAAGATCTATTCTGACGCGAATTATCCAAATACAATAACGTCTGCTTCAAGGTTATTCGTTCTCGGTGCTCCACTTAATTGTACTCGATATATCAAACCACAGCTTAAGCTGACGTAAAGACGGTTCTCAATAGAACAAACGGCTCAGCTACACATCAATGGCTTAAGTAAAACCCTCGTACATTTTTGCTTTTAAAAACCACATTACCGCATTATTTATACATTTCCTTAATAATTATTCGTGAGATGTACAACACACGTCCTACTTTGTAGGGCTTAAAAACTACATTTGAGACATTGAAACAAAACAAGGAAGCACTAATTAAGTGCAGCGCCAGAGACAGTCGTTTGTAATTTTAATTAAATTGAGTTGAGCGTGGTAGTGCCGCGCCGCGCGGAGAACGCTCTGAATTCAACGCGTCACGTCGCCTGCCTGACGCGCCAACGTAAATCAATTGATTGCACGATTTTTTGGTATTTGGCTTTATTTTATTTTGTTATTTAATATCGTTTACCTACATATTCTACTACTGCGGTAAAGATTCCTATATAATTAAGATGTACCGGACCACTAGCTTCGGTGCGTGTTGGCTTTCAATAGAAGGAAACTATTTTGAAAATCTTTTAAGTAGTTTTATCAATGAATGAAATGTTTTGGATTTTATTATAATACATCAAAAAAATTCTTTATTTACATAACATTCCAGTCATTATTTAAAATAATTATAAATGAGTACTTACCGAATTTTATAATTACAAATTATTAAAATGTGCGGATTTTAATTAATAAAAATAATTACGAAATATTTACTGGTGGTAGGTCTCTCATATGTGAGAAGCTGCCTGGGTGGGTACCACCGCAATGTCTATTTCTCCCGTCAAACAGCAGTTTAAATGCACTGTTGTGTTTCGGATTGAAGGACATTGTAGCCAGAGTAACTACAGGACATATTGAGACTTAACATCTTATGTCTCAGGATGGCGAGCGCAGTGGAATGCTAAGCATTGCTTTGTAATTCAAGGTGTTGTTTAGTTTTGCTACTGTTCATGAGCGGTCGCATCGCTTACCATCGGGCGAACGGCATGCTCGACTCGCCATTCAAAGCAATAAAAAAAAACATACTTGAATATCGTGCTTTATACATGCGATATTTATTAATATTTAATTTACTGTAAGATACTATTGCTATTAATTTAACCAGCATTTATCATTTAATTTTATCTGTTGTAGTCTCTAATAGAGCTTTAAAAAACAAAGATATAGTAAGCTAGACTAGTGTCAGGTGATACATGAAATAAACCAACGATCCGAGCTTCAATAATCTAATTTCACATCCTATATGCCACAGACGACACGTAAGCAAAGAAAACAGAAAGAAAAAACAAACATTTGGATGAAACGCCTCATATGGCGACATTATTATGGGCATTTGGCTCTCAGTCCAATAATTGGTATAGTGTATGTTGGCGGCAAACTGTAACTGTGTGTTCAATTTACTGGCTTAATTAACCTGTATGAGTTATGAAAACAAAAGAATAGATACTTTTTCTAAACTGAAATTTGAATAATGTAAAATCAATCGAAAAAACAATATCTTACACCTTCATTTAAGTTCCTACCACATTGTCAGTTTTTGGCAAAAAGAAATCTCATATGAGTGGCATTTGTGAAAACCAACTGATATGAGGCCACATACCCCAAATTCCACATCTTGTTACGTAAATTTTCTTGACGACTCATATGCAATAGACTAGAAACCAATAACATTTCTATCTACCTCTCAGGGAATACAACCTTGAATTTATTTATTGTGTCTTTTACTCATTCGTATTGCCAGCATAGCATGAAACACGTACTCTCTCCCCTGGGCGGAGTGTCGGCTGCGTTTTCCTACGTAACATACTCAAACAATGCTTATTTTTCACCGGTGAATACTTTATTTATTTAGCTTAGACCTGGCCTTTAACAAAAGCTCGCAGGTTGATGCCTAGGACTGAGAAAAAATTTAATATCTTCTATCCCAGAAGTCCAGAAATAAAAGTGCGATTGCCAACATGTTCAAGGTGGTCGCGGATTCGAATCCCAGGGCACACCTCTGACTTTTCGGAGTCATGTCATTGATAGTCAATCACCTCGTACTAACTTCTTCCTCGTCGAATCTCGATAAAACGACTAAACACAAAACCATAAATTATCTTTCTACCCTTCAAACTCCTAATTGTTCTGAAAATGTTTGTTTTCAAAGAATTTGCTAGTTGTGATGTTAGGAAGACCATTACGCTTATCTCCTCCAATGCAGTGGGGAGTGACCATGTCAGCCGCAATATGCTTCTACCCATCCTGGACGAAATTCTTCCCATAATTTCCCATATCCTTAATTTTTCCATATCCACACAGACCTTTCCCAGTGCTTGGAAAGAAGCTAATATCATCCCCATTCCCAAAAAGCCCAACGCTTCTATATTTTCCGAATTCCGTCCCATTTCCATTCTTCCATTCCTATCCAAAGTCATTGAACGTCTAATCCATACCCAATTAAATGACTTCCTTACCAAACATAACCTTTTAAATCCTTTCCAATCAGGGTTTCGTCCAGGACATAGCACAACTACCACTCTGACCCATATTGCGGATGGCATCAGGTCTGGCATGGAGGGGGGCATGCTGACAGTCTTAGCGCTGCTAGACTTCAGCAATGCCTTCAATACTGTTGACTTCGATATCCTACTAAGCGTACTGTGTTCTCTTAACATATCTCCAACGGCTGTTGCTTGGTTTCGTAGTTACCTGTACGGGCGCCGGCAGCGCATCAGTGTCGATGATAATTTATCCTCGTGGTGCAGTGCAACTGCTGGCGTACCACAGGGCGGCGTGCTATCTCCTCTACTCTTCGCAATTTTTATAAATTCCATTACATATAATCTTCGCTCCTCCTATCACCTCTACGCAGATGATCTTCAAATTTACGCTCGAGCACCTTTAGATAAGATTGTAAGTGCAATTGCAACTATAAATCTCGACATCCATGAAATTTGTGAGTGGAGCAAGACATATGGCTTGAAAGTCAATCCTAAAAAGACTCAGGTCATTGTTGTCGGCAGCCCCAGGATGATTTCGAGACTAGATCACACCCAATTACCAAGTGTTTCTTGCGATGGAATAACTGTTCCATACAGTAACACTGTAAGAAATCTTGGTCTACACTTCGATCAGTCGTTCACCTGGGGTCCTCAGCTTCGAGAGTTAAGTCGCAAGCTGTTTGCCTCGGCAAGGTCCTTGCGACGGTTACACAATGTTTTACCCATTGCCACGAAAATTTCACTTGCGCAAACTCTCCTTCTTCCCATCCTTGATTATGCGGATGTCAGCTATCTTGATCTCACCGAAGACCAACTTAATAAACTTGAGCGACTTCAAAATTTCTGTATTAGATTCATATTTGGTCTACGCAAATATGATCATGTATCTGAGTTTCGTGCTAAGCTCAAGTGGTTACCTATACGCCTTCGTCGGAATACTCACGTTCTCTCACTCCTTTATAATATTTTGTTTAATCCTCTCACCCCATCTTATCTTAAAGAACGTTTCACTTTTCTCCATGACTCACATTCGAGGTCCCTGAGGTCGTCAGAAAACCTTAAGCTGAGAATGCCCGTACACACAACGACATTTACTGATAAATCGTTTGCTGTTGAAGCTGTCCAATTATGGAACGCACTTCCTGTTGTGGTTCGACGGGCACAAACCCTGTCATCTTTCAAAAAGCTAGTGAAAGCACACTACCTTTCTCACTAAACAGTTAAAGCATGGTATTATTTCCTCTTTTCGGATATATTTTTTAATTTGTAGTATAATTATAAATTATTATAGATGTTTATGTAATTATTTAAAACTGTATATATGTATATGTAACCTTCGGCCTGCTTATATAATATTATATTCTTTTTGCTGTGTATTGTCGTTGACACTGACATTAATATTTTAAATTGAAATAATTGATGTATTTTTTTGTGAATTTCCTTTAATTTAAATATGCGAAAGATTATTTAAGTTTATATAGTAATAATAGTAAAGCATGGACATTTAATTGTCGATTCTCTGTTTTAGATGAATCACATTGTGTTATGCTTTAAGAAGAAATAACTCTTGATCTTATAAATCGACAATTTACTTACATGTGAAAAAATATATATTTACAATGGAGAAATTAAGATTTGAATTTGTTGTAAAAGCCAAACCAGATGATACTAAGACAAATATTTATACCATAACCTCCATCACGGATACACAAAATCAAACTTTTCTTATGCCTAGAGAGTATCAATCAGTGAATTTACACAGAGAAATATTAAAGCATGAAATATTTGACAAAATAAAAAAATCACTCCAGAAAAGGCACGATAAGAGACAGGTTTGGATAACATTAACCAAGGAAATGAGGAAAACATATTTAGATGATGATAATTTACAATTTGATGGGTTTTTACTTGAAAAATTGGAACAAGGTCACGATTTGTCATCAATGGAACCAACATTATTAAAAAAAGCAGAAAATAAGACGAGATTAGTAGGAGAATTTTCTATAGAAAAGTTTTCAAGTAATAGAACAAATGTTAAACAATGGTTAAATACTTTTGAAAGTGAATGTGCCCGTTTACAAATAGATACAGATTTACAAAAAATAGAAATTCTACGATTACTATTGGAAGATACTTGTATAGATTGGTATACATCAATGATTATTAAACATACTGTAGATTCAGATTGGTCTGTATGGAAGAAAAGCTTAAGTGATACATTTGCTGATAAAGGCTGGTCACCGATCAGGTACGCTATGAATTTTAAATATATACAAGGGTCAATGTTAGAATATGCTCTTAAAAAAGAGAGACTGTTTCTAGAAATAAACAGATCAATAGATACACAAACCCTAATTTATTTGATTACCACCGGTCTACCAAACTTCATAATGGATAGAATAGACAGAGAAAATCTTAAAGAAGTAGATGACTTATTTAATTGCATAAGAGGACTAGAAAGTTTAACATTGATAAAAAACTTAAGTGTAGGAAATAAATACAATAACAAGAAATAAAACAAACTGAAAAAATACCATGCAGGATTTGTGAGAATAAAGGAAAATTAAGTAGATTTCACCCAGAGAATGTTTGCTGGTATAATTACGGGAAAAAACTGGTGGTAGGTCTCTCATATGTGAGAGGCTGCCTGGGTGGGTACCACCGCAATGTCTATTTCTCCCGTCAAACAGCAGTTTAAATGCACTGTTGTGTTTCGGATTGAAGGACATTGTAGCCAGAGTAACTACTGGACATATTGAGACTTAACATCTTATGTCTCAGGATGGCGAGCGCAGTGGAATGCCAAGCATTGCTTTATAGTTCAAGATGTTGTTTGGTTTGCTACTGTTCATGAGCGGTCGCATCGCTTACCATCAGGCGAACGGCATGCTCGTCTCGCCATTCACAGCAATAAAAAAAAAAAAAAAAAAAAAAAAAAAAAAAAAAAAAAAAAAAAAACAACTATTGACAAAAACATGAATTCTAATTCAATATTAAAAGTTGAACTGAGTAATGAAGATCCAAAAAACTAAACTTCCCTCCACTAATTGAGATTATGGTGATGTTAAATAATACGTTAGAAGTCAAGGGGCTGTATGACCCTGGTTCACGAATAACATTGATAAATTCAAAATTGGTCCAGGTGACGAATATGAAGCCTAGTTATTATTATAACACAATAAAAACAATAAGTGGAGGAGGTAAGACTAAAGGGTTAATAGTATTAGATGCCGAGTTATTGAATAAGAAGATGAAAATAAATGCATTTATCTTTGAAAATGAGAATTTTGAGTATGATCTAATTCTAGGATTAGATTCAATACATAAATTTGGGTTGACTCATGACGAGAATTTAAATATCCAAATACAGAAATATGACATTTTTGAAATAAGTAGTAAAAATATATTTGAAGATAGAGAGATTGAAAATATTCAAACAAATAAAGAGAAAAGAGAATACGCAGTTAATTTTAATGAAGGTATAGATACAAACAAATTTGACATAGATACAAAATACTTAAATACTGAGCAAAGACAAGAGATAAACATATTATTGGATAATTACAAGGAAATTTTTGCTAAAAATAAATATGATACTGGAAAAGTGAAGAAATATGAAGCCTGTATAGACATGCAAGTTGAAAAATATTGTTATAAAAGACCATATAGATGTTCAATCCAAGACAAGATAGAAATAGAAAATCAAATTTCACAACTTCTAAAACATGAATTGATCGAGGAATCTTACAGTCCTTTTGCGGCACCTGTTACCTTAGCTTTTAAAAGGGATGAAGGAAAAAAAAGTAGATTATGCATAGACTTCAGAGATTTGAATAAAATAATTATACCTCAATCACAACCATTTCCTCTCATAGAAGACTTAATAACAAAAACAATACATTGTAATTATTTTACAACTCTGGATATAAATTCAGCTTTTTGGTCTATCCCATTAAAAATTACAGACAGATACAAAACTGGTTTTGTAACTCAAGAAGGTCATTACCAATGAACCTGTTTACCTTTCGGCCTTAAGACATCACCAGCCATATTTCAACGGATTTTGGGAAATATTATAAGGAAAAATGGTTTGACAGGATTTGCAGTGAATTTTATTGATGATATACTGATTTTCTCTAAGACATTTGATGAACATATTACACACTTAAAAAAATTGCTGGAGGCTATTCGAGAAGAAGGTTTCAGGCTAAAAGTAACAAAATGTAAGTTTGCAAGTGATTCAGTTAAGTATTTAGGTCATATATTACAGAAGAATACGATTACACCTCTAAAGGACAATTTAAAATCAATAAAAGATTTTCCCGCTCCTCAAAATAGAAAACAGATACGACAATTTTTAGGAAAAATAAATTTTTATGGAAAGTATATTCCGAGTGTCTCAATAGTTCTTGATCCTTTACATAAATTGCTGAGAAAAGATCAAAGATTTAATTGGACAGAACAGTGTGAGGATGCATTCCGGAAAGTTAAGGAGTATCTATGTTCCAAACCAATACTAGCCATTTATGATCCACAAGCACCAATATTTATTTATACAGATGCCAGTACCATAGGTATAGGAGCAGTTTTGAAACAAATTCAGAACAATGGCGAAGAAAAACCGGTAGCATATTTTTCTAAAAAATTAAATGAATCACAGAAAAATAAAAAAGCGATATTTTTAGAATGTTTAGCTATAAAAGAGAGCATTAAGTTTTGGCAATATTGGTTGATTGGAAACTATTTTACTGTCTATACAGATCACAAACCTCTCGAGAAGTTAAATATAAGAAACAGACCTGACGATGAATTAGGTGATATGTCTCATTATCTGTCACAATATAATTGTGAAATAAAATATTTTCCCGGAAAAAATAATACAGAAGCAGATTGTCTCAGCAGAAACCCAGTATTGGGCATTGATGCAAATGATGAAGATAACTTAAGAACGGTAAATTTTATTGATATTCATGACATAACATATGATCAAGCACAAAATTTGCAAATAAAAGAACTTAAAAAAAACATTATATTACTAGATGGAATTTACTATAAAAAAAGTGGGAAAAATAAGAAAAAAATAATTCTAAGTGAAGATTATAGTAAAATTATAATAAAAAAGACTCATGAAAAATATTGTCATACTGGAATAAATCAAACAGAATCTAAAATAAAACCATTTTATACTGCACCGAATCTATCAGAAAATATTAAACATATATGCAAGAACTGCGAGATATGCCTGAAAAATAAAACGAGACTAAATAGAAAATATGGCTTTATGTCGCAATTAGGTCCAGCTAATAAACCCTTTCAAATAATGTCACTGGACACAATAGGAGGATTTGGGGGTCAAAGATCAACAAAAAGATACTTACATCTACTAGTAGACCACTTCACTAGGTACGCATACATCCTGTGTTCTAAGAATCAACATGCTCGAGACTTCATCAAACTTATAGAAAAAATTCCTAAAGAAGAAAAAATAGACATCTTACTCTCTGATCAATATCCAGCTTTTAATTCGAATGAATTCAAAAATTACCTTAAGGACAGGAATATTCAATTAATACTTACAGCGGTAGATGCACCATTCTCAAATGGTTTAAACGAAAGGCTAAACCAGACTATTGTAAACAAAATAAGATGCAAAATGAATGAATCGAAAGGAAAAACAAATTGGTCAAAAATAGCAGAAGAATGTAGAAATAGATATAATGAAACAAACCATTCTGTAACAGGATTTTCTCCTAAATATTTGCTATCTGGTGAGTCTACAGACTTGTTACCACGTGAATTAAGAGAAAAACAGATATTAACAAAAAGTTTGGAAGAAGACAGGAAAATAGCACTCCAAAGGTCAATAAAGTCACACGAATATAATAAAGCTTTATTTGCCAAGAATAGAATACAACATGAATTTAAAAAAGGAGATAAGGTATATGTTGATTATGGAAACAAATTAAACAAAAAAAAGATGGATGAAATTAGAATTGGTCCTTTTGAAATTGAAGAAAAATATCGGATTCAGTTTTTAAAATAAATACTGGTCGTGGTACAAGATCTATTGGACTATATCATGTTACAAAGCTTATTCCTATGCTTGTTGATATTTAGATTTCGCAGCAAAATTTTACTCAACTAATGTTGAAAAAATTTGCCTTTCGAAGGGGGGAGATGTAACCTTCGGCCTGCTTATATAATATTATATTCTTTTTGCTGTGTATTGTCGTTGACACTGACATTAATATTTTAAATTGAAATAATTGATGTATTTTTTTGTGAATTTCCTTTAATTTAAATATGCGAAAGATTATTTAAGTTTATATAGTAATAATAGTAAAGCATGGACATTTAATTGTCGATTCTCTGTTTTAGATGAATCACATTGTGTTATGCTTTAATGTGATGTTATTTCTTTATATTGTTATGTTCTTTTGTATGTGTACAATAAAGATTAAATAAATAAATAAAAATAAATAAAACGGTAAAAGAAAACATCGTGAGGAAACCTACATATCATAGCGATTTATGAAAAAATCTATGATATGTAAGTGCGCCAACCCGCACTAGGCCAGCGTGGTGGACTATATGGCCTAACCACTCTCAATCGTAATTTGGGTTGTAGAGGAGGCCCGTGCCCTGCAGTGGGACGTATATGGGCTAATACAGACAGATCCCAGAAATCTACATTAGTTTTAAGTCTGTGTGTGGAAGCACACCAAGAGTGACTGGAGTAAGTTCAATGGCCCAGCTAGGGAACAGAATGATAACTCGTTTTCTGCTACTCGAAGCATCGTCATTAGACAATACACTGACGAATCTCTGCATTCTGCGCTCCCCAACCTGCCTTCCAAGTGTTACAAGTGCAAGTGTTATTTGAGCGAGGCCTGTATTACACACATCCACACTTTCAGTAACTCCGTATAGCTTGTAAATAGCAAATAATATAATAATTAATATAACAATAAAATCTTAATATATAAGCCACAGATGTCCTCTGCAATTGATATCTCTACAATCCATATACACTGGATCTAGTGCGGGTTACAAGGGCTTACATATGCCAATAGAAATTCTCGCAAAACTCTACGCTATGCAAGTTGTATCAAGATATTATCCTTCATTTCTACTCTAAAGATTTGCTAAATGTCTACTACAAGTTAGCAATGCTTCATTTCCAATTCCGTCAGTAAATTGTACTTAAATTGCACCTGCATCAAGTAATTATTTAGCGATCCGTCTACATTTAGGGAGGGCTTTCACGATGCGAGTCACGTCAGCGCTCGCACGTGACGTTTTAACATCTATATGACGCGGTTGTCTCGCACAGGGATGCTGCACGGGAGCTGCGATGCTGATCATATTATTTCACGTACATTTAATTATCGGCACATACCTAGTATCGACAGCCCCAGTGGCGTAGTTGTAAGGTACGGTTACAAAGCTGAGGTCTCGAGTTCGAATTGCGGGTTGGGTAAAGTGAGATTGGATTTTTCTATTCATTATCAGCCCAGAGTCAGGAATTTGTGCCCGATATGGCGATAGGCTCGCCACCTATCACATCTTGGGACGGTACATACAAGGTGAAATGTGGGTGTCTTGGCACCTCTGGCTACCCCTCCTGGTAAAAAGGCGTGAGTTTATATATGTATGTTCATACCAAGTCGGGAATAAATATTGAAGGAAGATTTTAGAAAGGAGAATCGATCGTTAAGCTTGGAATATTCGACACACAAGTCAATTGAGGTTTGTCTTGTACTCTAAATTAATTGAGCGTACACATAATGTTCTATTTTTGATGTTACTAATGTCAATAGTGACAAAAGATGGCTATGATTATGAAATAACCATCATATTCAGCCTCAGATAGTTGACTTCCGAACTAAGGGAATTTTGTTGGGATCCACAGTGATTTTATCACAATAGATCTGCAGGCAGTGACTTCCTGCAACCTAAAAAAAAACAATATCCTATAGGGGAATAAAAAATAATAATTGTGCATTCATAAATCCTCACCTAAAATCCTCTCGCAAAGAAATTTTCGGGGTATGAGTATTGATAACCTTCGCAAGGATGCCGACAGCATTGACTAGAGTCCACTGTTCCTTACAGATAGCATTGACGCTAAAGTTGAGTTTTTTAATGGTAAATTAACCTCACTGTATGATAGACATGCACCCGTTAAAGCTATTAAGGTGAAACACCTACCAACCCCTTGGCTTACGGCTGAAATTAAGGAGTTGCTTGCCAAAAAAGCGGCCGCTAAGTCCAGGTTTAACCGACGCCCAAATGAAGCTAATTGGCTGAAATATGTAGCCGTACGGAATCACTGCACAAAGGTATGTAGGATCGCCCAACGCCGACATATCCATAACTCTGTAGAAAACGGAGACCCAGCTAAAGTGTGGAAATTTCTTAAGTCTTTGGGAGTGGGTAAATCGCAACAAGGCTCTATTCCCAAGTCTATAGATTTAAATTCTCTTAACCATCATTTCTCCTCTCCATCTTGTTTCCCCAGGACGAACAAAGATAACACTTTAAAGCATCTTTCTACCCTTAAGGCTCCCGATTGTTCTAGTTTCGTTTTCAAACAATTTGCTATCTGTGATGTTAGGAGAACTATTTCGCTTATCTCATCGAATGCAATGGGAAGTGACCATGTCAGCCGTAATATGATTCTTCCTATCCTCGACGAAATCCTTCCTATCATTACCCATATCCTAAACCATTCCATCTCCTCAGGGACCTTTCCGATCGCTTGGAAAGAAGCCCACATCATTCCTATTCCTAAAAAACCTAATGCTTCCCTACTCTCCGAATTTCGTCCTATTTCCATCCTACCATTTCTGTCTAAAGTCCTTGAGCGCCTAATCCATAGCCAATTCAATAGTTTCCTCTCTAAGAATAATATTTTAAATCCTCTCCAATCCGGATTTCGTCCCGGACGTAGTACAACCACTACTCTGACTCATATTACGGATGGCATCAGGTCAGGTATGGAGGAGGGCAAGCTGACAGTCTTAGCGTTGCTGGACTTCAGTAATGCTTTCAACACCGTTGATTTCGATGTATTACTTGGCATTCTGAGTTCTCTTAACATATCTCCAATGGCAATTGATTGGTTTCGAAGTTACCTGTATGGACGTCGGCAACGTATCTGTGTTGAGGAAAGTTTTTGAAGTGAAAACTTCTTTAGCGGCGTTGAGCACTTTTTCTGTAATGGGTATAAAATCTTAAACTCGCGTCAGGACACGTGACCTGATCGTAAGACGAAAAGCGTAAGACGGATGGAGAGTAGACAGCTGTCAGTTAGCTGTCAGTTTATAAAGCTTTGATGAATTGCCAATGATTTTGAGTGGAGATTTCAACATAAACTTCGCAGACGATAAAAATCAACTATTAATTGAATTTTTAAATAATGAATTTGGTTTAACTATGTCGAATGATCGCAATCTTAGCACAACGAAATACAAAACTACTATTGATGCGGTCTTTATTAGACATTTAAATAGGTTCGAATCAAAACTGTTCGTTTCTTACTTCAGCTACCATAAACCTATCGTATCAGTTTTAGAGATTGGCGATGATAGTTCTGGTAATGATGATGGTGAAAAAGTCGTTGAAATTATGGATGAAAGTTGATTTTTCGGAGAGATAAACTTTTTAATGTAAAATAATTGTAATAGTTTTAAAGTGTTAAATTTTTAATGTAATATAAATTGTCATGTTTGTGTACGATAGCGCAATAAATGAATATTGTATTCTACCACATAAATGATAGTACTTTTATACTGATAAAGCAATTGGTGCAAAATTATTCCCTAACCATTCCAAAATATCAAACATGCTCAACGTTAATAATCAAGTTTTTTCCTCATGGTGCTCTGTGAATGCTGGCGTCCCTCAGGGCGGCGTGCTATCTCCTTTACTCTTCGCTGTTTTTATCAACTCTATAACTAATTATCTCCGCTCATCCTACCACCTTTATGCAGATGATCTCCAAATCTACACTCGGGCGCCCCTGAATAGGCTAGCTGATGCAATTTCGGAAATTAATGTTGACATCCAAAGCATCTGTAACTGGAGCAAAGCTAATGGGTTGCAGGTTAACCCTGCCAAAACTCAGGTCATTGTTGTCGGCAGCCCCAGGATGATTTCAAAACTAGACTGGGATCTTGTATCGTCTATATACTGTGATGGTATCATTATTCCTTACAGTGATACTGTAAAAAACTTAGGTTTGTATTTAGATAAATCCCTTACCTGGGGCCCGCAGCTTCGTGAGCTAAGTAGAAAGTTGTTTGCTTCAGCTCGCTCTTTGCGAAGGTTACACAATTTCCTACTCGTCGCCACGAAAATTTCACTTGCGCAAACACTTCTTCTCCCCATCCTTGATTATGCCGATGTCAGCTATCTTGATCTTACCGAGGACCAACTTAATAAACTTGAGCGTCTCCAAAATTTTTGCATACGGTTCATATTTGGCCTTCGCAAATATGACCATGTTTCCGAGTTTCATGTTAAGCTCAAGTGGTTACCCATACGACTTCGTCGGAATACTCATATTCTTTTTCTTCTCTACAACATCTTGTTTAATCCCTTAACTCCCTCTTATCTTAAAGATCGTTTTATGTTCCTTCATGATTCACATACAAAATCCTTGAGATCGTCGGAGAACCTGAGGTTGAGAATGCCCGTGCACTCTACGACTTTCATGGACAAGTCTTTCACTGTACAAGCAGTCCGATTATGGAATGCACTTCCTGATGCAGTGAGACGGGCACGAACATTGGTGTCCTCTAAGAAAATGGTTAAAGAACACTACCTGTCCCTTTAACTACTACATTACTCAAGTGATTGATTGTTTGTATATTATGTATGTATTTGTATATATTATTATGATATCTGTCCACTTGTATATGTATATACATGTATTTATATATTTATTTATTTATCTAGTATATGTTATGTTTGTTAATTTTTAATTATATTCGTATGTCACGTTTTTTGCATATATGATTTTATTTAATTTCTTTTTTCTTTAGTCAATCTTTATCTTACTTGGTACACTATTGACTGCCCTCTCTTTTTTTCCATCTCTTACTGTCCATCCCAAGGTAGTCGGTAAGAGATTGCCTCGAGCGATACGACCGCCTTTTGTACCACTATGTAATATAATGTTCTGTAATTAAGTTAACTTAGTGTACAATAAAGCATTTAAATAAATTAAATAAATAAATAAATACATAATTAGATTCACGTTTTTTCTGAGAATAGGTAGGCAGAGGTGTTACCAGTACACCCACGCCTCGCCTTGTATGGTTCATTCCAAGATTTGATATGGGACGAGCGTATCGTCATATTAGGCACAATTCCTAGCTCGAGGTTGATAATAAATAGAAAAATTCAATATGGCTTTGTCCCACTCGAGATTCGAACCCGTGACCTCAGCGTTGCAATCGTACCATATTACTGCGCCACCGAGGCAGTCCAAATCTTTTAAAATTTAATAAAAACATATGTTGGCACAGCATATCGCCCGTACTTACAACAGTTCTATATTCTCGCAGTAAATATGCGTCCTTTGGAGCTTACACTTAAGTAAACTGACTTGGCGCAGTGAATTCCGCTCTCTGTGTACACATCGAGTATTTGGAGTGCGCAAGTTGGGACCTTCCAGCTTCTACAACTTCCCAGTCAAGAAAAACATTAACTGAGTGTCGTTTAATTTAATATTGGAGTAAAAGTGATCTTCCAATACAGAGTTTATGTTTTATTAGAAACACCAGTTATGAACACGACGGGAACAGATTTCAGTTAATTTGGTTCATCACTGAGTACTTTATTTACATAATTTAGTTTGAAGACTTTTTCAGCTCGTTTTCCGATTATTTTCCATTTTGCATTCACATAACATAGACTGAAATGAATCACCAGTGAAATTACCACGCGGATAAAGCCGAAACTACGCTATTATTACAACCAAATACACACGCCGGCACAATTAGAGGAACACGCACAAAAATTAGTTTTTTTTTAATTTTGTTTGCTGTTTGTTTAAATGGTTGTTTTTATATTTCAGCACCTTTAAAAAATTAAATGATGAAAAAAGATTTTTGGATATTTAGAGTTTTATCGTTAATTATACGCTCTCAAGTGCTTTTAAGATTTTTCACTTCCAAGTGGTTTCACAAATTTTTTTTTAATTTCATTTTATGTGACTTAAGAGCGTATACACCTTGTGCGCAAAGTCAACTATAGGTATTTCTTCGTTAATTTCACGCACACATAAGCGACCAAAGCTGTGTGCGTAGAGCTGCCGCGTCGGCTCGCTATACAAACGGCTCAAACAACTTTGATCCGTGTGCTTCAAATATTCATTTGAAATGTAACTGTAATATAATATCATAAAAATATTTATTTGCATTATAAGTAGACAAATATTACTGTGCAAGCAAAGAATAATACAAATTTAGATACTAATCATATTTTCGTTATTATTACATTGTTAAGTTGCATTCAAATCAGTGTTCAATCAGCAGATACTACGGACGTTTTATTAATCATTTCGTGTTCGAACACATAAATAGTGTTAGGGGCCTTACAACCCCTTACAATTACGAAATATATTTAATTTTATATTACAATACATAACATAATTTAGCCTCGGAATTACATCCCATTATATTACCTGAAACATAATTTATACTCACTACAAAATCATTGTAGGTAACAAAAATAATTAAATATTTTACTACCAAAGTACTAAGATGTGGTAATCGCAGTCCGCGCGTGGCTATTTTCACTACGCGCGGCAATAATCGACTGCAGCCAGGCCGGAGCGACGAGCGATACGTCCTCCCTCTAGAAGGCCTTGCGGCGGTCTGATTTGAGCCACGTCGGACAGCGTGTTTTATAGTGGTTTTTAAAATATTTGCAGAAAACATGAAAAATAATTTTGTTGAAATATAAAAATGGCAATTTATTGATAAGATGTTCTTCTATTATAATATGCAATTGCTATAAAAAATTATGTACGATAAGTTGGTGAAAAAAAATATGTTCTTGACGAGAGTTTCTGAATAATTTCGCATTGTTTAAATTTTTATTTTTCAGGAACTAAACACAAAAAGATTATTTTTCTCAGCAAAATGCCTCCATAAGGGTCTTATTAGTCTGATAGTATTTTTATTTTCATCTTATATTTAGTGGTTTCGGATATCTTAAGCTTCTAAATTGCCATTTAAAGCCTAAATAACGAAACTTGTGTTCAGTAATCCTTATAGTACTCACAAATTATCCATCAATCTGTAATATTTTCCACCAAAATCCCTAGATGACAACCTTTTCTAAAGTTAATACTAATTATTTTTCCTTTAAATTGTTTATTGGTGGCTATTAACTCATTTGAAAAGTCCTGTTTTTAAGGCAAAAAAGCGCGTGCAGGGTATAAACGCTCTTAAGATATTTTTATTGTTATTGTTTTTAGAGTACCTGTCTTGTAGGATATAAAATGAGTGGCTTACCTTCCACTGAAGTTGCCAGAGCGGTAACAATGATTGAAAATGGTCAAGGGTAGGATTCAGTAAGTCGCGCATTGGGTGTGTCGGTATCTGTCGTCTTTCTCAACGTTAAACGTTAGAGGCACATAGGCTCTTATGTGCGGATGCCAGGATAAGGCAGAAAACGGTGGACCAGTACCCAGGATGGTCATTTTATACGGCTGAAAACTTTGAGAAATCGTCGTCAAACGGCTATTCAGACCCGAAACATGTCACAAGAAGTCCGTGATGTTAATATCAGCGAGCGTACAGTGAGAACACGTTTAAATGAAGTTGGACTGATGTCTTATGTTCCGTCAAAAGCTCCAAAACTCGAGGTGGTACATAAAGCAGCCAGATAAGCTTTTGCTCATCAACACCGCAACTGGACAAATGAGTGGAGCCGAGTTTTGTTTAGTGATGAAAGCAGTTTTGTTGTGAATTGCCTAGAAGGAAGGGAGAGGATCTGGAGGTATCGAGGAGAACGCTAATCGAGGAAACTTTACTGAAAGAGGTGTGTTATGGCGGAGGGTCAATTTTGGTATGGGGTGGTATATGTTTGGAAGCACGCGCGGAGTTAATACTTATAGAAAATGGGTCTTTAGCTGCATAAAGATACGTCGCAGAGATCTTAGAGTCCCATGTATTGTCTTTTGCACCATCCATAGGCGAATATTTTTTATTTATGCATGATTATGCGCGGCCCCACACATCGCAAATGGTTCGCGACTACTTAAATCAGGCCCAAATCGCGCAAATGGATTGCCCAGCAAGATCACCAGACATGAATCCCATAGAGAACGAATGGGACGTTATCGGAAGAAAGATAAATGGAAGAAACCAAGCCCCCTAAGATCGTCGAAGGATTAAAATTCATGTTAGTGCAAGTGTGGGAGTATTTGTCCATTATTAATTTTCTTAAATTATTTCTGTAAGTTTTTAAAATACACGATTACATTTGACAATACAGAAATTTCATTTTACTGTATTTCCGTTTAATTGCATTTGCGTCATTAATTAAAGTATTTTTTACTCAATTTTAGTAATTTGTTATAAATTTTGCCTCATTTTGAATATTGAAAAATAAAACATTCAGTTATTATAATTTTTTGAGTTCCCGACGTTTCGAATACTTTACAGCTTTCGTGGTCACGGGGCGGACTGAGGTATTAGACCTCAAAAAATGTAAAAATTAAACCAAATCCGCGATAAAATCCGTAAATAATAGTCTTATTTCAATGACAACACAATTACCACGTATATTGAATGTAAATTGTTACCAAGAAACTTATATATTGTTTTTTTTTTTTTTTTTTTTTTTTGCTGTGAATGACGAGACGAGCATGCCGTTCGCCTGATGGTAAGCGATGCGACCGCTCATGAACAGTAACAAAACCAAACAACACCTTGAATTACAAAGAAATGCTTGGCATTCCACTGCGCTCGCCATCCTGAGACATAAGATGTTTAGTCTCAATATGTCCAGTAGTTACTCTGGCTACAATGTCCTTCAATCCGAAACACAACAGTGCATTTAAACTGCTGTTTGACGGAAGAAATAGACATTACGGTGGTACCCACCCAGGCAGCCTCTCACATATGAGAGGCCTACCACCAGTAAGATCAGTACTGTTACATATTTGTATCTTTTTAAAGGTGTTGTTTGTGAATATTCTATCTAAACTTTGTCTGAAGAAGATCGCGACGAGAGATCGTCCACGCACAGAAATGCGTATGTGTATCACTGGCCTAGTGCGGGTTGGCAAACTTTACATAGCATGGATTTTCCTTCAAATATACTGGTATGTAGGTTTCCTTGTTTTTCTTAACCGTTATAGTACGTGATGATTGATTACCAATACACATATAGGTCCGCAGAAGTCAAGGTGCGATCTGGAATTTGAACCCTCGACCACCATGAATATGTTGGGATCTGGGTTTAGTCCGATAACAACATGCCACCACGCACTATATCTTACGCATGCATATTTATTTTTGTGCAATATTTTTTTAGTTATGACCTGTAAGTGACTTAAAATGAAGAATAATACATATATTTACATAGATGCCTTAAATCTTATACATTTTGCTGTGATAAAACTACTTTCTATAAGGATTTTACAAATCTAGTTATATTGTATTTTTGTCAGCTTCGAAACGTCGTGTGGATGTAGGCTGCGAGCGAGGACCTAAATTCTAATCCCAGGTTGGTCACTTCCACTTCCGTGCCTTTTGATTTTATAATGGTTATCAGATTTACCCGTAACTAGTATTTATGACTGACATGGCGATAGACTCATAGTGAAGTGTTTTTGTCGCCATCTCTGCCTACTCCTTCGAAGATACAGGCGTGAACATATGCACGTTGTAAAAAATAGTAATGAATATCAGCAAGTATATTAAAATTTCCAAGGTTACTGGATGGATCAATATTACAAGTTATTGACTTGTATGCACTTAGCGAGTTTATGTAGCTATTAATTAATTTCGTTGACGTCGTATCGGGTTAGAGGTGACGTGAACCGTCATATTAACTTGCAATAAAAATGATAGGCACTTTACAAAATATTTATCATATTGTTAGATGTCAGAACTAGTTATTAAAGTACCCATCATCAGTTATAACAATCGAAAATATAAATACAAGACATTCGAGTAAAGACTGCATTCCAGTTCCAACCATTGAAGAGGCACCGAATCGCTTAGTATTTTTTATTTATTAAAACTCAAATTATTTTCATGATTAAATTATTATTTTTTTAAATGGATTTATGTATATATTTTATTTATAAACTTGTAATTATCTCGCATTTAAAAAATAATCAATATTTGAAATAAATCAATGTCGACAACAATCTATATTATTTAGAAAGAAAACAAAGCAAGCTCTCAATATAGCGAAAACATTTATATCAAAAGCGCCGAAACGTTTTTACTCGTCGACTTGCCAACGAAAATAAGTAAGAATAGCTATTCCTTTGCGTAGATTCCTTCAGTTCGGTAATCCAGTGTAACGGGGTACATAACAGCTGTTTATGCGTCGGAATCAGTTGATATTCGTACATTTTCCACCATTTTCCGACGAAAATATACCCTTAAGGGAGGTCACAGAAGTCGATTTCCTATGTAGAATAGAAACGAATAAGTATTCATGTTGTCGGCGTCCATGTTGCGGTATCGCTATAGTGGTAAAGCGACAGCGGGTATTTATGGTGTTTTTGTAATAATTAACAATTAGCCTGTTAATCGTCTCTTTGATATTGTGGGCCCCAATGTGATTAATCTCTGAATTTTGAGGTCTTTAGATAGTCTAGTCTTTTATATCAGATTCTGATGCTGACAGCATGGAAGTGTGAGCCGTTTAGAAAATCAAAACGTTTCTTGAGATAATTGGAAGAACTAGAATTAATTAAAATAAGTAAACATTTCGGAAAAAAATACTATGCCAGGCCAATATAAAATATTTTTTTTATATTGGCCTGGCATAGTGGCGGCATTGCAGCTGATGGTAAGTGCCAATGCCGCCCAGACAGAGTATCCATTGACATCAGACGGCAGTGCCATGCCAATGGAAACAATTATGCCGGCCTGCTAAGGTGGCTCTTCACACCACGGCGGAAGGTCCCAGGATTGTAGGAAGGAGGGAACACGTGCGCCGGCAAACAATTCCACAGCCTGACGGTGCGGCACAGAAACGAATTTGAGAACCGTTTGGTTCGCGCCGGGATGGTGTGGACCATCAAGCTATGGCTTCGCAAGCCAGCACGCGTGGTTCTGATTAGGAATGCAGAGGAGGGGATCAAGTTGAACAATTCTTCAGAGCACTCACCGTGATACAGGCGGTAGAACACGCTTAGAGAGGCGACATCTCTCCGGAGTTGTAGCGACTCTAAGTTGCTCGTAACGTCTGCATCATTCACAATGCGGATGGCCCGCCGCTGCAATCCATCCAAGGCATCGAGCAGGTACTGGGCGGATCCATCCCAAAGGTGCGAGCAGTACTCCATACCCGGCCGGACCTGCGCTTTATATAAACGACAAAGCTGACCGGGCGTGAAAAACCGACGCACCCTGTTCAGGACTCCAACCCTGCGTGATGTGGCAGTTATTACGCCCTCGATGTGATTCCTTGGATTGAGATCACAGCGGATATCCACACCAAGGATACTTAGGTCATTCCGTATTGAGGGGGAGCACCCTGAATAATGGGGAGGGGAGAGAACGGGGATTTTTTGCACGTGAACGCACACACCTGGGTTTTCTTGGCATTGAACTCAACCATATTCCTGGAACCCCATGTAGAAATGAGATCCAAGGTCCGGTTGAGCTCAATGACAAGATCTTCGCGTCCCTTCACAGTTTCAACTTGGCAACCTGGAGGCCCGCAGTGGTATCGCCCATGAACCGTGCTGTCATCTGTATAGCAATGAATGTTGCCAAGCGACAACATGTCATTGATATGCAGAATAAACAAGGTGGGCGACAGCACCGAGCCCTGAGGAACTCACACTCGGCATTTACCGACATGAGCGCCGAAGCGTGTCCGTCAACGACTACACGTATTCTACGTCCATGCAGAAAGTCGGAAATCCACGAACACAGGTTGCCGGGTAGACCGTATGCCGGAAGCTTGGACAGAAGACCACGGTGCCAGACCCTATCAAACGCCTTGGCAATGTCGAGGCTCACACCAAGAGCCTCGCCACGCCGGTCAATCGCCTCACCCCAGCGATGCAGGACAAACGTTAGAAGATCACCCGTCGATCGATTATGACGGAATCCGTATTGTCGGTCACTGATCAACGAGTGATCCTCCAGGTAGCGGACCAATTGAGCGTTTATGATCCGCTCCATGACCTATCCGTCCTCCATGTTATTATATTGGCACAACCTTGATATAAAACTTATCATCATCATCATATCAGCCACAGGAAGTCCACTGCTGAACATAGGCCTCCCCCAAGGATCTCCACAATGACCTGTTGGAAGCGGCCTGCATCCAACGACTTCTTGCGACCTTAGCCAGATCGTCCGTCCACCTTGTAGGCGGGCGTCCGACATTTCGCTTGCCTGTACGTGGCGTCCACTCGAGAACCTTCCGGCCCCAACGGCCATCGGTTCTACGAGCTATGTGCCCGGCCCACTGCCACTTCAACTTGCCAATCCTATGGGCTATGTCGGTAACCTTGGTTCTCCTACGGATCTCCTCATTTCTGATTCGATCTCGTAGGGAAACTCCGAGCATAGCCCGCTCCATGACTCGTTGAGTGACTTTGAGCCTTTAATGAGGCCCACAGTGAGAGGCCACGTCTCGGTGCCGTATGTCATCACTGGTAACACACAACTATCGAAGACTTTCGATTTTAGGCACCGAGGTATTTTGGACGAGAAGACGTCGCGAAGTTTCCCGAACGCTGCCCAAGCAAGTTGGATTCGACGATTGACCTCTCTCTCGAAGTTGGACCTGCCTAACCGGACCACTTGTCCTAAATAGACATATTCGTCTACAACTTCGAGAGTCGAGCCCCCAACTCCAATGGGGGTGGGCACAACATGGATATTCGACATGATCTTCGTTTTATCCATGTTCATTTTAAGACCCACCTGTTGGGAGACTCGATTAAGGTATTCGAGCATAGTGCTAAGGTCTTCCAGCGATTCTGCCAAGACTACAATATCGTCGGCAAATCGAAGGTGAGTAATATACTCGCCGTTGACGTTGATGCCGAATCCTTTCCACTGCAAGAGCTTGAAGGCGTTTTCCAGCGCGGCAGTGAACAGTTTCGGAGATATGACATCTCCCTGTCTCACGTGTCTCTGTAGTGGAATAGCCTTCGTGCTCTGCTCTTGTACTCGGACCGACATGGTGGCGTTGTTGCATATGTACACTTCAACACTTCGATGTACCGATAGTCTATGTGGCACCGCTGAAGAGACTGTAGCAAAGCCCAGGTCTCGATCGAATCAAAGGCTTTCTCATAGTCCACAAACGCTAAACAAAGCGGCAAGTTATATTCCTCGGTTTTTTGTATAACCTGCCGTAGCGTATGAATATGGTCTATGGTACTAAAGCCTTTTCGGAAACCGGCTTGTTCGGGAGGAAGTCATCAAGCCTGCGTTCGAGACGATTTGTGATGACCCTCGAAAACAACTTATAGACATGGCTCAGGAGCGAGATGGGCCTGTAGTTCTTCAGCAAGGTGTTATCACCTTTTTTGAAGAACAGTACCACCACGCTCCTGCTCCAT
This sequence comes from Hyles vespertilio, assembly GCA_009982885.2. Lineage (NCBI taxonomy): Eukaryota > Metazoa > Arthropoda > Insecta > Lepidoptera > Sphingidae > Hyles > Hyles vespertilio. Next base: position 1,481,379 of record CM042822.1, on the reverse strand, counting down.
GCCTCTGGCGTTGAGCCCTCGAGGACTCGCTTTGCCCAATAGACAAGTCTCTTGCAAACACTTTGGAGCCTCCGTTCCGCTCAATTGTCTCCTTAATGCTCACAGTATTGTGAGCACGGACATCGTGTCGCAAGGACTTCCAGATCCGTCTATTGAGCCGCCGATATGTTTCAGCGTCAACGGAAGACTGCAGCGTCAAAGATCGACGTTCGGCCATGAGGTCAAGAGTCTGGATCGAGAGTTTTGTGGTCTATCTCTACGGCGAGGTCTAAAATACTTAGATCCCACCGTATGGACAGCTTCTACCAAACCGCTGTTTAACTCGTCCATTGCAATGTCAAAATGTCAATTGTCTTTTAGACAATCAAAGTGATTTGTCAACTCGAGTTGAAAGCTCTCGGGGTTTTGGATATGAGCGCGAGTAGATATGTTTTAATTTATGTTAGTATGTAAGCTGGCGTTTGCATGTCACTCAAGGTGACCACTGAAAACCAGCGTTTCGCTGTGGCTCGCGTCGCAGTGCAACAATAAGCTGAGTGGTCACCTACTTTTACTGTCTTTTTGTTGTTAGCTATATATATAAATTTATGTTAAACGAGTGTGAGCGTCATTTTATTTGTGGCTAATAAATGTGTTTTCTTTCTTTCTTTCTTTCTAGTAGGTCGGAGCGTAGACTACATCAAGCGACGCCTTTCTAATTGGACGTTGATATTCAATGTGCCCCTAACCATTCGGTGATCACTTCCGATTTTCACCCTGTTGATCACAGAGACATCACTGAACATCCGTCTATTCGTCGTCAAGATGAAATCTATCTCATTTCTCGTAGAACCGTCAGGACTCAGCCAGGTCCATTTCCTGTGAGGCGGCTTCTGGAAAAAAGAGTTCATCGCGAAGAGTCCCTCTTTTTCCAGAAAGTCGGCCAGCCTCTGACGCCTGAGGTTCCGTTGCCCATGTCCAAATTGCCCCACTTTCAACTCTGCATCGCTTCTCTTGCCCAACTTTGCGTTGAAGTCCCCCATAACAACATTGAAGTAGGTTTTGGAAGTATGTATGGCCTGACTTATGTCCTCATACATCTCCTCTACTTCTTCATCTGGGTGTGTCGAGGTCGGCGCGTATACCTGTATGACCTTTAACGAATACCTTTTTGATATTCTGAGTATAAGGTATACTACTCTGCTCGACACACTTTCGATGGATACAATGTTGTTGACGAGAGACCTGTGGACGAGAAATCCGACACCTCCTCGGGACTGTTGGTCGTCCCCCCGGTAGAAGAGCAGTTTACCAGACTTCAGGGTTATCGTATCCTCCCCGATTCTTCGGACTTCCGATAACCCCAGAATGTCCCAGTGTAACCCGCTCAATTCTTCTTCCAGTTCGACAATTTTCTCGTCTGTCCTCAAAGTGCGTATGTTGTGTGTTACCAGGGCCAGTTGTCGTCGGGGGTGGTAGCCGGGGCCAACCCAAATTCTTAGCACCCCCTGCCCCACCGTAACCATGGCTGCTACCATCGCCAGGAATAGTGGGGCTGCCGGGGACTGGGGGCCTGGTCAATTTTGTGTCGACATTAGGGGGGTTATTGCCAATACTCGCCACGCTTGGCAGGCGGGTTGGCGAGCGCAGAAGGGGACTCGCGCTGATGACGCTGCTGCCCATCATCAACGGTGAAAAGGAAATAGGGTTTGTGAGTAGGGGATATAATGGGAAAGGAAAGTATGGCCTTTAGGAGTGGATACTGCAGTCATGGAAGGGAATGTTTGTAGTGACTGCAGTAGCTCGGGGGCCGAGGTCGCGTACTCGTAGCATCTATTCTAGGACAGGCCATGACCACTAGATAGGAGCATCCCTGACCTTCTTATAAAACTTATACCTACTAACTATTATGGAGCCACTTAATCTAGCACTGCAAGGAGTAGACTGTGGGAGCATTTTTAATAAACTTGCCCGGCATAATGTCTTCACTGCACACTTGTAAGCGCAAATGCCGTCCAGACAGAGTTTCGAATGGCATCAGACGGCAGTCCCATGCCACTTGATACAATTATGCTGGCCTGCTAAGATGTCTCCTTAAAAATTTTGATTTAATTCGTTTACTATAACTGCTGGAAATATTGAGACTTAACATCATGTGTCTCAGGATGGCGAGCGCAGTGGAATGCCAAGTATTGCTTTGTTATTCAAGGTGTTGTTTGCTTTTGCTACTGTCCATTAGCGGTCATATCGTTTACCATCAGGCGGGCGACAGGCTCGTCTCGCCAATTATTGCTATAAAAACAAAAATACCAGATTTCAGCAACTCCCTGCAACGTCAGTCTCAAGTCTATGTTATATGGACGTCTTTCAACGAACCAATATGTCATTAAACTCCCTTACAATCTGGCCACACCGCGACGCTTGTCACTGCGCCCCGCCCGTGTGTTAGCAACGTCTCGTAGTAAATGCGTGTGGGAATTTCCTTTGCCGTCCAGCTGTCCCGGCCCGCTTCAGCGACATAATGTCACATGAATGTCATAAGTTTTTGTCTACGGCCTCGCAGTTTCACACCCCGGGGACACGACGCACTAGTTTTTCAATTGCTACTTATTTTTTATTTTTTTATTTTTTTATTGATTAGTTCTTAATGTGACCCGTCTGGTTGGACGGAATTGCTTTTGTAAGTGCTTTGAAAGGTTTTTACGTATTAAATTCATGTTATTGATGTTAACGTTATTTATTGCCCGAAGATAAGTGATGAAGCATTTTCTTTGGTTCTCTAATTAGTTCTCTTTTGCGTGTGTTTTATTTTAATAAATGTCAAAATCGTTCTCTTACCATTTTTACACATTTTTCTTAAGTGTTTAAATTCTAATCACTGAATCATGTAGTCAAGTTAATAATAGTCAGCAATATTCATTAATTGACACGCTTTAGGCCAATTAAGTTAATAATAGTAAACCCAACAAAAAATAACACAATAGTATATGTTAATTGCAAGAATTATGGTGTGTATTTATATTTGGCCTTGATAAATATTTTTTGTATAGATCCAGCAAATGAGCAACAGAGCTGATCTTGGAATAAAACATGTTTGCGTGAATCATTATAGTTCTAAAAAAACAAAACTAGCCATGTGCGTACGGATTTATTCGAAAAATATCGATAGCCTCTCTGGCGTAGTCGGTTAAACACCGCCCTTGAAAGGAGGGGCCGCGGGTTCCATCCCCGTACCGAGAGAAATGTTTGTGCTGCCCAAAATTTTTCTTCCGGTCTGGGTGTTTGTGAGGCCGAAAAGAGTCTCGTAATTTCTGATACCCACGATACAAAATCGATCTTACTGTGGGGGTCAGGACTATGTATGCGACTGTTGCGTGTTAAATCATTTATTTTAGTTTATAATAGCCGGCAGAGCTGATAATGTACTGCTATATAATATAATATTCTATTATTAAGTTTATTTAGTGTACAATAAAGGATATAAATAAAATAATAAATGTATGATAAGAATAGGCACATACATACATGCCTGACTCCGTGCTTAAGACCGACCGATTATAGCAAACCCAGTATCACAACTGATACCCAAGACCGTATGTGGTAACAACGCGAATCAAAAACGCTTTCGAAAATTCAATCTGTGTGTGAATTTCCAGCGGCAGCATTTCCGGACAAATACGACCTAGAGAGTTTCAAAAAACGAGAGTATTCTCACCTCAAAGGCTGGCAGGCGTTGCAGATATTCATCGGCGGCGGTGATCACTCACCATCAGGTTAACCGCATGCTCGTTTGCCCCGTATACGATAAAAAAAAAAATAAGAATAATTATAATGTGCAAGGTGTAAGCTATTAGGCCCTAGGCGAATATAAATCACACAGTAACAACAATGTAAGGAATAATGTCTGTATCGGCCCATATACGTCCCACTGCAGGGCACGGGCCTCCTCTACAACCGACAGTACGATTGAGAGTGGTTAGGCCATATAGTCCACCACGCTGGCCTAGTGCGGGTTGGCGGAATAATGCAGTGCACAGATAAACCTAGCATTTACGCGACACACCGCGCATTCAATTAAGATAATTACAAAACGATCAATATTCACGGAATTGCTTTAAATTGAGTCTATTTCCTGTGTAGATCGTTCGCGGTAGCTTTAACACCGGGTAGTGAGACGAAACGTGTAACCGCCTTTATAGATTGGCAAACACATTGAGAAAAGTCTTGGTAACCAGCTCGCTTCTGCGAGATCCGTTTGGGTATTACACCAGATGTATTCAGTAATTTGAAAGCCACGATTGCAATTGCTTAGACATGAACACACATTTTCTCACTACACAGAATTGCGGATCCATAGAACCAATCTTTTACGGTTAAATTTTATCTAAGACGTATTATTGTTTTATGTGCAGTCAATAATATATTGACTGATAGTAAGTGCGGAGCAATTCAAAAAGGGTTCAAGATGAGTATTATGCTAGTCTGCTCCAAACAAGATATAAGTTGATTGAATTCGAAATGCAAAATATGGGTTCAATCGGTTGCCACCAATCGTATGTCACCAGTCAACTGTCAATATGCAGAAGTTTCACTTTGTGTATCCCCCGATGATGCGTAAGCATATGCATGTATGGAAGACATCTTTCCTAGCTAAAGGGCATATTACAAAGCTATGTCTGGAAAAAAATTACAAAATCTCTTTAGTGCTCCCGAACTAACAAACACCTTCAATTTCTGGAAAAGAATTGTATAGAAATAAATCCATTTTGAGTCAAAGCCGGCGAGCGCTGCGGGGATACACAATAAATAAACCGAGCACAATAGATTGACAAAATAAAATTAAACAGAAAGAAGTTTAGCACACAAGCTTCAATTGAGTGTCATTATTGAATACTGTAACCAAGGAATCTAAATCACTATATTTTTTCTACGAAGCCACTTGATCTTAGTGGCATGGCTTGACTAGATTTCGACCTTTAAGATTTTTTTTATTACGTATTAATACAATACGTATTTCATGAACATTTAATAAATCTCAAGCAATTTTTGATTCAGCGAGATTCTTCTTCGTTAAACTGCTTGCGGAGTGGTCGTGTCCACTACACTTTTTTTAAACGATGGTTTTACTCGCCACTCGGTCTCTCTCAACCTGTCTCTGTTAAATGACAGTCGGGTGCATTCTTTTATAGCGCTCCCACTACAGTTTATTGGGTAGAATCTTATGTTATGCAACTGGTGTGATGCCTATGGATTTGTGGTTTAATTAAATCTTTACTATTTAAGATTAGTGGAAGACTGTAAATTCCTATTGCATCGTGTTCTCATGGTTACATTAATGAAAGTTAGTTTAAAAAAGATTTAATCATAATTCCAAACTCGGACAGGCGAGTCTGTAAATGTTTCGGAATAATCTCTGCTCCGTTATTAAATTAAGGAGATATTAACGAACACCAAGATATTCAATTAACACAAAAACAAAGACAAGAAATAAAGAAATTAACTCGTCACCTATCGACGCTAGCTTAGACATTTCGAGAATCAGTGTTAGAGCCTGTGGTCCCTTGAGTGAGGCGACGTCGCAGCCGATTTGTCTTCATTTGCGGTTCCGCTTCTGCACCAGTCAAAATAATTAACTCTCGTTTGTTACGCTTGATAGACGTTTTATTTCATTAACTGCATGCTCTGTCACGCTTTGTTCCGCTGCTTATTCAAACTATTTACAAATTGGATTTGAGTTGCTGGAGTTATTGTTTCTTGTTGTATGCGTCATTTTTATATAGTGTTCTTAGAATTATATAATAGTGGATATTTAATATGTAGTATAAGTGTTTTTATGATTAGCTGCATTTGTAACGTGTAAGGTTTTGGGATAACTCTGATTTTGGATAACTGTAATTGCAATAGAGAATTTGTGAATAATGATTATGGTGGTTAATGGGTTCTTTTACCAATTTTATATCTTGATTTGCCAATTACAATCGGTTTAGTGACTAATTATGCTTCTGTTCTCCAGTTATTTTAAGAGTAAAATTTTAATATCCTCAGCATCTTTATTGTAAGAAAAAAAAAGTGGTAGAGATTTCTGATCCAAAACCATACGGCATTAAGTAAAAGCAGCAGATATTTGGAAGACCAACTGTGGAAGTATGCATCTTCATCATGCTATCCATGAAAAGGTCGACGTCAAGAGTTCAACTCGTAAAACTATAGATCATACCTACTGCATCATATTGTATGGTAAAGCATATTATTTAAAACTCTATGTGTCGAAGAACAATATAAAACATAGAGCCAGTTGTTTCGTAATTAGAACTTAATAACAGAGTTGTTATTGTTTCGAAGTATCACTCACTTTTTAATTTAAGGTTTTCCAAGTGCTGCTAGTACGAGGCAGGCGATTAGATTAATAACTGGTTTGATAACCGTATGTACGGATTGCCGTATTTCACGATGAAACTACAAAACTCTGATGGGAACCCAGTAGCCGACATAATTTTATGCCAGCATGATTATGACCGCATAAGACGGTGAACACAATAAGAGGTGTTTCACTATTGTCTATGGGTGTTCATTCGAGTTAATATCCTACCACTGCTTATATCAGCATTTTATCAAGTTACATCATTATTGCTTAATAATTTTACGATTATACAACTGGTGACCTGGTGAAAAATAATTAAAAATAAATTATATAAATACATACATACATAAATTCATGCCTTTTTCCCAGTAAGTGTAGGCAGAGGTGCAACCAGAGACGTTTCAACTTGCATTTTCTGTTCCACGATGCGATATGAGGCAAGCCTTTCGATATATCGAGATTTTAGGAATTTATTAATATTTCGATAAAGATCGATCGATAAAAGGGTTATCAGGCATTATTATATTAGTACTCCTTTTGTAATAACTTGTGGTATATTTCAGTTTCTTCACATTTACAACAATTTACAATAAATACAGTATAATAGTTCCTGTAGACAACCTTTCGGTTTCACAGCGCTACTAGAACTGCCCAGCAAAATGATCGGACTCTTCGAACGTCATTTTTCAATTTTGGTTTTTTTTTTTTTTTTGATGATATGGTTTTCTTAAAAATAAATGTTACATTTTAGTATATCGATACAATTTTAAATTATAATATTAAAACTTAATATCTATTTTAAAGAATCATGACAATTAATATATTCAATTTAAAATATCCGTTTCATATTATAATAATATGTTAAGAACAACTTCCTTAATAACATTCATAAAAAATTGTGGTAACTCACATTACCATGCTATCAACCTTTTTGTTTTTTGTCCATATGACGTCTCTCAAAAATCGCAGAGAGATATTTGGTATTGCTTTTTTGCATATAATTATAAACTATTGCGTAGATTGCCCTGATTTGCTGCATCGTTTGAAAATTCAAGTCCCTCGTAGTGGTAGTCGGGTGCAAAACCGAACGACATTTGTAGTCCTTTCCACACCACCAATGTTGGCCAATGCTCATGTATCTCACATCACATCGTCTTATAATTCCATCAGTAGTTATTTAGACATTTTTTAAGGTTCTTTGTCCCCAATAAAAGTTAAGCTATATAAATTGTACACAGATTTATTGGCAATAAGTAATTCGTAAGCAGTGATATCTTGTTTTTTTATATATTTTTGCTGTTGAGATTTTTTATCTTTTTTTTAATGTATGCTGTTTTCACCGTCCGTATGTTTATATTGTTAAAGTTGTTTATATTTTATAATTTGTAACCAGTTTGTGAATAAAAAAAAACAAGCAAAGTGCGGCGCGATGTGTGTTGTTATTAGAATTTTAAACTTTTTAGATTTTAGAGTAATATTGATGCTTAAATGTGTACCTACTATAACTACGATAAAATTTGACAGCCTCCGTGGCGCAGTTGGTTAGACGCCGCCTGTGAAACAAGAGGCCGCGGGTTCGATCCCCGCACCGAGAGAAATGTTTGTGCGGCCCACAAATATTTCTTTTGGGTCTGGGTGTTCGTGAGACCGAAAAGTCTCTCGTAGTTCCTGATACCCACGACACAAGACTCGATCTTAGTGTGGGGTAAGGACTATGTATGTGACTGTTGGGTGTTATTTATTTATTTACTGTTAAGTAGGGACACCAGGCTGTATTAACCAATTTTTTTAAATTGTATGTTGTTTACTATAAACTAGGGATGTTACATACTGTTATTATAGATAACTTTAAAAACATAATTAATTTAAATAAATCCCATAGTTGTAGGATTTGAATGTTAAGAAGAAAGATGAGTAGAATGGAACGTTGACGTATGACTGATATGGAACGTGGTTTGTGTGAGAGAGATGACTAATGAAAGTATTTAAGATGGAAAGAGTACGAGGATGAATGATTAAGATGTTGAAGTATGCAAGCACGGAATATAGAAGAGAACAGTCTGGAAGACGACGGAAGACGTGAAAGACGGAAGACGTATGAAGTGAAGACGAATTTATTTAAGACGACAATATATTGAAGATTATCCAAAAGATCTTTGTTTGATTTGACCCCTTACGGAACTATTCCCACATATATTTAAGTTAATTCCTTACCAACTCATTTCTGCATAGGTTTTTGCATAATATGTCGAAATTATAAATCATTTATGAACTGCTCTGAATTAAACCAAGCTGCGACTCTTGTATAATCACTGTATTATCGAACTTGGTCGTTATTGTTCTTTGTTTTACAGATGCAAGCAGTGGGTTAAATTTGTGTTAAAAGAACAAGAAGAAGAAGTGTTTATTGAAAATACTTTACTTCATAATTCATCCTTTGAAATATGTATGTTGAAACTACTTTGAGAGGATATCTTTTAATTGGAAGCAAAATCACCTTAAGAAATCTGCAGTACCATTACAATACTTAAAAGCTGATGCACTTCCTTTGTTCATTCATTCCACTTCTCTAAGAAATCGCTTTGTTTCAATTACTGAAACAAAACTATTATTTACGGATATCGCGGATTCGGACTTCAGACCTCGGACTCCGTCCGCCCGAAACTTCGTTGGATTTAGTATTAATATTTTAAAAGTGTTGATAGTTACTATTGTTATGTTTGTTTGCCAAAGTCTAATAAAAAAATATTAAATAAAAATAAACATTTCATAAAGGTCGTTTTTATTTTGTTTTGGGCACTATTAAGCATAATATTGTATTATTACTCTCCAATGTACAAATTTGTGGTTATAATGTGGAATTTAGTAATTCATAAAAAATGATTAAAAATAGGCTTCATTAGACTCCTTAAATTTTATCGATATCGATCAAATCAGGCGCATTGCACGCACGAGCAGACCAGCACTATGTGCTCCGTTAGTTTGGCACTTTTGACGCAATGACAGACGTTGCTGGCCTAATGTTTGTAACAGAATGCCATGTAAATGGATAAAATAAAAATGTATGGAGTCCCGTCTCTTAACGTAGTGTTTTAAATTATTTTTGACATATGCGAACGAATCTGTGGAGTGGATGTTTACGAACTGGACGCCACATTGTCCGACAGAGCGTTTTGACAATGTAATTATTCAGTGTATTTTGTAAATTTATTTTTAAATGATATAGATACAGTAATTAAAAATAACCTTTATTTGTAAGGTCTATAGATCCCACTTCATAATGTGGTATAGTTTCCAGAAACTAGTCAAATAGCCTATTGTTGAATCGACATCCCACATGTCGGTAACCTCGTGAGCTAAATCTAAATATTTAGACATTTTATCTTTTTCAGCTTTGACGAGGTTATCGTCATGCGGAATGGCGACGTCAACAAGTATAGCCCGGCGCGCCAATCGATCTATTATCAAAATATCAGGCTTATTGGCGACAATAATCCTGTCTGTGATAACAGATCGATCCCAATACAACGTTGCATGACCATTTTCAAGAACTGGTTGAGGAACATACTGGTAATATGGCACTTCAGAAGTCACCAGTCCATATCGAAGAGCAATTTGCTGATGTATGATCTTGGCTACTAGGTTGTGTCTATGCAAATACTCACCGTTAGCAAGATACGAACAATCGCAGATACATGCCTGATGGACTCGCCAGGACGGTGGCATGCCCGACAGATGTCGACCGTACCGTCCTTCAGGATGTATTTCCTATAGTTGTTCGTCTTAATAACTTCGTCCATAATTGCAAAGACAAAACCCTCGGTTTCCCCAAAGAGGTTACCGAAGCGCAGCCAAGACACAGACGCTAGTCGGTCCACATCAGGCCCATGAAGGGCTCGATAAAATCGACCGTGCAGCTCCTTGCTCTTCCATATGTCCTCGCGATCCCTAATGCCTACCACCAGAGGTTTCCGCCAGTTCTCAATCGCCAAAGACAGCGGGGGTAAATCCTTTATCTACCATAACTACAACCCCATGCCTATCCACGTCACTGTGAAGGAAATAATCCCTGAGATTGCACACCTCGCGATTATGTAGGTATTAAGAATGCCTCGGCCGCCACATCTACGCGGGATGTACAATCTCATCACTGACGAACGTGGATGATGCATACGATGTGCAGTTAGGAGAGTTCGGACTTTATGATCCAGGGCGTCCAATTCGGTCTGAGTCCATTTGAGTATGCCGAAAGAGTACATGAGTACAGGCATAACCCAATCGTTGAAAGCGCGAATCTTGTTTCCACCTGACAAAAAACTGTTAAGTACTTTTGTCAGGCGGCTAAAGAAACGCTATTTCATCGATTGTTTTACATCTGCACCCATGATACCAAGAGCCTCTGGCATACCCAAATATTTGTAGGTTTCCGTCACAGAGAGGGACCTGAGACTTACAGTCTCTGAGACTTGTATGTCATCAGAGACCGCTACCTCCCCTCGCTTCACATGAATAACCGCACATTTATCGACACCAAACTCCATATTGATTGAGTTGCTAAATGTTTCAGTTATTTTTAACAACTCAATCAATTCGGATTGTTTTGATGCAAATAACTTGAGGTCATCCATGTAGAGCAAGTGAGAAATAGGCTCAGAGCCTCTCCGCAGACGGAAGCCTAACCCTGAATCCAACAACAGCGTGCTGAGGGGATTCAGGGCCATGCAAAACCACAGTGGACTCAGACTGTCGCCCTGGATTATACCCCGCTTAATTCTAATCGGCTCATCACAATCAGGAGGAGCCGTACCGCCTGGATATCTCAGGACAGTGGTCCACTGCCCCATACAAGACCCAAGGAAGTTGCATAAATTTGTATCAATTTTATACAAATTTAAAACTCTCATGAGCCATGTATAGGGCACTGAATCATATGCCTTTTTATAATCTATCCAGGCAGCCGATAAATTCCTTCGGTTGTGACGAGCCTGTTGGCAAATGGTCATGTCAATGAGAAGGAGCTCCTTTGTACCACGGGACCCATTCATGCAACCTGTCTGGCCGGAATAAGGAATTTGATTAGAAGAAATATGGTCTGTAATTTTGGATCTAATAATGGAAGTCAAAACTTTATAAATAGTTGGAAGGCATGTAATGGGTCTATAATTTTTTGGTTCCGTGGTAACACCGGATTTAAAGAGCAGGTGAGTGACACCTGTCGTCATAAATGTTGGGAGCGATCCCCTCTCAAGCGCATCCTGGAACTGTGTTGCTAATCGAGCATGCGAACTTGGAAACCATTTTAACCAGAAGTTGTGCAGACCATCCGGACCCGGAGACTTCCAATTTTGGTACTCACGCATTTCGTGAGCACGTGGCAGCCGCCTATCTCCCACACCTTGTTGGGAATTCTCCCAACATCTATAAACTCTTTTTTGGTCACTTTGGAACATACGATTTTGTTGGAAACGATCCCATCGCTTCCTATAGCGGCGAATGCGGTTCGCCCACGCATAGACTTTTTGTTTGTAGAAGTCTATGCGTTCTGTGACGCAAAGCCTATAATTCCGAGGACTTGTATTGGTCCCCGAAAAAGCCTGCGTCACAAAACGCATAATCTTCGGCCTGCTATTTCCTTCTCTGAAGGAAATTAGCTTGCCGATGAGAATTCGGGCCCTGTTGATACGGTCCTCGATCCTACGCTGCCAAGCAGGCACAGTCACAACATCTCGAGTGGCTTTAAAATCACTTGGAAATTTTACATTAGCTACTCGACATGCTGCGACGGCCGCGCAGAAAAGGATCGAATGCGTATCAACAAGATCCCGACTGGACTCCAAGTACGTAGGTAACATGGAGTTCAGAGCTCCCACCAGCATCAAATTTCGTTTATGCGTCGGCAAACGCGGCAAGCGCAGTCTACAAGACGCGGATAGAGATACAAATTCCGAAATCGCACGTTCCAAAGCCCCCTCTCAGACGTTGTTCATCTTGGGGACTTACATTGCTGTTCATGTTGTCCGTCAGATCGATATTAGCAGCAGGTGTTGGTGGTGTGTCTGCTGCTTGATCTACGGTGACGGACGGGACATTGACGTCCTGGACAACACATAAGTCCGTGCGCAACCGCTCAAGTACTTGATCATCCAACAACTTACGCCGCTGAATAAATCGTACTTGATCCGACAGTCGTTGGGATGACACATCAACTGTTGGTTCCAAAGCCTGAAACAGAGACAGCATTTTAGCACGATACGCAGTGAGTTTAGTTCCTCCCTTTGTTGCCCCAAAGTAGGCCCGCATGACATTCTCATTCAATTCTTGGGTCCATCTCATGCGGCGCACTACTCCACCGGTAGCGGGGACCGTAGGCGGGACACTCGGCCCCACAGGTCCCAAGCCCACGCCCACGACGCGGAGCTCGACGAGCTGGGAGATCTCGAACGTGCGATTCGTCTTCTGGCTCGTGTTGTCATCTTGTGATCATCTTATTGCATTTTAATCATTTTAATGTTGTTGTTATTAATTGTCACATGTCAAAATAAATTTCTTTCTTGTTTGGTGTATTATTTGGTGGCAAATACTGAAATATTCTTATAAAAAACATAGTATACTATTGCAGTTGTTAAAATATTCTTTAGAAAAGCGAAAAATATCTATTATATAGTATATATACAATTTAAAATAATTTGACACGATTTTTCACAAGCGTAGTCTTTGGTGTTGCCAGTTTTTATTATTATTATTATTATTATTACTTAAATACAATATACTACATATACATACATATATACATAACAATATTATAATGATAATAGTGAATGGTGATAAATCTATTGCGAAAGGTAGTGAGCTTTCACCCTTGATTTAAATATTTCCAGCGAGGACGATCGCTTAATTGTAAGAGTATTGTAACGATGTCATATCTATAATATAATTAAGTCTCAATTCTATCACACAAAAACTCAATAACAAATAAAATACCTAATTACATATTGATTTTTTTAAGCATAGTGTCTGAGGTTCGTTTTAGGGGAATGATGATCTGATGTGAATTTCTTGACAGCTACATAATATATGTCAGTGATTTTTAGTCCGGAAGAAATAAACAAATAATAAACAGTTGTGTCATCAGTATCATGCGTGGCGGAGAGGCTGGAGCCCATCACATTTCCCAACCTGAAGCTGCGGCGCGTGCTCAAAGGTCACCAGGCAAAGGTGCTCTGCTCCGACTGGTCTCCAGATAAACGCCACATTGTCTCTTCATCACAGGTGAATTTATATTTTTTATGGACACCTGGATGCTTTAAAAGTTACTTCAAATGAAATGAAATTAAGAACCATGACATAATAAAATAATTGTGTAATCATACGAAAAAAATATATTGAGTATGTAGCATTTTAATCAAAATTATGTGTCGAAAAAAATTACATGTTATATCTTACTAGACCCCCTCTCCCCATTGTGATTTTTGTCCTACCCCTCCCCCTACCCATTCAAGCCTCACGTGAGTAATGGACGGCCCCTTAACAGATCCACTTATTTTTTCTTGTTCCAAAGCCTGAAACAGAGACAGCAGTTTAGCACGATACGCAGTGAGTTTAGTTCCTCCCTTTGTGGCCCCAAAGTAGGCCCGCATGACATTCTCATTCAATTCTTGGGTCCATCTCATGCGGCGCACTACTCCACCGGTAGCGGGGACCGTAGGCGGGACACTCGGCCCCACAGGTCCCAAGCCCACCACTGGAGGGGGTCGTCCTTTTCGCCGTGCAGGTCTTGGTGGCGGCGGGGACGACTGCAGCTCGCGTGTTGGCTCGACACGTCGAAGTTCGGCGTCAACTCGAAAACGTCCGAAGCCGACGCCCACGACGCGGAGCTCGACGAGCTGGGAGATCTCGAACGTGCAATTCGTCTTCTGGATCGTGTTATAATCTTGTGATCATCTTGTGATCATCTTATTGCACTTTATTCTTAGAGATTTTATTGTTCTTGTTATTAATTGACACTGTCACATGTCAAAATGAATTTCTTTCTTATTTGTTGAATTATTTGGTGGCAAATACTGAAATATTCTTACAAAAACATTGTTTACTATTGCAGTTGTTGAAATATTCTTTTGAAAACTTTGAAAAGCGGAAAATATCTATTATATGGTATATATATACGATTTAAAGCAATTTTACACGGATTTTTACAAGATTAGTATTTGGTGTTGCCAGATGTATTATTACTATTATTATTAAATTAGATTATCTTGTATTATACGTTTATTCGCATTTTTAAAATACTGCCTCGGTGGCGTAGTTGTACTACGGTACGGTTACAAAGCTGAGGTCTCGGGTTCGAATCCTGGGTTGGGCAAAGTGATATTGGATTTTTCTATTCAGTATCAGCCCAGAGTCAGGAATTTGTGCCCGATATGGTGATAGGCTCGCCACCTATCACATCGTGGGACGGAACATACAAGGCGAAATGTGGGTGCCCCTGGTACCTCTGCCTACCCCTTCTGGGAACAAGGCGTGAGTTTATGTATGTATGAATGTTAAAATACTACAATAGATATACCCAAATGCGCGTCTTGTATCGGGCAGGTTTTTTTTGCGACATATGTATGTATTTATATTAGAAAATTTGTCTCGTTAAGTCAAGAGTACCATAAATATAACAATATGACACAGCCACGATTTTCAGCAAACCAAACTCCGGAAGTTTCCATTGAAATATGCAATAAAAACAGCAGAGTGAGAATCTTCGCTTCATTGCAGGCGGGAAGTTAGCCACTGAGTTTCTGATCGCAAAAACGGTGACGCTGCACCGGTGTGATGGCGTCATTAGAACATCGTCAACAGATTGGTAAAGAGGTGTAAACAACGACTCATTGGGACTGCTATCAGTCTGCCGTGATTTTCCTTGTTTTCGTACGTGAAATTGGTGTTTTCTGATGCAAAGCTTTACCCATATACTTTTTTGTACTTATATCAATCATAAATTGAATAAAAACATGGTAAAATAATATACCTGGTAATATTCTTAAGACTAAGATTAGTGTTAGGTCTTAGGTGTGAATAAAAAGAGAAAAAATTTAGTGCAAAAGTATACTTTTGCTTCACGGTAAAATTGCACGTAGTTTTTCTTTTCATAGCTGGGTTGTGGAATGGCTGTTACTGTAAGTTGATATAAAATTTAAGATGTATGGATACTAGTTACACAATTCTGGTTAAAACAACCTAATTGGTGGCTATATATGTATTTACAATTTGAATGTTAGGAAGAAATATGAGAAGAATGAAACGTTAGACGAAAGACTAATATGGAACATGTTGTATGAAAGATATGACGAATGGCAATACATAAGAATGAAAGAGTTGGAGAATGAAAGATAAAGATGTGGAAGTGTGGTAGGACGGAATAGGAGAGAATTGAATGGTAGACGGACGACGAAGTAATAACTTACTTTAAAGAAGATTATAATATATATCTGAACACTTATTTGTTGGTTTCACCCCAGATGGAACTATTCTCACATAAAGGGTATATCAAGACTGCTACCGAAAACGAAGCCGGGTGGTAGTTTAAGCGACTTCAGACACAATGCAACAGAAAAAGTTGCAAAAAAAAGCGACAATTTTATTATTGTTATTTTTTTCCTATGGCCATATTTGGGTGGTAAATACATTTTTTCCTAAAATAATAGTGTATATCCTTTTATTTATAAATAACTCTAAGGTATAAAAGAGTTTAAACTAATATTTTAGCAAAAACTATGGATTTACTACCCAAAAATGACGATATTTAAAAAATCATAAAAAATAATTGTCTCGATTCTATGCAAAATTTTTAATTGCATTGTGTTTGTAGCCACTGAAACTACCACCCGGCTTCGTTTTCGGTAGCAGTCTTGAGATACCCAGTATATTAGACATATTTTAAACAACAAATTATGTCGCAGAGTTCAAAACACAACGAAGGGCATTTTCACGTGAAAATCACTCCAATACATAGTTCATAAATAAAGTTGTTGTTGAGGATTGTAAACTCGCTAAAATTATCCACAATAATTTCGAACTGGCTATGGAAACAATTGTAACAAGAGAGCAGCCGCTCGACAACAACAACAATCGATGCTCTCGATACCAGCTTTATTAAGTTAGTAAAATACACTCGAAACGAGAGGCTTCAGAATCCCAGCGGCCGATACACAAACCTTTAAAATTTACGTGTACTCATAGTTACTAACAAGCGCTCTGTTTAATTATTTCTTTCGGGTCTGGGTGTTTATGAGACCGATAAGTCTCTCGTAGTTCCTGATACCCATGACACAAGACTCGATCTTAGTGTGGGGTCAGGACTATATGTGACTGTTGGGCGTTATTTATTTATTTAGTTATGTTTGAAAATAGTGCACGTAAAAGGTATGCTGTTACAAAATTTTTTTCACCAACAATCGCACTAACTTATCACTAGCTCTTCCTTACATATTATATAATAACTAAGTGTAACAATTACTTATGGGTAGATTCAACATACACCAAATATAGCAGTTAACATACTATAAAAGGAATAATTTTGTATGTAACATAAGATTAATTTTAGTTTTAAAATTTAACTATTGAAATGATTTGATTACACTAACACTTTGGAACTATTTACCAGAATATCTAAGACTTGTGAAGTTTAGATTGTCCAGCGCAGTAATTTCGTAAGCAATTTGCTTAAATAACGCCTGGTCTAAAAGACTTATTGTACTGTATGGGAATTGAATACTGATTACATAAGTACAGTTTACACCTAATACACGCCACCGTTTAAACAAACCAAACAAGCTGAAACGCATAAATCTGTATATCACACTATTAATTATGTTTCTATTACTACAAATGAACGAACAATCAGGTTTCAGATTAATCGGATTACGTTGTATTAAACGATACATTAGCACAATGAGTGTTTTCAACTAAATCCGAGGTTTGTATGAGTGCGAGCGTTTCATTTCACTGTGACCACTAAGCTTTATTTTGTGACGTCATTGACAGTGCGACCTACTTATGACACTTCTGGGATTAGACCTTCCCTTACGAAAATACGGGATTAAGTGATAAACTTTGGTTTCATTGTTGAAGGCATTTTTTGCAGTATAATTTTGGAATTAAAATTAATTTTGTTTTTATGTAAAGGAATTTAAAGAGAATTAAAATTGATCATACTCATATGTTGTCTCATTGAAATTTATAGCTACCGCAGTTGTTGTTATTAGCGGATTAGCACAAAGGCCTTTTAAGAATTTAAAAAGTTAGGTTTTAACTTAGTTCTAATTATTTCTTAGGTTAAATGACGAGTGAAATAAATTAATATGATGCTAAGCGATTACCACAGTACCTGACAGCCTTAAAGAATATTTAAAACCCCATTATGGTAAATAAGAAACATTTAGAAATCCAACGACTAATTCCATAGATAAATGCGTTCATACAAACTATTTTGCTTTATTTTATTAGTAATTTTATAGACGGGTATTTGCCCCGATGCTAATAATACACCCCTAGTTTAAGCAACTTGTAATGATCAGAGGAAACTCGTGGTAAACTCCATTTGTTTATGAGAACAGTCTGACAAGTCTTTTGCGGTAGGAAGCGAGATTATCTGCCCTACGGATATACATATTTATATTTGATAGTATAGCAGACTTACATCCTCATCTGATTTCGTCTGCGTGATTGGCTTTGATATTATCTTTACCTACCTCTTTTTTTCATCTCATTGTGACATCTGACTACTATTTGCAACTATTCTTCGTAATTCATATTTAAAAAAAATGTTGAATTTACTACGATTGGAATTTATATCCGGCATATCATTATCACATCTTGAAAGCGTAAACCTTGTCTAACTGTGAGTAAAACTAGTAGCGCCTATCCCTCAATATAATTGGACACTCATAAACAGACACTTAAAAACTGTATCAGCCCATATACGTCTCACTGTAGAGCACGGGCCTTCTCTACAATCGAAGATACGATTGAGAGTGATGAGACTATATAGTCCACCACGCTGGCCTAGTGCGGGTTGGCATAAACAGAGACTTATAAACATATTAGTGAAACCGTTTAATGAAGCTTATTGACGGCACACGTTTCGCACGCAAATGCTACGATGCCATGAAGCCGGCAGCACAAGTTTTAACCAAGTAATAACCGGTTACAATGCGATGTGTTCTGCGCCGCGCGAGTTACACTCGATATTATCAAAGTTTCACTTAACCCGCCACATTCCACGACTATTACTGGAATTGTTTTCGCATAATCATATCTGGAATGGTCTTTTGAAGACGTTTTGAGGTAATTATTATTATTTTTACTGAGTAGTGTACTGTATCAGCCTATTTAAGTCCCACTGCAGGGCACGGACCTCATCTACAATCAAGAGTTACACCCATATTCTAAGACGTTCCTCGAAAATGTCTCGACTTCACTCGGCCTTACTGGGGGAAATCTGTATTCATAGTGGAAAAAAGTCTCCTACACTCAACGTCACCCAATACTTTTCCTTTCTCGAGGAAAGGAATCAACTGTCGAACTCAAGGTACGTCGCGACCTACCTTAAGGAATACTTGAGGAAATATTTTTACTATGGAAACAGTGTTTATTATTTACATGACAAATTTTTACTGCCACTTTTCAAGTGAGCATAACATGAGCATAATGTTGAAATGTCAAATATTTTTTGTTAAATCTGTACCTTAGTAACACATCAATGACGTATTTGATGACGTATTTCCTCGACTCAACCTCACTTGAGGATCCTCTAGGAAAGATATATTTTTAACTAAGCATACCATTTTCGAGGATTCCTCGAATTCATTTTAAACGTCACCTCGACAGAGATAAGGTTAAGGAAGATTCGAAGAAACGTCTTAGAATACGGGTGTTAGATTGAGAGTGGTTAGGCCATATAGTCCACCACTCTGACCTAGTGCGTGTTGGCGGACTTTACATACCATAGAAATTCATACAAATCGCTATGATATGCAGGTTTTCTCACGATGTTTACCTTTACCGTTACAGTGCGTGGTGATTGAGTATCAATACACACGTGACTCATAAAAATCAGAGGTGTCGCCTGGAATTTGAACTCTCGCCCACCGTGAGCATGTTGGCAGCCGCGTCTGGTCCGTTTACCAATAGCCATCAAGAGTTTAAATAATTGATTAAAATTACTAGCTGCTAAAGACAACCAATTACAGTAGACATAAGAAATACCAGTGCAACAGTCTGTGTGTCGTGAATACAGCAAAGCAAGCACGTATAACTTGGTCGCACAATACGGAGAGTCGGTGCAAATATTTGCGGACCGGAGACATATCTCACGCCAGCTCATTTCTTGCTCTCCGCCGAGCTCATCAGTTGTGCCAGCTTATGTGCAGTTTAATCATAAGTTAAATACACGATGCACTTGGAGATATAGCTGGGAGATGAGAATGTTCGATATTACGAGTAATAGAAACTTGGAGTTTGGAACCTATTTACCCACGTATATTTTAACTACGCAGAAATTCTTGGTTGGAAAAATTCATATGATTGGCAAACGCACATTACTGGTGGGAGATGATTACCGCCGCTTGAGAACATTCACAGCCCTTGGATAGTAGATGTGTTTACCCACTTCTCAAAATAAGTAGTGAAAGCGAACAAAAAAGGAAGGGAGGAGAATAGGAATATACTATCGCCATACTACGAATATAATAGAGCATATGACAACTCTCACCCACCGAACAAAATACGACAATTTCCACCCCGGCCCCGTTGAACCAGCCCTTTCCTATTCTTCATTTTATGTAATGTAGCAAAAGACAGTAATAATTTTTTTTACAGTTTCTAATATTCACGCCACGAACCACTTTACTGGCTTAAATATTAATTAGGCTAGATATAAAAAATTCTAGAGAGTAGAAGTCTACGCCACAACATTACAACTTAGAAAAACTGTCTCAGTGTTGATGAGTAAATAACCTCTGTAAGTGTTTGTAGAGAGACCGCCTCGCACTAGGATTTACGAGACAGGTGCGTCGGCTTAACAACTTTATATTAGATAATCATCTTTATTTACATAACTAACAAAGATTATCCCGAGCTTTCGCAGATAATAAACGAGAGTTATCAACGTAACTTGAATATTTATGAGTGGAAGCGACTAATAGTAGCTCCCAGTTGCCCGTAATTATTGTGAACATTTTATTATTTTGGTAACATATATTTTAGGGAAGTTGTGGTTTTATTCTAGAAATAAAGAGAATAAATACGATTTTAAAAGACAATGCAGCAACTAACAATAAAAAATAATGAACAAATAATTATGGTTTAGCTATAATAGGGTATTTGACTGTTTTTTGGAAAGCATCTCAAATTGTTCATTTTACCATAATACACTTGCAACTTGAGTATTTCTTTGTGAACTGCTATATTTTCAATAAAAATCATGATTACAGTTTGAATGATAAATAAGACCGCCAAAACGCGATGGACGCCATATATGCGCGTCACGTGATATTATTACGTCACTTGCTTGCAAAACAAACATTTTGATTCAATATCAAGATTAACATTGATCAGGTTACAGCTAAAAATGCCTTATAAATGGTGTTGTTGCGGCATCTCTTCCATTAATTTTATAGTTTAAGTTAATTCTTTACGATAATTACGCTCTAGTATATTATTAATATCAATTAAATATATAAGCATACCTATATTATGATAATTCCTGCAGGCGCTTCGTTATATGTGTCATTTTTGAAAATTCATTACACTTTGAATCGTTGTCGTTGCTGTTTCATTTGTAAATACTACAGAGCCGCTCCCTCAAAAGATGCGATAATTATTCCCATCCTTTAATACAGGTGTGTAGCCTCAAAAACATCTACTAAACACAGGATAAAATGTTCGTGAGCATTCTAAAGAACACCAAGATTCGGGTAAAGTGGTTAAAACTCGCTCTTATAATAATGGAATGATTATATGATATAATAGTGGAATACAATAATTTCTTGTATTTTTCATACATTGTTAGCTTAGTATTTTTTTTATTGTATTGAATGGCGAGACGAACCTTGCCGTTCGCCTGATGGTAAGCGATACAGAAGTACATTATAACTCAATGAAGCGATACGACCGCTCCTGAATAGTAGCAAAACCAAACAATACTTTGAAATACAAAGCAATACTTGGCATTCCAATGCGCTCGCCATCCTAAGACATAAGATGTTAAGTCACAATATGTCCAGTAGTTATTCTGGCTACAATATCCTTCAATTCGAAACACAACAGTTCATTTAAAATTCTATTTGGCAGGAGAAATAGACATTGCGGTGGTACCTACCCAGGCGGTCTCTCACAGATGTGAGACCTACCACTCGAAAATGCTTTAGTTTATAATATAACTAATAGTGATATTTACATAGGTATGTTTATAAGGTTTGACATTAATAATTTAATTGAGCAGCGTAAAAGTAAGCGTTGGTTTAAAAAAATAGTCCGACCACTATCGCGTCTATTTTTACAAAGTTTCTACTGTCAGCTTTTGTATTCTAGTTTCCATCGTACAATTATTAGAGATAAAGTTCGCAGTGTGCCCTTAGCGGCGCGATTGGATCAATATTTCAGAAATTACTGCGAAAACAAAGGAAAACACTCATAAATGTTCTAAAAATCGACTGACAACAAGAAAGTGACGTCACTCTAAATGCAACCAATGGCGTGCGTTTTTAGTCACGTGGTCAAGCTCGAAATTTTATTTAATTTTAAAATGATTTCTTAAGACAATCCAATATTGTTTTAAATATTTTATTAGTTAATATGGTTTAAAAAAATATTTACAGTTAGTCTAGTAACAATATGTTTCATATTTTCATCATAGTCAAATACCCTATTAAGGGATGCAAGGAGGCTGGCAAAATAGATTCAAAGTTTGCGTGTGAGTCATTTAGAGGACTGGATTAAAAAAGCAAAATAGTATACGTTACATGGTGGGATTACTCTGTACTCCGATACAACTACGAATGTTCGAACCTCGCACGTAAAACTACGACTTACAAAATATTCGAACCTGTATCGTATATTGTAGGTACTAATTTAAATTAAAGTTTGAAGTGTATGATACCTTATATAGAAGGGTAGGTATTGATTTTTAGAAGTAGAAATCATTTATCTCATGTATTGACATTCAAAGTTCTATTCGGTTCGCGCCTTATCACATCGTGGGAGGAAATAAACGAAGACCTAACGTGGGCGTCTTGGTTGCTACCAGCATTTCTGCCTACCCCTTCCGCCTAAAAGGCGTGGGTTTATGTACATATATATGTATTTACGTACATACATACATATGTATTATTATTTTATGTTATATAATACCACGAAACACGATTACAGGCATTAGTAGTTAGCCTTGCTTAATCACAAACTCGTAAGTTCAAAACACGTGAAGGCGGACTTCCTGCAGGCTAATCTATGTCTATCGCATTTCATTAGCAGTCCTACCCGCCAGATACAACAGTCAAGTAGATGTGTTGAGCTTTGAACGTTTATAACAATATTGTACTTGGCTTTTACTCAATATTCACTCGTGGTCGGTCTCTCATATGCGAGAGGCCGCCTGGGTAGGTACCACCGCAATGTCTGTTTCTCCCGCCAAACAGTTGTGTGCAATAATGTGTTTCGTGTTGAAGGACATTATAGCCAGAGTATCTACCGGACATATTGAGACTTAAAATCTTATGTCTCAGGATGGCGAGCGCAGAGGAATGCTAAGTATTGCTTTGTAATTCAATATAATTGCGGTCGTATTGCTTACCTACCATCAGGCGAACGGCATGCTCAAAAAAAGAAGAAAAAAAAAACATATCTCCAATTTAACAGGACGGAAACACGAAGAATGTAATAAACTCACAATAAGGAAAAGAGAATAAAAAATATTCCGACATTTACGATATGATAGAAAAGTAATAAACATCGTTTAGACAAGGCGGCAGTCGGTGCTACACACATATCGTTTGTTTCCTGGATTCCAAGGCCAGTCAATAATTGAGTTCAGAGGTTGCTTGCTCCCAACCTTTTCAATTAACCCTAAGACATTTAAGTGGTAACACAATTGCTTTTAGATTTAATTTACACGATATATTATTATCTTATGACACTTGCGTACTTTAGGTACTGGTGGTAGGTTTTTCATATGTAAGGGGCCACCTGGGTCTATTTCTCTCCCCAAACAGCAATGTAAATGCATGTAGCTAGAGTAACTACTGGATATATACCGTAAAAGTCGACAACATTGCCCGATTTTTTGATAAAATCTGCCATATTTCATATTTTTTCTATAACCACCGATATATATTTTTTTATTTACATCAACTACATAACCATATGCTACTATTAGCTATGTTATATTTAAAATAAATTAATATTTTAAATTTATTTTTTATTATTTTAATGATGGGCAAAGTTATGTGGCGATCAGCTAAATTGCCCATGTTGATCTGCCAAAATATGACCCATATTATAACACAATTAAAAATGAAATAAGTATAAAAAACAATCTTGGCAGTGGTTTAGAAAAGAACTATTAAAGTTAACAGATTCTCGTAACAAAACATTATGAGCAATTTTACCTAGCGATTCTTACTCTTTCCATACAAACTCTGATAAATGGTTAAAAACTCTTAGGGCTGTCACATTACTGTAAATTGATTTTACTTTATATAATTTCTCACATTTTTACTTTTCATAATATGAAATAATGGAAAGTGGTAATTAAATCAAGCATTGCACGCTATATAAATCTTTTATTTAAATAAATTTAAAATATGCTACAAACAATATGTCAACTTAAGTTTTGATCTATTTGGCAATCAAAATAAAGTAAATACCTTCTTTTTTTAAGTCGATTAAAAAGACACCTTTCTGAATTCGATTGATCTTTAAAATAACAGGCGTCGAAACCTTTTTAAATTTTATCAAATTAATTTATCGAGATATTGACAACCCTAGGTACTTTTTGATGATGGGCCATGTTGTCAAGCACAGGTATGAAAAGTGAGGGTAAAATTGCCCATCCCAAAATTTAATGACTTTTTAACGATTAGATAACTAAACTGTTATTAAAATACTTAATAATTCATATTCTATGGCATACATTAAAATAATTTATCTGCGGTCTCGTCATGACGCACAATCCACGAATATTGTTCAGACGAAATTGGCCCGCCAAAAGACATACCTTTTTTGACAAGCTCTCACAAGCTACTAAATAAACTCAGCAATAACTGCGATTCACAGTGCTATCACAAATATAATCAACTTTCCTACTAAATAATAAATGATGCCATAGACCTAAATATTTTTTTCATATTAACGAATTTGTTAAAAAAATGATTTTAGGGCAATGTTAACCTGTGTGGCAAAGTTGGCAACTTTCACGGTAGAGATTTTATTTTATTTTTATTTTACTTTTATTTATTTGGGAAAAAAACAGATAGAATATAACATAGAATTAACAACAACTAGAAATACATAATCCACAACAGTTTCCACAGATAACAATAACATAAAAGAAGGAGCTGGTGCGTACCTATACAATGATACACGCCCAGATTGAGATAAAAGTTTAAAAATAAGATCACAAATTATTTAAGTACTACGTTCAATATAAATTGAGTGCAATATTTGCTTATATTGAGATGGAGAAAGATAGAATATATCTATACAATTACAATCATTAGCTGTAATGCTGTTATCCCATCAAAACATCCTGTAAAAAAAAATCCAAGTCTCGCAGCTCAGGTTTTCTACCGCAAAAAGTTGTGAGATGCATGTAATACCAAGTCGATTAATTTATTTAGTCCTTAAGGGACCTTCTATATAAAGTTATTACGTTAGTTATTACCATATCAATAAAAAAAATTCTTTACGTTTTAAATAAATGGATCGACTTGGCCATCGCATGAAAACATAATGTATCGTATAATTTATACATAATGCTGCTGGCCAAGTCGATCTATTTATTTAAAACGTAAAGAATTTTTTTACTCCAGATGTTACCGGCACAAAAGAAGAACAAAATCCTACATATCACATCCTAACATAATGTATCGTATAATTTATACATAATGCTGCTGGCCAAGTCGATCTATTTATTTAAAACGTAAAGAATTTTTTTACTCCAGATGTTACCGGCACAAAAGAAGAACAAAATCCTTTGACAGTCACAGCTTGGCTAGAGCGTAGCCAAGCTGTGACTGTCAAAGGACTGTCTTGACTTACTCAAGCCATCGAAGCAGATCACCGTGTATACCATTTCCTGCAAGTTTGCGTAATAAAATATTGTGAGAGATTTTGTCAAAAGCCTTGCTGTAATCGGTATATACTGCATCAACTTGTAAACCTCTGTCCATTGCCGTAGTAATAAAATCGACAAATTCACACAAGTTTGACTCAGTTGATTTACCACAAACAAATCCATGTTGTTGGGGTGCTATAATAGGCCTTACAATAGGAGAAACGATATCGCAGATTTTACACCTTATGTATCAGGAAGGCGAGCGCAGTGGAATAACATTGCTTTGTAATTCAAGGTGTTGTTTGGTTTTGCTACTGTTCATGAGCGATCTTATTGCTTACCATCAGGCGAACAATGCAATAAAAAAAAAACAACTATGTCCATGTCGTGAAGAAATATTTGGCGAACTAGCAAGAGCTCGATATAACCCGGATAATGAATATCCGAATAAACAGCGCCGAGCCGAAGTTTTAATGAACCGGTAAAGACCGCGTCTGCGTATATCCGGGTTTGTAACGAACACCGAGCCGACACTTTGAAATTTAATCATATTGTCCTCCACTAGGGCTCCTTCACTAATGTGAACTTACGTTTTTAGTTGAGGTATCATTTTGAATGAGAAAGTTTGGGATTAAAATAATAAGTACAAGGTAAGACGAGGCTAAATATA
Source organism: Hyles vespertilio (assembly GCA_009982885.2). Classification (NCBI taxonomy): domain Eukaryota; kingdom Metazoa; phylum Arthropoda; class Insecta; order Lepidoptera; family Sphingidae; genus Hyles; species Hyles vespertilio. The sequence continues at coordinate 1,455,051 of CM042822.1, read as the reverse complement.
GTGTCAACGGTGATTTTATGTTTTAGGTTAGGGCAATAAATTATTGCTCTCAATCTTGAGGAGGACATACAATATAATATAGGCCCTATATAATAGTATGATTTAATCAAAGCTATGAGTTTGATTTCAGTGCTAAGCAATATACTTTATGTATTTCTGTTAAGAAAATCTCTTATACGGTACCCGAGTTGATAATTTGTACTAATCAAATCTGGAGATGGAAGTAAGGTCAGTGAACTATGCATGGAATTTACTAGCGTCGAGGCCAGGAAGTGGTATTTGTAGAGCCACGTTGTTGTCAGCCTTGACTCAAAATGAGTGGGAAGGCTCGTCCGGGGCGGTACCGCTGTCTCACAGAAAACGTAAAGCGAAAGCTTTCCTGTTGCGTTTCGATCGGTGAGTGAGATTGCTGGATGCCCAATACCCCTTTCCTCCTCCCATCCTTTTTTCTTCGCGCTCTCTCTCTCGATTTGATGGACCATCAACACATCTATGATCTAAGCGTCGTGGATGTTGATGGGGGTTAGTGATCACTAATGTAGAATTAACTTGAGAGAACAGTTGCAGTCATGTTACAATGAAAATTCTGTATTTGACATATTTTGTATGGAATTTGAATCAATCTTTACATCTAGGTCTGTTCCCACAAGCAAAAAAACTTGCTTCAATAAATGGGCCACTGTTGGCATACACATAAGTAGGAAGAAACTATATGATCTTTATTCTGAAAGAACATATAATCATAGTGAGCATTTTAAAAATTATGTAAAAATTATTCTAAATTGTTTAAATAAGTCTGCTATAACGCAAAGTCATTATACTTAAAAGAAAAAATAAAAAACTCCAAAAATAAAATTAAAATTACATGGAGTGTAATTAATAAGGAAACTGGGAAAGCTAAACCTCGTGACACCGAGTTTAGCTTAAATATTAATAATAAATTAATTAACTCTGATATAGAAGTATCTAGGCCTTTAGAAAAGTTCTTCACAGATATACCAGTTTCCATAACAAAAAGCTTAAATTCGTCTCCTTCTTTAGCCCATACGGTATTACGGAAAGTGTGCCAGGGTGTGGCGATTCATTTGAATTCCAATCCGTTGACAGTGATGACATTGTAAAAACATTTAAACTTATAATCATTAAAAATACTTGTGACCTCTGGGGAATCTCTACAAAGATCCTCAACTACGTACTACCTATATTAGCTCCTCAGCTAGCTTTAGTTTTTAACACATGTATTAATAGTGGCATATTTCCTGATAAAATGAAACTCAGTAAGATAATACCTCTTTTTAAATCTGGTAGTACAGATGACCCCTCTAATTTTAGACCTATATCAGTACTGCCTTCATTAGCAAAATTTTAAAAAACTGATGCTTATACAGTTGCAAAGTTATTTTAAAGTAATAATTTACTTCATGGTAAACAATTTGGTTCTACTCGGGGTCGCTCCACCACTGATGCTGGTTTGAAGCTCATAGATAACATATTTGATGCTTGGGAGGATTCTCAGGATGCTTAAGGTGTATACTGTGACCTATCCAAAGCATTTGATTTTGTTTATCATGATATTATATTATCAGGAAATTGAGCCACTATGGAATAAATGGACTTGCGCTTGAACTATGTAAATCATATTTAAACAATAGGGTTCAGAGGGTTGATGTCAACGGACAAAATCACATGGATCTGTTGTTACTATAGGGGTTCCGCAGGGCTCAATTCTTGGACCCTTTCTCTTTTTGATAAATATTAATGACTTTTTTTATTGCATTGAATGGCGGGACGTGCAAGCCGTTCGCCTGATGGTAAGTGATACGACCGCTCATAAACAGTAGCAACATTCCACTGCGCTCGCCACCCTGAGACATAAGATGTTAAGTCTCAATATGTCTAGTAGTTGCTCTGGCTACAATGCCCTTCAATCCGAAACACAACAGTGCATTTAAGCAATGTTGTTTCACGGGAGAAATAGACATTGCGGTGGTACCCAGATGGCCTCTCACATATGAGAGACTTACCACCAGTAGACTTGCCTTATTTATAAGGGATTAATGTGAGGTAGTGTTGTTTGCTGATAATACTTCACTGATATTTAAAATTAAACGACATCAATCAATTTTTGACGAAGTAAACCACACTCTCTCAAGAATAGTACATTGGTTTGGCGTTAACAATTTCCTGTTAAACAGCCAAAAAACTAAATGTATTCGGTTTATAACACTAAACGTAAAAAAAGTGAATGCCAACATTTTTATGAACGGGGATGTGTTGAGCCTTGTGGACACTACTAAGTTTTTTGGAATCACATTGGATCCTAAACTTCAATGGGGTCCCCACATAACAGCGTTAGCTAAAAAGCTGAGTGCTGCAGTTTTTGCAGTGGGCAAGATTCGCCAATTGACTGACATTGATACGGCTCGATTGGTCTATTTTGCTTACTTTCATAACCTAATGAGTTACGGAATTTTGCTGTGTGGTGGTGCTGCAGACATTAATACCATCTTTCTTCTTCAAAAATGAGCCATAAGATCTATTTATTCGTAGGCTCCAGACAATCTGAGAGAAAAATTTAAAGAATAAATATAATGACAGTAGCATCTGAATTTATATTCGCTAATTTAATGTATGTCTATAAGAATATAGAACAATTTCAAAAGGTTAGCGATATTCATGACAGAAATACTAGAAATAGAAATAATCTAGTCAGTCATAAGACCAGGCTCCAGAAAATTAGCAAATCTTTTAAGGTTTACTGTATACGTTTCTATAATAAGTTCCCACTAACATAAAAGCCTTAACTATAAATAAATTTAAATCTAATATTAAACGACAGTTGTATAATAAAGCATATTATAAAATTTCAGAATACTTAGAAGATAGTTAGGCGTGGGAATAAAACATAATATAAGTCCCCGAACCGGATGTGTGTGTACTCTGTTAAATATAATTAAAATAATTGTCCCTCTTGTTTCACCATAGTTGTAGGCAATTTGAGTACGTCATGCTCGCTTAAAGGTCTGTGCTTGCGGCGGCGTCGTGTGCCGGGTCGGTCACTTCCCTATAACACGGTTGAGGAGACCGATGGCTGGCACATGGGTACCATACTCGTGAACCGGTGCTGCTTGTGTAGACTGGTCTGCTCAATTTGCTTATAATGATAATATTAAACTACTTTGTATTTTTTTTTATTTTTTTTATTGCCTTTCATTGCTTTTACTGAACAGTGTATACCGATTCCGCGGTCAGGGCGATCACACTTAACTCAGCCGTACAATATAATTATTATTATGAATAATTTATCAACTGTTCTGAATTTCAACTCCTGTATGATCACTGTATTGTAAACTTATTTGAAAAGAGCAACACTAGAGTTTCTCTGGCGAAAACAGCCTTGTGAACTGGGTGGTAGTGGAAAAAAAATTTACTGAATCTGAATAGTGTTTGACATTTTATGGATTCAATAAATATTTTCATTTAATTTCATTTCATACTACTATAAGGTGACCTGTTTGCTCGTTTGCCGGCCCTGTGAAATGAAAGCAAATATCTCGATATTCTTTATGTCCGCGACGCAAAGCATTCTTTATGTTGAATCAGGACTAAGTATGGCTACTGTGAATTAACAAGATATTTATTTATTTCACTCCTAAAACATAGCTTGATATTTAAATACAAATGGTGTACATAATTATGTACTTCACGTACACTGAGATTCCCTGAGCAGTAAGTATTAATAGTGGTTGATCAAATATTTGTGGATCAGGCAAACATTTGCCTGGCGCCCTAATTGAGATCAGAGCTCTCGTTTCTCGGCACGACGCAGAATCTCTCGGAGTAGCTCCAATATGTACACAAATTACAGATTGAGCAAGTTTCATTTGGAAAATAAGGTGTTTTTTTTTAAGTACAACGGCGTATTTACAAAGGTTAGTTGTTACCCGTGCTCCCAACTGGCAAGTGTCAATGGCCCAAACATCATATAATATTATGTTTTACCGCATTTTTATTGTGTCGTGATACAGTGACTGCATTACATGATGTTGAATGCAGTTCAATACAAATAGTGTCCATGCAAATCTATCTTCAGCCACAGGAATTCCAATGATGAACACAGGCTTCCCTGAAATATCGCTACATTGACGTGTTGGAAGCGGCTTGCATCCAGCGTCTTTCTGCAACCTTAGCAAGGTCGGCCATCCACCTTGTAGGCGGGCATCCGAAACTGCGTATGCCTATACGAAATCTATACCTATAAATAAAATTGAAGTGTCTGTTTGTAAAGTGATTTCAACATACATAATAAAAAATAATTGATATTGAGTTTAAGATTAGAAAATGGAGTTAAGAGCGTTTATACCCTGCACGCGCTTTTTGGCTTAAAAACAGGACTTTTCAAATGAGTTAATAGCCACCAATAAACAATTTAAAGGAAAAATAATTATTACTAATTTTAGAAAAGGTTGTCATCTAGGGATTTTGGTGGAAAACATTATAGATTGATGGATAATTTGTGAGTAGTATAAGGATTACTGAACACAAGTTTCGTTATTTAGGCTTTAAATGGCAATTTAGAAGCTTAAGATATCCGAAACCACTAAATATAAGATGAAAATAAAAATATTATCAGACTAATAATACCCTTATGGAGGGATTTTGCTGAGAAAAATAATCTTTTTGTGTTTAGTTCCTGAAAAATAAAAATTTAAACAATGCGAAATTATTCAGAAACTCTCGTCAAGAACATATTTTTTTTCACCAACTTATCGTACATAATTTTTTATAGCAATTGCATATTATAATAGAAGAACATCTTATCAATAAATTACAATTTTTACATTTCAACATAATTAGTTTTCATGTTTTCTACAAATATTTTAAAAACCACTATAAAACACGCTGTCCGACGTGGATCAAATCAGACCGCCGCAAGGCCTTCTAGAGGGAGGACGTATCGCTCGTCGCTCCGGCTTGGCTGCAGTCGATTATTGCCGCGCGTAGTGAAAATAGCCACGCGCGGACTGCGACTGCCACATCTTAGTACTTTGGTAGTAAAATATTTAATTATTTTTATTACCTACAATGATTTTGTAGTGAGTATAAATTATGTTTCAGGTAATATAATGGGATGTAATTCCGAGGCTAAATTATGTTATGTATTGTAATATAAAATTAAATATGTTTCGTAATTGTAAGGGGTTGTAAGCCCCCTAACACTATTTATGAGTTCGAACACGAAATGATTAATAAAACGTCCGTAGTGTATACTAATTGAACACTGATTTGAATGCAACTTAACAATGTAATAATAACGAAAATATGGTTAGTATCCAAAATTTGTATTATTCTTTGCTTGCATAGTAATATTTGTCTACTTATAATGCAAATAAAATATTTTTATGATATTATATTACAGTTACATTTCAATTGAATATTTGAAGCGCACGGATCAAAGTTGTTTGAGCCGATTGTATAGCAAGCCGACGCGGCAGCTCTACGCACACAGCTTTGGTCGCTTATGTGTGCGTGAAATTAACGAAGAAATACCTATAGTTGACTTTGCGCGCAAGGTGTATACGCTCTTAAATACATACATTTTCTTGCTACGCGTATAAAGCGTGGGGTGCTGGAGGATAAGTAATTGTTGTAGGCAACCCACGTTTTGTAACAATAAAATGTATTATATGTATTTTACTCCATTTTCTAACCTTAAGAGCGTTTATACCCTGCACGCGCTTTTTGGCTTAAAAACAGGACTTTTCAAATGAGTTAATAGCCACCAATAAACAATTTAAAGGAAAAATAATTAGTACTAACTTTAGAAAAGGTTGTCATCTAGGGATTCTGGTGGAAAACATTATAGATTGATGGATAATTTGTGAGTAGTATAAGGATTACTGAACACAAGTTTCGTTATTTACGCTTTAAATGGCAATTTAGAAGCTTAAGATATCCGAAACCACTATATTTAGTGAAGAAAATAAAAATATTATCAGACTAATAAGACCCTTATGGAGGGATTTTGCTGAGAAAAATAATCTTATTGTGTTTAGTTCCTGAAAAATAAAAATTTAAACAATGCGAAATTATTCAGAAACTCTCGTCAAGAACATTTTTTTTTTTTCACCAACTTATCGTACATAATTTTTTATAGCCATTGCATATTATAATAGAAGAACATCTTATCAATAAATTACCATTTTTATATTTCAACAAAATTAGTTTTCATGTTTTCTACAAATATTTTAAAAACCACTATAAAACACGCTGTCCGACGTGGATCAAATCAGACCGCCGCAAGGCCTTCCAGAGGGAGGACGTATCGCTCGTCGCTCCGGCCTGGCTACAGTCGATTATGGCCGCGCGTAGTGAAAATAGCCACGCGCGGACTGCGATTACCACATCTTAGTACTTTGGTAGTAAAATATTTAATTATTTTTATTACCTACAATGATTTTGTAGTGAGTATAAATTATGTTTCAGGTAATATAATGGGATGTAATTCCGAGGCTAAATTATGTTATGTATTGTAATATAAAATTCAATATATTTCGTAATTGTAAGGGGTTGTAAGGCCCCTAACACTATTTATGTGTTCGAACACGAAATGATTAATAAAACGTCCGTGGTATCTGCTGATTGAACACTGATTTGAATGCAACTTAAAAATGTAATAATAACGAAAATATGATTAGTATCCAAATTTGTATTATTCTTTGCTTGCACAGTAATATTTGTCTACTTATAATGCAAATAAAATATTTTTATGATATTATATTACAGTTACATTTCAAATGAATATTTGAAGCGCACGGATCAAAGTTGTTTGAGCCGTTTGTATAGCGAGCCGACGCGGCAGCTCTACGCACACAGCTTTGGTCGCTTATGTGTGCGTGAAATTAACAAAGAAATACCTATAGTTGACTTTGCGCGCAAGGTGTATACGCTCTTAAACTCATTATCTATTTTTTTATGAAAGCGTGTTTTTAGTTTTTTTAAACTTTAATTTAATTGCTTGCACTGAAAACATTTATCAAATATTTTTTAAATTATTGTATTGCCATTGGTCCTGGATAAGTATACATATATACATACATACATACATACCTACAAACATAATATGTACATACTCTTATCTCAAAGACCGTTTTATATTTCTTCATGATTCCCATGAAAGATCCCTGAGGTCGTCGGAGAACATGAAACTGAGAATGCCCGTACACACCACGACATTTATGGACAAATCATTCTCCGTACTAGCTGTTCGATTGTGGAACTCACTTCCAGATGTCGTGAGATGGGCTAGAACATTGTCATCTTTTAAGTCACTAGTCAAGGAACACTATCTCTCTCACTTAATTTACACATTAAGAGCGTATACACCTTGCGCGCAAAGTCAACTATAGGTATTTCTTCGTTAATTTCACGCACACATAAGCGACCAAAGCTGTGTGCGTAGATCAGCCGCGTCGGCTCGCTATACAATCGGCTCAAACAACTTTGATCCGTGCGCTTCAAATATTCAATTGAAATGTAACTGTAATATAATATCATAAAAATATTTTATTTGCATTATAAGTAGACAAATATTACTATGCAAGCAAAGAATAATACAAATTTTGGATACTAACCATATTTTCGTTATTATTACATTGTTAAGTTGCATTCAAATCAGTGTTCAATCAGTATACACTACGGACGTTTTATTAATCATTTCGTGTTCGAACACATAAATAGTGTTAGGGGCCTTACAACCCCTTACAATTACGAAATATATTGAATTTTATAGTACAATACATAACATTATTTAGCCTCGGAATTACATCCCATTATATTACCTGAAACATAATTTATACTCACTACAAAATCATTGTAGGTAATAAAAATAATTAAATATTTTACTACCAAAGTACTAAGATGTGGTAATCGCATTCCGCGCGTGGCTATTTTTACTACGCGCGGCATAATCGACTGCAGCCAGGCCGGAGCGACGAGCGATACGTCCTCCCTCTAGAAGGCCTTGCGGCGGTCTGATTTGATCCACGTCGGACAGCGTGTTTTATAGTGGTTTTTAAAATATTTGTAGAAAACATGAAAACTAATTTTGTTGAAATATAAAAATGGTAATTATTGATAAGATGTTCTTCTATTGTAATATGCAATTGCTATAAAAAATTATGTACGATAAGTGGGTGAAAAAAAATATGTTCTTAACGAGAGTTTCTGAATAATTTCGCATTGTTTAAATTTTTATTTTTCAGGAACCAAACACAAAAAGATTATTTTTCTCAGCAAAATCCCTCCATAAGGGTCTTATTAGTCTGATAATATTTTTATTTTCATCTTATATTTAGTGGTTTCGGATATCTTAAGCTTCTAAATTGCCATTTAAAGCCTAAATAACGAAACTTGTGTTCAGTAATCCTTATAGTACTCACAAATTATCCATCAATCTATAATGTTTTTCACCAAAATCCCTAGATGACAACCTTTTCTAAAATTAGTACTAATTATTTTACCTTAAAATTGTTTATTGGTGGCTATTAACTCATTAGAAAAGTCCTGTTTTTAAGCCAAAAAGCACGTGCAGGTTATAAACGCTCTTAATGTGCATTTACTATTTCCATTAGCATTTATTATGTATATATTTATTATATTTTATGTCTATTTTGTATATGTATGTATGTTGTACATATTTATATGAATGTTTGACTTTTATTTTGTGTTTTTAATTTGTTTATTTGTTGGTATATACTATTTTTTTTTCTCATTATACACCCTAGACTGCCCTTTCTCTCTCCTGTGTCTTATCTCCATCCAAAGATTGCCTGGAAGAGATTGCCTAGAGCAATAAGGCCGCCGATTGTATTTATTTTTAATATTGTTTTAATTTCTGTTATTGTATTTTTTTTCTGGTGTACAGTCAGCAACATAAGTCGCTGAACACTTCACATTTTTTGATAACCTTTTATGAATTAAAATTTGTACGTACTACTCTGTAGTCGTAAAATATAACCAAGTAAGTCGTCTATGCCGAGAAGTGCCATACGATATTGAAAATAATTATTATTTTGGATGATAAGACAATTCCAAATCTCGTGACTGTGTAGCGACTTATGTTGCTGACTGTACAATAAAGTTTATAAATAAATAAAAATAAATGTGTGTTCCTTATCCCATCCATTAATCTGTGTTTTCCTTTTATCCTTTAATTCCATCTAATTCCATTAAGGCTACCGGAATACAGTAATTTTTTGATGTGAATACTGTTAAAAAAACTATAAAACTGAAACATTAGGATGCAGCGAACAAAATTAAATGAAACCACATTTCCTCAAAGCTCCGTGGTGTTGCTAACACTTGCGTTGCTGCCGTGGAATTAGATTTGTCTGGCGAAGCCCTTCCTTCCATAGTCGGGACCAATTAAATAACCACATTATATCATAAAGTTAGTGTCTTTAATGAGATAATTTACTTTCTTATGAAGGAAAGCGGGAGGGAAACGTGACTGGGGTGTGAAAAATGTCGCGGATGATATATAATATTGGACATTTTGTTAATTGGCCAAATCTGTATTTATTTATGTCAATAAGTATATTTCACATTTTTAAGCGCAGGGTTTTCCATGTTAGACAGTGGTTAAGTATCGGTGTTTCACTTATGCTGAATGTGCGTTTGGTGGAGTTTGCACACTATTCAAATTGCAGTGGAAAACACTAGACAAAAATAAAAACAACCAACAGTCACATACATAGTGCTAACCCACATTATGATTAATTAAGTCTTGTGTCGTGGGTATATGGGTACTATGAGAGAATTTTCGGTCTCACAAACACCCATACACGAGAGAAATACTTATGGGTCTCACAAGCATTTGTCTCAGTGCGGGAATCGAACAAGGGCATCTAGTTTCTTAGCTGGCGTTTTGTTTAATTCGTCGCTCACAAAACAGACGACTTTAGGCTCCACGCATATGGCTCTATTATGCTCAAGTGAAATATTTCCCTACGATTTTTTTTATTTTCAAATAAGATCTTAACATTAGCACCTTATTCATACTTAATAAACCTATTTTAGCTATCGAATGTTTCTTTGCTAAAAATTAATAAAAAAGAAAAAGTATTTCGGAAGGGACGAAATATTCGATAAATAAATTAGACGTATAAACTGATTATGAATAAAGCTAGAACTTTTAATATCTTAGCAATTTTCGTTTATCTAATGTTAACAATACAGAGTTCATTACCCTCTGTGACGAGATATCCTCACTACAGATTAACTTAAAATTAAAAAGAATCCGTTTGCTAAATGGTAAGTACTTTGCCATGTTTTAAAGAAAATATTATGTTATTTAACAAACTTCTTAATTATGTAATAAGTTAGATAAACAGGTAATATCGGCAGGTTTGTCTAGTATTCCCTTTTAATATATTGTCTGTGATAATAATTATCAATACGAGGTAATTGAGCGTTACATAATTATTTGTGTTGGCCAGTAGCATTATGTATAAATTGTACGATACATTATGTTTTCATGCGATGGCCACGTCGATCTATTTATTTACAACGTAAAGAATGTTTAATATTGATATGATAATAACTTACGTAATAACTTTATGCAGAAGGTCCCTTAAGCAAGGACTAAATAAATTAATCGACTTGGTATTACATGCATCTCACAACTTTTTGCGGTAGAAAACCAGAGCTGCGAGACTTGGAATTTTTTTAAAGGATGTTTTTGATGGGATTTTGATATTTCCGCAAGCGTTCAAACCAACAGAAAAGTGACATTTGTCGAGGGGCCCTGAAGTGTAATGGATGCGTGGAGTAGTGCGCAGATTATTCAGTTTATATAAATAATACAGTTGGTTGACAGCAAGCTTGACTTTGATTTGTGTCCGTATCGTACTAACATTATATTATTTACGTTTCCCTGTTGAGCACGGGCTTCCTCTACAATAGTGAGTACTATTAAAAGGGGTTAGGCTATGTAGTCCATCACGCTGGACTAGTGCGGGTTAACGGACTTTACAATCTAACGATTGTTTTACATACAGGTTTCCTCACATAATATATTGTATTTTATTCAAAAAAAATAGTACGTATTAGCGGCCTTTGGATATGCAAATAGAGGAAAAGAGAGTAATCTGGAAACACCCTAACATCAAAGCAAGTATACATTATAAATAATTTGAGCAAAGAACAACTCTTCGCCGGATCGATTGAGAAGGGTTAGGACCTGACTCGCTATGATAAAACAATTTACACATTAAATTGAGACTAATAAATTTACCTAAAGTGCAAGTATATTCATTTTTTATCCTCCATTTTCTAACTGCCAAACTCACTAAAGATGATTACACAAATCAACATATTTGCGTGTAGTTCGTACTATATTCTTCGTACTACTTCAAAACAGCATTCTGATAACACGCTAAAGAAGCTGATCCAGAAATCCCGATGGAAGAAACAAGGAGGAAAATACATAAAAAATAATGTTTAAATAAATGCGGCTATTTTCCTTTATCTGTTTACCAAGCCTAACAAATAAAGGCATTTGTGTATTTTTTTTTATTGCCTTGTAGGCAGACGAGCTAGCGGCCCGCCTGATGGTAAGCGCACAACAAAGTCGCTGCCTACCTCGAGGACAGTACTCTCCTTAAACCTCGTTTGAAGAAGGACAGGTCATAGCGCTGAGGAAACATCGATGCAGGGAGTTCATTCCAGAGCTTGCACGTACGTGGTAGAAAAGAACGCTGGAAACGTACCGTTCGGGAGCGGTACGCCTCCAGGTGGTGGGAATGAAATCTACTGCGGAAACGTGTGGTGCGATGGTACATAGGCGACGGTGGTACCATCTCAAACAACTCTTCGGAGCACTCCCCATGGAACAAACGATAGAACACACAGAGAGATCCGAAGTCTCTCCGCAGTCCTAACGGTTCCAATTTGTCCGTGAGATTGGGATCATTGACTATTCGACAAGCTCGTCGCTGCAAGGAGTCAAGTGGGTCGAGCTGGTATTTTGGAGCACCTGCCCAGAGGTGGGAGCAGTACTCCACGTGGGGCCGGATTTGCGCTTTGTAAAGCATCAATCTATGACCCGACGTAAAGTACCGCTTGGCCCTGTTCAGGATTCCCAACTTCTTGCTCGCCAGTTTGGCTTTGCAATCCAAATGACTCCTAAACTCGACCAAAAAGCACGATTCCCAGAGGGATAGCTCTGGAGTCGCTCGCCAATTCTGCGGATGTACTCCGCCTTGGCCTTAGCTAAGGCTCTCTTGTTGGATCTAGAGGCGGCGTTGAATTTCCGTTTCTCCTCCTTTGAATTTGGATCCCGACGCCTCCTTGCGTCTTGCCACGCAGCTTATGCGGATTGCTTTAGGCGCGCAGCAACAGCACAGGCACTATTGTACCAAGGCCGGCTGCGACGCCCTGCGGGTATTTTCGAGCTGGGTATGAAAGTTTCCATACCCAAGCTAATCGTATCCGCGACGCAGTCCGCACAGGCGTCAGGATCATCGGAGGAGAAACAAAGCCGCCCAAGACGATACTCGAGAAGGGAGGATTTAGTGTGAAGCGGGCACACGGCATTAGGAAGAGCCAGCGTGAAGCACGGAAGGGCCCCCGATGCCCCCCCGCGTGCAGTCGCCGGGATCCACTCCAGTCTCCCACTCTGGCACGACGACTGCGCAACGGGATTTTCGCCGGTTGGCGGGACAGCTTCCCGGGGAGGGAGTTAGGCAGTTGTGTATCCCCGGGTTCAGGTCCCCTACTAACCGGCAGGCGGCCGGCGGTGACCGTTCCCACCGGGTCTCCCTGTATTCCACACCAGCACCCCCAACCGAGCGCCCACTCCAACACCCAACCACATCAACGAGCATCGCTTGCACCAGCTTAGACAGCCGTTCCCTCATCCATTCCTTCCTCTTCGATAATAGGTGTTGGTTGTTGCAAGCGATGCTCGTGATTAGTAGAGTCGGGTCATAGATTGACGCTTTACAAAGCGCAAATCCGGCCCCACGTGGAGTACTGCTCCCACCTCTGGGCAGGTGCCCCAAAATATCAGCTCGACCCACTTGACTTCTTGCAGCGACGAGCTTGTCGAATTGTCAATGATCCCGATCTCACGGACAAATTGGAACCGTTAGGACTGCGGAGAGACTTCGGATCTCTCTGTGTGTTCTATCGTTTGTTCCATGGGGAGTGCTCCGAAGAGTTGTTTGAGATGGTACTACCGTCGCCTATGTATCATCGCACCACACGTTTCCACAGTAGAGTTCATTCCCACCACCTGGAGGCGTACCGCTCCTGAACGGTACGTTTCCAGCGTTCTTTTCTACCACGTACGTGCAAGCTCTGGAATAAACTCCCTGCATCGGTGTTTCCTCAGCGCTATGACCTGTCCTTCAAACGAGGTTTAAGGAGATCCTTGAGGTAGGCAGCGACTTTGTTGTGCTGGTCCCCTGGCACTACGGAGGTCCATGAGCAGCGGTAGCCGCTTACCATCAGGCGGGTTGCTAGCTCGTCTGCCTACTAGGCAATAAAAAAAAACCAACCAACACCTATTATCGAAGAGGAAGGAACGGATGAGGGAACGGCTGTCCAGCCCTTCTACCGGAACGCATTTCTACTTAGTGATAGAAATAGACTAGACGGTGGTACCAACCCGCTCGGATTCAGCATTGAGTGAAAAATATGACTCAATACAAAAATCCTGCCACCAGTGATGTTAACGGAATATCTTGCAAATGCCTATTGTATTATTTATATGGAAGTTTTTGTAATCATATGTGAGAAAAACTAATACAAACATTTCAAAACGAAACGTTTTGAAACATGGAGTTTTGGTTGTTAAATTTTTTCTCGCTACTAGGGCTATTACATCGATATCAATGGGCTGTTATGCCTTGTTTTATAATTTTCATCATCATCATCATCATCATCATCAGCCCGTTGCAGTCCACTGCTGGACATAGGCCTCTCCCAAGGTACACCACAGAGCCCGGTCTGTAGCTTTACGCATCCAGTTCTTGCCGGCCCTCTTCTGCAAGTCATCCCGCCATCTGGCCAGAGGACGTCCCACGCTACGTTTGCCAAGACGCGGTCTCCACTCCAGAACACGCTTACTCCAGCGGTTATCCGTACTGCGACATATGTGGCCAGCCCATTGCCACTTCAACCTACTAAAACCTACTAACTTTCAGAGCTATGTCGGTTACCTTGGTTCTCTGACGGATCACTTCGTTTCGAATTTTGTCCTTTAGAGAGACTCCGAGCATAGCTCTTTCCATCGCACGTTGAGCGACCTTTAACTTGTGGATTAGCCCCACAGTCAGTGTCCACGTCTCGGCTCCGTACGTCATTACAGGGAGGACGCACTGGTTGAACACTTTACTCTTTAGGCTCTGTGGTATATCCGACGAAAATATATGGTACAACTTCCTGAATGCTGCCCAGCCCAACTGAATCCTCCTATCGGCTTCCTTTTCAAAGTTATTTCTACCCAATTGCATTAGTTGCCCGAGGTAGACATACTCCTTGACAACTTCGAGAGGTGTGCCATCTATGATAATTGGTCCCGGAGCGACAAAGTCATTAGACATGACTTTCGTCTTGTCAAGGTTCATCCGGAGACCAATTCGTTTAGAGGCTTCATTTAGGCTGTGCAGCATTTCTTGAGCTTCCTGCAGCGATTCTGCCATGACTACGATATCATCGGCAAACCTTAAGTGGGAGATGTATTCGCCATTTACATTGATGCCTCGCCCGTTCCAGTTTAGAGTCTTGAAAACATCTTCCAAGGCATTTGTAAACAGTTTCGGGGATATCACATCCCCCTGTCTTACTCCTCGATGCAATGGAATCGGTCTTGTTTGACTATTCTGTACTTGGATGGACATAGTTCCGGCGTCATACAGGCTTCTCAGTACTTCGATGTATCGAAAATCAACTTGGCAGCGCTGCAGGGAGTCCAGAACAGACCAGGTCTCAACGGAGTCAAATACCTTCTCATAGTCCACAAAAATCAGACACAGAGGCTGATTGTATTCCTGGGTCTTCTGAATAATCTGCCTCACGGTGTGTATGTGGTCTATGGTGCCGAATCCTCCGCGAAATCCGGCCTGCTCCGGTGGTTGGAAGTCATCCAGCCTTCGTGCCAGCCTATTTGTGATGACCCTCGAAAACAACTTATATATGTGGCTCAGAAGCGATATAGGGCGGTAGTTTTTGAGTTGGGTCTTGTCCCCCTTCTTGAAAAATAAAACTACCATGCTCCTGCTCCACGCTCTTGGAGTTCTCCCTTGGTGGAGAACGGAGTTAAATATACGCTGTAGCTGCCTAAGGATAGGAGTTCCCCCAGCTCTTAAGAGCTCAGTTGTAACTCCGTCCTCGCCCGGGGCTTTTCCACTTTTTAGTTGTTTGAGGGCCAACTCAATTTCCTCAATGCTGACATCGGGAAGTTCGTCGGAATAGTGTCGGACTAAAGTAGCACGGGGATCGCAGGGGATTGGTTCAGGTAGCGGAGATTGCGAGGCATACAACTGGCCATAGAAGTCTTCCACTTCCGAGAGGATCTCTGGCTTAGAGGAGACGACACGACCATCAGCGGAAGTTAACTTGGACATGTGGCTCCTCCCGAGACGCTTCACGAATACTTTGGAACCTCGGTTTTGTTCTATTGCCTCCTTAATCAGGCGTGTATTGGAACTCCGAAGATCCCGCCGTACCGCTTTTCGAATATGTCTCTGAGTACTCGCTGGTCTGACACCGCAGCCTCGGTATTTGCTCGTCTCTTTCTCATGAGGTCCAGGGTCTCATCTGAAAGTTTGGACTTTCTGCCTGCATGCCTATTCCGACAAAACCTGTAGCCCACATTCCTCACAACATCCACTACTCTATTTAAGTCCTCGTCAACGTCGCACTCGGTTTCCAGCACATCGAATCGGTTTTGAAGTTCCATTTGGAATCTTTTGGAGCCGGCAATGGTTTGGAACATTGAAGGTCGTGGAATTTATCAGACGGGTGCGTTCTAGCTTAAAGTGCCTCTTATATTCAAAGTGCCTCGTACAAGTCGGTGATCACTTCCGGTGTTGAACCTGTTGATCACTGAGACATCTTTGAATATACGCCTCTTATCCGTCATGATAAAGTCGATCTCATTTTTAGTCACGTTATCGGGGCTCTGCCAGGTCCACTTCCTATCTTGAAGAAGGAATTCATCAAGAATAGCCCTTCTCGTTCCAAAAAATTGACCAGCATCTGCCCCCTGTGATTCCTGGTCCCAATACCATGTGGGCCCATAACCGATTCGGTGTCCGTGCGTACTCCTACTTTGGCGTTGAAATCCCCCATGACAACATTGAAGTGGGCCCTTGAGGTGTTGTGCAGGGCTTTATCTATGTCATCGTACATAGCTTCTACATCGTCATCCGAGTGTGTGGTGGTCGGCGCATAAACCTGTATGACCTTAAGAGAATACCTATCGGTCAGTTTGAGTACAAGATACGCTACCCTAGACGACACACTGGATATTTCCACAACGTTGTCAGTGAGGGACTTGTTGACGAGAAATTCGACACCGCCCTGGGAGAGGCTGTCGCCTTCTCGGAAGTATAGTAGATGGCCTGATTCCAAGGTCACTGTGTCCTCCCCCTCTCTACGGACTTCAGACAACCCCAGAACATGCCATCGTATATTGTCTAACTCTACCTCCAATTCGGCTAGATGTTCGTTGAGCCTCAGAGTTCGTCCGTTATACGTAGCCAAGGTCAATGTGTGGTAGCCTTCCGTAACCCGGGGATTCTTATGAAATGAAATGAAATGAAAATAATTTATTGAATCCATTAAAATGTTCAACATCATTTAGATTCAGTCATTTTTTTATCTACCACCCGGTTCGGAAAGCTGTTTTCACTAGAGAAGAACGGGCAAGAAACTCTAGTGTTGCTCTTTTCAAAACCAGTTTACAATGTAGTGAATTTTTACAAAATTTACAAGTTGGTTTAAATCAGAGCAGTTTAATAATAATATGTTGCTTTACAATAAATATTTTTGATATGAATATTATTATATTATAATTACTATGGCTGAGTGAAGTCGCCCAGAACGAAGAATCAGTATACTCTTTTTCGCCAAAGCAGTGAATAATTGCGAAAGCCTTATGTAATCCATCAATCAATCCATTACAATGTAAGCAAATCGGATAGACCAGTCTACGCAAGCAGCACCCGTTCACGAGTATGACGCATGTGCCAGCCATCGGCCTCCTCAACCATGTTGCAGGGAAGTGACCGACCTGGCACACGACGCCACCGCAAGCACAGACCTTTAAGCGAGCATGACATAACCAATCACTTACACAGGAAAATAATGGCAAATTTGACAAGTTACTTGATTTAAATGATATATTATAGAGCACACCAAAACTTACGCTCCGAGATACTACACATTCATTTAATTTTATTCTATTCCCAAGCCTTGTTATCGTCTAAATATTCCGAAATTTTATAATATGCCTTATTGCATAATTTTTGCTTGATAGTAGCTTTGAATTTTGTAATAGATAAGGCTTTAATATGACTGGGAACTTTGTTATAAAAGTGTATACAGTAACCCTTAAAAGATTTGCTGATCTTGTGGAGTCTGGTCTTAAGAGTAGCTAGATTATTCTTATTCCTAGTATTTTTGTTATGAATATCGCTAATCTTAAGAAAACTTTCTTTATTTCTATGAACATAAATTAAATTTTCAAAAATGTATTGTGATGCTACTGTCATTATATTTATCTCTTTAAACTTTTCTCTAAGAGAATATCTGGACCCAAGCGAATAAATTGATCTTATAGCTCGCTTTTGGAGAACAAAGATGGTATTAATGTCAGCAGCACCACCCCACAGTAAAATTCCATAACTCATCAGACTATGAAAGTAGGCAAAATATACCAATCGAGCTGTATCAACATCAGTCAATTGGCGAATCTTACCCACCGCAAAGACTGCGGCGCTCAGATTTTTAGCTAGAGCGACTATGTGAGAACCCCATTGAAGTTTGGGATCTAATGTAATTCCTAAAAACTTAGTTGTATCCACAAGGCTCAACTCATCCCCATTCAAATTAATGTTAGCATTAACTTTCTTGACATTAGGTGTCACAAACCTTATACATTTCGTTTTTTGGCTATTTAATAACAAATTGTTAATGCTAAACCAATGTACTATTTTTGAGAGGGTGTTGTTTACGTCGTCAATATCAGGATTACGTCGATTTACTTTAAATATTAATGAAGTATCGTCGGCAAACAACACTACCTCACAGTTGTCCCTTATAAAAAAGGTAAGTCATTAATATAAATTAAAAAGAGAAAGGGTCCAAGAATCGAGCCCTGCGGAACTCCCATAGTAACAGCAGACCCAGGAGATCTTATTCCGTTGACATCTACACTTTGGACCCTATTGCTCAAATATGATTTGCATAATTCAAGAGCAATACCATTAATTCCGTAGTGGCTCAATTTCCTGATAAGTATATCATGGTGAACACAATCAAACGCTTTGGATAGATCACAGAATACACCTAAGGCATCCTGTGAGTTCTCCCAAGCATCAAATATGTTACTTATTAGCTCCACACCAGCGTCTGTTGTGGAGCGACCCCGCGTGAAACCAAATTGTTAACCATGAAGTATTTTATTTTTTGAAAAATAAGTTTGAAGTTGTGAGAGCATTAATTTTTCAAAAATTTTGCTAAATGAAGGTAGTACTGAAATAGGTCTATAATTAGAGGGGTCCTCTTAGCACCCCGTGCCCCACCGACGCTATGACCGCTACCGTGGCCAAGCCTGGTGAGGCGGCCGGGAACTCGGGGCCTTTTATTTGGTGCGTTTATCATTGGGAGGTAATGCCCTAATCGCCACGCTGGGCAGGCGGGTTGGCGATCGCAGTGGATGGAGAATACCAGAAAACGCTGCTGCCCATTCTCTGGTCTATGGAAGCTGCAGATGTTCTGCCTCGACCATTAGTCGCCTTGTACGACACCCGAAAGTATAATGGGTTGGTGCTATTCTACTCCGCCGGACACCACGCGGCCATTTATAATTTTACGTGTGTATTTTTAGGCAACATTTTTTATATCTAATAATTGACTTATGTCATGTGTCATAATATGCAGTTAGAACAAAGAATACGTCTACACTACAGTTTCTCATTGTTCATTTCATTGACAGTGACAATTTGCGAAACACCACCCAAGTCGTAAATTTTATTTGTTGTCATTGTAGCGTTTTTACTAACCACTATACAGAATATAATGAATAAACAATAAAAACGCGACATGGGAAAAAACTTTTGTTAAAGATACCTTGACAATGCGAACTGTAGAATTATAAAAAAAAAATCAATGTAATTTTTTTACTGAGTCGATTTACACGTCGCGCTTAAATCGCGCAAGTGATCACAGCCTTACAGCGGTTTTGATGATTATGATTTAACTCAATAATTATAATAGAGATTACATATTGATGTATAATAATAAAAACAAGATGATATGAGTTCAGTTGGCGTCGGCGTTTAGACCTGGTTTCACATGTGCTTGAATAATTATGAAGGTGCTTCCGTTTCTTGTATTGTGTTCAATCGGATGCAGTTCTGCTGTTATATACCATTTGAATGGTGAGTTTTTGATACAAATATGGTGATTATTTCATGGCCTGAATTGAAGAAATTTTTTTATGAACTTTATATGAAAATAAAACCACCACAAAATTTGTGCGTACCTCGTTATTTTTAAGCAAAAGGGTAGGAAAAACAAGATAGTCTGAATAGCCTACTAAATGACTATATTTATTCCTCATAGTTTTAAAAACAAAAGCGAAGCCAATACTTTCCATCGTAAGCTACCGTCTTTAAGTTTTTACCTTTTTAAATACAAACACATGAGATTATTTTCATTCTCATAAATATTGAATTATTTTGGGGTGATGAAACATACTTGTATTTTAACTTTATCTCGCACTTAAAATTTTTTTTGATTATTTATAAAAACTGTGAATTCAACTTTATTTCAATGTGAAACGTAAAAAACGTAAACATACAAACTATTACATGTTTGCGTATCGTTTTGTATTTTTTTCTCTGTATTGTGAATATAACAAACACTCCTATTGTTATGTTTAAATTACTTAATTTCCTTGTAATTATAATTTAACAAAAAATATATCTATAATCAAGAGTACTTTCGCAAACATATTTAAGCAGACAGCATAATACATTTAAAAAATTATCTGGGGGCGCAGCCGAGCCCCCTCCAAGTCGAGCTATAGGCCGAACATTCTTTTCTCGAAGCAATTCAGACCATTTTCAACCCCCTATAACTTCGTTGTGACTAAAGCATGAAGCCTGAATTTTCAGTTACTAAGCAGGCATTGTGTAAACACGGTATATTTAAAATTTCATTCAATTTTAACCAGTAGTTTAAGAATTGTAACTAGTCAAACTTTCTTAATTTTGTCACTCACTGACTGACCGATCATCAAAAGTCTAAGGCACTTCTAGCAGACATAGAACCTTCAAATTTAGAATATAATTAGTGTTTAGTGTCTAAAGTAAGGAAAAATTCAAACATTTCATAATTTGTGTCTAGTTTTCTAGATAGACCAACTGCGTGAATAACTTTGTAATGCCATATAAATGTATAGGATTACAAAGTTACATTTGCAGTTAATGAATCATTGTACCCGTATATAATGGAATAATAGTTGTAGATAGATATCTATGTATATACATGAGGCATAACAGGAGGGGATATAGAGAGGGAAATGGTGTATTCAGCCCATGAAACTGTACAACATTATATATATATATATATATATATATATATATATATATACAGGGTATATCAATACTGCTACCGAAAACGAAGCTGGGTGGTAGTTTTAGTGACTTCAGACAAAATGCAACCATATTTTGTGCAAAAATTTGTGACGATTTTTTTTTTGTTATTTTTTTTCTATAAACTTATTAGGGTGGTAATTACATAGATTTTTCTTAAATAATAGTGTAAATCCTTTTATTTTTAAAGACGCTATGGTATGCAAGGCTTTAAATTATTATATTAGCAAAAACTATGGATTTACCACCCAAACTCGATGATATTTAAAAAATAATAAAAAAAAATGTCTCGTTTCATAGCAAAATTTTTAGTTGCATTGTGTTTGTAGCCACTAAAACTACCACCCGGCTTCGTTTTCGGTAGCAGTCTTGATATACCCGGTATATATATATATATATTACTATTTTATATACCTTAGACTGCCCGCTCATTTTTTAAATAAATAAATAAATAAACATTCCTCTAGAAAAACATGACGAAGACAATATCAATTACAATGAAAGAAAGAACATTAATAATCAAATCCGCTATATTTGTGATAAATTGATACCTACAAAAATAAGAAAAATCCATAAGACAGAGGCTTTAAGAAAAATCGTTAGTGATATTCTAGAAGTAAGAAGTACCGAAAAGGAAAAAAGTAGGACTCTACAAAAAGACGTGAGATCCCATCAAAAACATCCTGTAAAAAATTTCCAAGTCTCGCAGCTCAGGTTTTCTACCGCAAAAAGTTGTGAGATGCATGTAATACCAAGTCGATTAATTTATTTAGTCCTTAAGGGACCTTCTACATAAAGTTATTTCGTAAGTTATTACCATATCAATATAAAAATTCTTTACGTTTTAAATAAATAGATCGACTTGGCCAGCAGCATTATGTATAAATTGTACGATACCTTATGTTTTCATGAGATGGCCAAGTCGGTCTATTTATTTAAAACGTAAAGAATTTTTAATATTGGTAAGATAACAACTTACGTAATAACATTATACAGAACGTCTCTTAAGCAAGGACTTAATAAATTAATCGACTTTGTATTCCATGGATCTCACAACTTTTTTTACAGGATGTTTTTGATGGGATATTAGATGATACTTAACCTTCACGAAAACTTAAAAGGTGTTTTTTTATTATTCTACTAGCGGTCTAGACAGCTCCGCCCATTTGTGGACACACTTTTCAAAATGGCGGTCCAAATGTTCAATACCGACTATCAACTTAGAATATAGATCAATCGGACTACGAAAAACGAATCAAATTTCCTCGTATTTGCTAGATTTTTTACTGCTGCTAGAAGGACCTATAGGTCATAGCGTGATGATATATAGCCTATAGAATTCCTCGATATGTGACCTATCCAACACAAAAAAATATTTCAATTCGAACCAGTAGTTTCTGATATTAGAGGTAAACAAACAAGCTCAGATTTTATATTTGTATAGATTGAAGTCATAAATATATGCAACTATTAAAGAAATTAGGAACAACGTGTGACATTATATTTTTTATATACTACTGACATAATGTTCATATAATTCTGCCGTTAATTTTATATGCCTCTGAAACGTGAGTTTTTTATAAGAGTGATATTAAAAGACTAGACACGTTCCAAATGCAATGCCTACGTGTAATCTTACGCATAAAATGGCAAGATTGTATACCAAATACCGAGGTTCTTCGAAGGACAGGCCTGGCGGGTATCGAATCTTTGCTGATGAAAGCGCAGCTACGATGGTGTGAACATCTAGTGCCCATGGAAGAAAACAGAATGCCTAAATCTGTATTCTATGCAGAATTAGAAACCGGAAAACGTAAATCTGGCGGTCAATATCTCCGCTATAAAGATGTCCTGAAAAGAAATATGGTAGCATGCAACATCCCGAATAACAGCTGGGAACAAATCTCGCGGGAACGCCCAGGCTGGCGTAGATCTGTCGCTGATGGTGTACGCAATTTTGAAGCACTGCGTCTTGAAAGTCTCGATACCAAACGCCAATTAAGAAAGACCCAACCCAAGCGGACTTATAACTATACATAATATAATGCAGTGGGCCAACTATACTGCTTATACTAAATTCGGGTTCGCCAGTCACATTCGAGCGCTTTCCGGAGTATAGCCAGGTGTCGCCGTCGACGGATACGTCGAGGAGGACAACATAAAAACAGAAATGTCCGTAAGAGACTCGCCCCAGTTCAGTACTCTGGCGAGCTTTTGATCTTTTATTCTCTGTTCTGTTAATTATTTACGTGCTACTGTGAAACCTGGCTGGAGGTGTAATTGTGAGTGAACTGGATAATCTTTAAATATTAAATTGGTAGTATATTGTTCAATAACATTATACATTATACATACAATAATACATATTAAAAAAATATCTACCGTGTTGCTGAATGAATTTTTCACGCCGGTTTTTTTACACATCTATAAAAGGTTTTGAAGCGCGCTACGCAATTAGAAATAAATAATATTTTATATGTGATTAAAAAAAGATCAGGAATGGAATTTAATGATAAACAACGACGTTACAATGCATAATTAATCATATTTTTTAACAAATTTTCAAGAATACAGACCTTTATACCAGGTGTATCAAGACTGCTACCGAAAACGAAGCCGGGTGGTAGTTTTAGTGACTATAAACACAATGTAACTAAAAATTTCGCAAAGAAACGCGACATTTTTTTTTATTATTTTTTAAATATCCATAGTTATTTATCATCATCATCTCAACCACAGGAAGTCCACTGCTGAACATAGGCCTCCACCAAGGATCTCCACAATGACCTGTTGGAAGCGGCCTGCATCCAGCGACTTCCTGCAACCGTAGTCAGATCGTCCGTCCACCTTGTAGGCGGGCGTCCGACATTTCGCATACCTGTACGTAGCCTCCATTCAATAACCTTTCGGCCCCAACGGCCATCGGTTCTACGAGCTATGTGCCCGGCCCACTGCCACTTCAACTTGCCAATCCTATGGGCTATATCGGTAACCTTCGTTCTCCTACGGATCGCCTCATTTCTGATTCGATCTCGTAGGGAAACACCGAGCATAGCCCTCTCCATGGCTCGTTGAGTGACTTTGGGCCTTGTACACTATTATTTCAGAAAAACCTATTTACCACCCTAATAAGACGATAGAAAAAAAAATAGGTATCAAAATAATTCGTCACAATTTATAGCAAAAAAATTTTGTTGCTTTGTGTCTGAAGTCACTAAAACGACCACCCAGCTTCGTTTTCGGTAGTAGTCTTGATATACCCTGTATAGTTTTATTAATCGACGATTCACACGAACCGTCGTAAATATTTATATTTTAGGCATTATAAATACCTACTACAAAATCTTTAAATTTCAGATACTCAATATGAACTTATGCCGAAATTACTCCGTATCGACCCCTATGAGAAATGTCTACGGGAACCCGGCGGTTTGTACTGCACTGTGGATTTCGCCCTGGTCTCAGACGAACCCAGTCCACTGCTTAAGATGATTCAGGTGAGATCAATTTTGATACCCTGTATTTGCTACAAAGGAAAGCAGCCAATAAAATACAAATCCTAAAATAACTTTAAGATTAATTTCGCTGCGGGTTAGACATTCGCGGAGCCTCGCCGAGCTTCTAAGCTCGGTGTCATTACAATGTGTGCCACTGTTAATCCTGTCTTACAGGAGTTGCAGTGGCGGGTGTGAGGGCGGAATACTATCTTTTTTTTATATTTTTTTTTATTTCAATGAATGGCGAGACGAGCAAGCCGTTCGCCTGATGGTAAGCGATACGACCGCTCATAAACAGTAGCAAAATTCCACTGCGCTTGCCATCCTGAGACATAAGATGTTAAGTCTCAATATGTCCAGTATTTACTCTGGCTACAATGTCCTTCAATCCGAAACACAACAGTGCATTAAGCAGTGATGTTTCACGGGAGAAATAGTCATTGCGGTGGTACCTACCCAGATGGCCGCTCACATATGACAGACCTACCATCAGTAAACGTAAATCTATACGTTTTATATCAAAATGTTGAGAAAATCAAGTATTTCAGAATTGCTGTAGCTCATTGAAACTAAACGACTAATGTGCCGGCTCGACTGGAGAATTATTGTTAGAATACGTTATAGGCTGTGAGGGAAACGCTTTCGAAAATGGAGACAGGGGATACTAATGATACCTTTGATCGTGGCTCAGAAGAACAATCCATCCCGGTAATAAAAAAAAATTGTGACATTGTTTGTTACTCACGCTCCATTTTATTAGTACAGCTAAATAAAGAGCAATTTTCATTACCAAAACAAAAACTAGCAGTGGAACACGAAATTAAAAATGATAGAGCGTAGACACAAGCGTAAATAAAACGTGAAAAGATTTTTTATGGCCGATTATTTTTCATTTGATTTATCTTCAAAGGAATTACTAGTAAAATGAATAGAATCATTTATCTAACATTATTATGTGAGATTTATTCGGGATCCATATAAAATTTACAGTCATAAAAAGCATACAATATTTGAAATATAACTAATTAAAACAATAAACAAACACATACATAATACATCAAAATATAAATTATGTGAGATATTATTTTGATTGTTTTTGAGAGACTGCCTCGGTGGCGTAGTTGTACTACGATACGGCTACAAAGCTGAGGTCTCGGGTTCGAATCCCGGGCTGGGCAAAGTGATATTGGATTTTTCTATTCATTATCAGCCCAGAGTCAGGAATTTGTGCCCGATATGGCGATAGGCTCGCCACCTATCACATCGTGGGACGGAACATGTAAGGCGAAATGTGGGTGCCCTGGCACCTCTTTCTACCCCTTCTGGGAAAAAGGTGTCAGTTTATGTATGTATGCATGTATGTGAGATATTTTGTAAGTCTGGAACATTATATGGGCTGTTACCTGCCTTCAGACTCCAAAACTTATAAATATAAAAAATATTGTAAGGAAATTCAAAAACGAATTTTATTACCAATTAATTCTACGATTTCACATAACAATTTAATAAACCGAAAATATTTAAATTTACTATCATTAAGTTTTTTTTTACTTAAATCATTAAAATTTTTTTGTCAGGTAGCTGATATAACAAGGAGTAACTTAGGCTACATTTATTTTAGAAAAGTTATTTTCTGTCTGTTTGTTCCGGCTAATCTCTGAAATGGCTGGACCGATTTTGACGGGACTTTTTTGTCAGGTAGCTGATATAACAAGGAGTAACTTAGGCTACATTTATTTTAGAAAAATTATTTTATTTTAGAAAAATAAAGTAATGTTGCAATGCCCGCGCGCAACTCACGCGCATGCCACCACTGGGCTGTCACGTCGGGCGCCTCCCACCACTTCTGCCACCAACGAATAAATATCACATTTACAAAATTTTGTATATAAAGAAATTTTTTAATTAAGCTAATACTAAAAACTGAAAATAAATGATAATTAAAATTTCATCATGTGACTGAATGAGACGGGACATAAACTGGATAGAACGGGACGGGAAATATAGTTATTACGCGAAATAATATGTTGTTGCCAAATCAATACTGGACTCAACAGCTATCTGCACCCGGGCGAAGCCGGGTCCGACAGCTAGTTATAAATACATTTATAATCGTACATATTTTTATAAAGTTTTATTTGAAAAGCGCTTACCGCCGCATATTAACATCTACGGTACTTCGTAAATGTTATATTAATCTCTCAAAATAAGAAGGCAATGAAAGTATAAAATCGTACGCGCGACGAACTGAGTATTGGACCACCCCTAGCGACTATCGGCAACTTCATTTCCCTAAGGAATTAGCACAGCAAAGCCAAGCCAAGTAGGTTTTCTGTGAGACAGTAGTACTACACCACTCGAGCCGGCGCGTTTCCACTGTAGTCCAAGTTAACGGTATTGCAGATAGCTCCACACCTTTAACTTTTTAATTTTTGTTATATTTTAAGTCTAATATTTATATTTATTATATTATACGACAACAATAAGCGTACAGTGCATCAAATCACTAATTATTACTTTGAAATTGTAACATAAAAATAATTAAATGTAACTTTAAAATATCCTAAATTATCCATAATACATAACTTATGTTCAATGAATAAAATAAATGTTATTTGAAGGCGACAATATATTAATGACGTCAGTGTGAACACAGCTGAATGAAAGTGCATCGTTCAAGAGAACAAACTGACGTCATAGAAGTTAATAAACAACTCTAACGTAGTACCATAAAAATAAATTGTTTACTTCGTCGATTTGCTTTAATTTTTACATATATTTTCGACTTCCCAACGTTTCGATTACTCTACCATCACTTTTGTGGTCACAATTAGGAAAAAAATGAGAAGTTCAAAATAAGGTTTCAGGTGGTGAAAATAAGGAAGTTTTGAATTAGGTTTTGTACAGTTGTGGGCTGCAATCCTCATTGTATCTCATACTTCTTACCAAAAGAAGCATTATACCCCTTGAGTCGTAACAAATTACTTTAAATCAAATATTTTGGTAGGATTATACTTACAAATTTGGTTTTTGTTTTAAAGATGTATTCAAACGTTTCATTGCACTATCTATAAAAAAAAAAACAAAATGTTAAAAGCATCGAATCATTTAATGAAAACATCTGTAAAACAACATATTTTTACAGGAATACTCTGACCACACTCCTAAGCATTTTAATCATTCACTTCTCACGAACGGTATTTGCGTAAATTGGCGATGTCAAGATTTCTACAAGGATACATCAAAAGATCTGAAAGACCGACTTGAAGCCTGTCTTAATGAGACATATTGGGAAGAATATAAATTAAAGACCAAAGCTACGGGCCAAATCTCATGCAGTAATGAAGGGATGAAGATTGATTACCGGGATGTGATCGTCGCAGTGGTGCTGTTCATATTACTAATGCTCAATTTTGCTGGAACATTCTACGATGTTGCCTTCACTACCGGGAAACCTAATGACGGTATTTTTATTTTTATATTACTCCTTGAGATGGTTTACTCATTTTATAAGAGACCTCAGAGGTTTTTCTCTTATACCCAAGTCTTAACGTAGCAATATCTATCAGAGGTCGATCAAAAAAGCGAAAGCCTAATAACGACGATAAATGGTCTTACTACGGAAGCTGAAGATCAGGCGAAGACGAGAGAACTATGCAGGAAGACAGACCTTGCAGCAGTTGCGATAATTACGGTTTTTTTTTTATTACAGTGAATGGCGAGACGAGCATGCCTTTCGCCTGATGGTAAGCGATGCGACCGCTCATGACCAGTAGCAAAACCAAACAACACCTTGCATTATAAAGCAATGCTTGGCATTCCACTGCGCTCGCCATCCTGAGACATAAAATGGTAAGTCTCAATATGTCCAGTAATTACTCTGGCTACAATGTCCTTCAATCTGAAACACAACAGTGCATTTTAACTGCTGTTTGACGGGAGAAATAGACATTGCGGTGGTACCCACCCAGGCAGCCTCTCACATATGAGAGACCTACCACCAGTAAACAAAAACAAAATAATTACAATGCCCTGTTAGTAAGTGTACTGACATAACCATCTCGGCAGTTCACACCACCATGGCAGTCTGCTCGAAATAGGACTTTATACAGCCTGATACCGTGTCGTATCACAATTTTATGGACCACTATCTGGATCAACCCATACACGTCCCACTGCAGGCACGGGCCTCCTCTACAATCGACAGAACGATTGAGAGTGGTTAGGCCATATAGCCTAAAACGGTGAAGGAAAAATCGTGAGTCAACCTGCCCCCTTGGCCACGTTACAAGCGCTTCCAATCTATTCTCTTTCTACAATCGCTAACGCCTTGGTGTTTTTTGGTCTTGCTACAGTTTCTGAGCGATTGTATCACTTACCATCAGACGAAAGGCAAGCTCGTCTCGTCATTCATAGCAATAAAAGAAATACCATCATCGTATTGCCATCATTATCATTGTTTTATTGACCGCGTCGTTTGTTATCGGACTAGATGCGAATATACAAGCAATAACATAAGCATTGTTCACAGGCATAAAGTTCCTCATATGTTTCTCCATTAGAAGAAATTTTCAAAGACTGGTTAGAGATCCATACGTTTACAGCGATTGTCGTCTCCGTCAACTCAAGGGATTAAACGGATTAAGGTATAATATATTATTATATCAATTTTACTACTTGTTATTTAATTATTTGTAATAATGCTTATAAAAATAAACTACACCCAACAGTCACATTAAAATCAATTAAATCTCATGTTGTGGGTATCAGTAACTACGAGAGACTTTCCGGTCTCACAACATCCAAAGGCGAGACAAATACTTAGAGGCATCACAAAAAAATCTCGATACGAAGATCGAACCCCGGCCTCTCGTCTCACAATCGGCAACCAACTGCCAAACGAAGGCTGTCAATATGTTAATTTCAGTTTACATACCACATCACAAACTCACGGGAAACCGATGTAAATTGACAGCTTAGCTGTCGCGTATCGCTCAGTTAGTGAGATTACTGGATCTCCAATACCCTTTAAGTATTCCCATGTATTTTCGTTCCCACTCCCTTCCCGATTTGGGCCAGCAACATACATAATCGTTATTCGTTACGATTGTTCATGGACGTCAGTGATAACCTGGTGTTAACTAGGTGATCTGTATGCTAGGCCACCAGGCATTTGCGATAAAAAAAACAACAAAATTCGAATATATTTACCCCGCAAATCAATTCCTAGTTGGTATATTTCTATAGGTTTTTATGTACAAGTTTTTAAGTATTTCGATTGGTTAGCGCCGTTAGCGTATACCAATATGAATATCAATATTTTAAATAATTATTTTAGTGTCTCTGAGCTATAAAATTATCACAATTACACTCTAAAATCACAGTGTTGTGTGAAAATACTATATCACCCTAAGTTTACACGTCTGATATGCAAATATTTCTTCACCTTGACTACACCAATATTGAATGCATGGTGCAAAGAATAGGTAAATAAATTCTTATTTTAAGATTCTAGGAAGTAGAGATATATTAATTCAAACATTCTGTGTATATCTCTCTCAGCCTCTGTGGCTCAGATGTTTAAGAAATCGGCTATAAAACGAAATTTAAGGGATTGGATTACCGCACAAGGGCAAAAGTTTGTATAATAAATAATAAACTTTATTAAACAAAAGAAAAATATACAAAAACTAAAGTACACGCAAAAGGAATACAAAATAAAGTTAAAGCGCAAGTGTTAGATTGAACTCTGGTGCCCAAATAAAGATTTAACTTGTGTTATGGGCACCAGAGATGATGATGATATAACCCCTAACTGCTTTTGTAAGTTATGGATGTTGTGATATCGATCTTTTGTAAATTAGGTTATTGATGGTGTGAGATCGGTACCGTTTGTATGGCGAATTCCAACGATGTCATTAAAAACAACCGGAAACGAAAGCGATCACCGCTTGGTCTATATTATTAATCAGTTCACTGAAATTAATGTGATTTGATATTTCGTAATCACTCGTAAACAAGCTAAACTTAATATCAATGATTGACCCGAGTCACTAGACCTTTTATCAGCGCTACATGACATTGTTTTGGGATGTAAGAAATATAAAAAATATGTAATCTTAATTGATTATCGACTGTCGTCTTGACACATTAGGTTGAGAGCCGTCTGTGGAACGATAGGTTGTGGGGTTCGATCCTATGACCGAGACAAAGGTTGTATGCCAAAATTTTACGGAAGGGAACGAAATGAACGCGAGCATGTGTGTGGCTGTTCGGTGTATTATTGATAGTCTATTTGGCCTGAAGCTGAGTATTGAATTGAAACTAAACAAATAAACATTGTATTTAAAATTACTTTTAGAACAATACTTATTTTGCTGGTGATCTTGGCGCATTCTCTGGGAGCGTCTACTCTCTTTGCCGACAATTCGCACGATGTTGAAAAGGTACGTATTTCTTCACTTTTTCTTGTTGATCCTTGTAGAAGTAAATAATCTGACTTGCCTAATGTACTCGATGTATTATAAAGTAGTTAAAACGTAGGCATCATAATTTTATTGAACCTTTACAATTAGTAAAGCGCCATTGACACATGGAGAGTTTGTCGCGGTGAGAATCGTATGCCATTATCGCACCACGTAACCGTCGTCAATTATCGTGTTCTAACTGATGTTTACACGATGCAACTATTTATTCATCCTCACAATAATCGACTTTTCGAGTCGAGATACTTTTTCCGTGTAAGTGGGGCTTTACCTTTTAATCTAAACCCTTAGTTCGAAAGATTGTTGAAATAATATTATACATCTTTCATAATATTTCAGTATAAAAAACAGACTCAGCTGAATAATAGCGGGACTTACACGATTGTTATTTTTTTTTCAAATACGAGATGTTTCTCACTCAAGTATTCGTGAAAGCTTAACAAGTCTTGAATAGTGTTACCTACTCTTGTTTATGTGAAGATGTTACTCTCAATGTCAGGCGAGCGGCAACCTCGTCTCCTCAATAACACTCACAAAAAACTTGCTTTCTTTATTTCCAGCTGTTATTGCTATCAAATTGCAAGCTAGTTGTTAATGGTACCGTTGTAATGCAAACGTTTTTCATAATGTCTGGGTTGTTGATGGTCTACAACACTTGCATGTACGAGGAGAAAAATAAATACAATTGGAAGGTGCTCCCGAAAGCACTGCTTCTGAGATATCTAAGGTAAGTCTTAAGATCAAGGAGCTGAGGTCGACCAAAAATGCTACGAATTCGACTAATGTTTTTCTTTCTTCCAATGAATAGCGAGACGAGCATATCGTTCGACTGGTGGTAGGCTCATAACAGTAGCAGAACCAAACAACACCTCCAATCACAAAGCAATGCTTGGCATTCCACTGCGCTTGCCATCCTGAGACATAAGATGTTAAGTCTCAATATGTCCAGTAGTTACTCTGGCTAGAATGTCCTTAATTCCGAAACACAAAGTGCCTCTACACTGGTGTTTGACGAGATGGTAATGTTGTCAAAGAAAGTATGAGAGCAACTGGTCTTACAACTGGGGACTTAGTAAAGTGAATCCTGATTTCGATAGGAATATGATCATGTATCAGTAACTATGTTCAAGAAATGTGATGTGAATAAGATGTAAGTGTTTAACTTGAAAGTATAAGCTCTCAACCACTGGAACCTTACACATAGTAATTAAGACTGTTTCCTAGTACTTCAAAATAGAAAGAATATGTGGGAAATCTCGTTTATTATATCATGGCTAAATGTAATAGGTAATGTTTTTAAAATTATTGAAATACTATTAGGATTTCGAAAAAACTCTTCCGTGCCCACAATGCCCAAATTTCGAAATTGGAATCGCTAAACTAACATTTTTCATTGTAGGCTCACTCCTGCCAATGCTGTACTACTGGCCTTCACAGCCACCTGGATGAGACATTTAGGTTCCGGGCCCCTTTGGAATGTAAGTATCAATTTCTTCAAATAAGTACATCTTAAAATATATATTCACTTATTTACTCGTATTTCTCGCACGGAACAAGCAAACTTAAACTTGGACACTATGCCGTGTCGAAACCACTGACGATGGGTTGTCCACAAGGCTCAGTCTTAGGTCCTTATTTGTGGAATTTAGGCTTCGACGATTTTCTTACGATTCCCTTACCGTCAGGGTGTTCTTTGACCGGATATGCGGACGATGGCCTCTTGCTCATAGAATCAAACAGTAGGTCGGGACTAGAAAATAGTGCAGACGCGTGTTTAAAATTAATATGTGATTGGGGCCATCGAAATCGCTTAAAG
Organism: Hyles vespertilio; assembly: GCA_009982885.2. Classification (NCBI taxonomy): domain Eukaryota; kingdom Metazoa; phylum Arthropoda; class Insecta; order Lepidoptera; family Sphingidae; genus Hyles; species Hyles vespertilio. Next base: position 1,422,362 of record CM042822.1, on the reverse strand, counting down.
TTTGCACCACATAAAACGTTCCAATTACTTTTAAAAGGAAGTTTACAATCACCGCCGCGATTTAAATTTAATAATATCACTGTTAAGAAAAAAGAATCGGTTTGTTATCTTGGTTTAATTTTGGAAAGGAATTTTTCATTTCTTGAACATATTAAAAACGTCGGGGAAAAGTCGAAAAGGAACTTTTTTGCTTTGACAAGAGTATCAAAATCAACATGGGGGCTATCTTTCAATACACTAAAAATCATCTATGGAGCAACTTACTTAGGATGTATTTGTTACGGATCTCCCCTATGGGCTGATAGGGCTACTATCGGCGCTGTGCGAAGAAAACTGCTCCAGAGCCAACGCTTGGCCTTGATATTCTTGTGTAAGGCATATAGAACTGTTAGTACCGAAGCTTTGCCTGTCCTGGCGGGTGTACTTCCAGTCGACCTGGAGGTGCAACGTCGCGCCGCCATGTATTACTCTACTAGGGAGAATATGGATAAAAGTTTTTTAACCGCACGTGAACTTTTAAAAATTGATAGATTATTTAAACCGCTTTCAGTAGTATATAGCGAACTATTAGATGAATGGCAAAATAGATGGGAGGTATCTTTGAAGGGACGACATCTATATCAATATTTTCCTTGCGTTCGTGACCGTTTGACAAAGACTTGGTTGGATGTCGATTATTGCGTATCACAGTTTCTCACGGGCCATGGTAACTTTAGGTCTAAACTTTACTCTTTTAAGCTTGTTGAATCGCCTGCATGCCCATGTTCAACACCTAATTGCGAGTATGAGCAGTCTGCGCATCATATACTTTGGGAGTGTAGTCTTTGGCAGAATGAGCGTAAAACTATGCTGGATAGTATGCAGATATCATCTGGAGTCGTATACTACATGGACCTTGTAGAGACTAGGAAGAACTTCCGTGCTTTCCGGCGTTTTTGCCATACTTATTATTGGAATCAAGTCTAAAAGCTCACATAATAGGTCCCATTTAAATGTAGTGATGATGTGATCCGTGGTGCTTTACAGCTGGCTTCTCCGGCTGTAAAAGTCTTTTTACGAGGTTATTTACCTGTTTAGTTCATTGTTTTGTCGCCCGCTTTGCACGGAGGGAAGTGGACAATAATTTATTTCCAACTCCTCCTATTAATTTAACTTTCTGATTAATTTCGTTGCGGGTTAAAGACAAGTTAGACATTCCCGGAGACTCGCCGAGCTTCAATGCTCGGTGTCATTACTTTGCGTGCCACTGTTGATCCTGGCTCACAGGAGTTACAGTGGTGGGTGTGAGGGTGGGACAGTCTCAAATAAGTACATCTAACAATCACATACATTGACAGATTATTTAAACCGCCTTCAGTGGTATATAGCGAACTATTGAATGGCAAAATAGATGGGAGGTATCTTTGAAGGGACGTCATTTATACCAATATTTTCCTTGCGTGCGTGATCGTTTGACAAAGACTTGGCTAGATGTCGATTATTGCGTATCACAGTTCCTTACGGGCCATGGTAACTTTAAGTCTAAATTGTACTCTTTTAAGCTCGTTGATTCGCCTGCATGCCCATGTTCAACACCTAATTGCGAATATGAACAGTTCGCGCATCATATACTTTGGGAGTGTAGTATTTGGCAAAATGAGCGTAAAATCATGTTTGATAGTATGCAGATATCATCCGGAGTCGTATACTATATGGACCTAGTGGAGACTAGGACGAATTTCCGTGCTTTCCGGCGTTTTTGCCATACCTATTACTGGAATCAAGTATAACAGCTCCCACAATAGGTCCCATTTATATGTAATAATGAATTCAGTGGTGCTTTACAGCTGGCTTCTCCGGCTGTAAAAGTCTCTTTGTGAGGTTATTTACCTCTTTAGTTCAATGTTTTGTCACCCGCTTTGCACGGAGGGAAGTGGACATTATTTATTTCCAACTCCTCCTATTAATTTAACTTTCTGATTAATTTCGTTGCGGGTTAAAGACAAGTTAGACATTCTCGGATACTCGCCGAGCTTCAATGCTCGGTGTCATTACATTGCGTGCCACTGTTGATCCTGGCTTACAGGAGTTGCAGTGGCGGGTGTGAGGGCGGGATAGTCTCCAATCATATACATAATCCTGACCCCACACTAAGAAACAAGTTTGGTGTCGTGAGAATAACTGCGAAAGAATTTTCGGTCTCACAAACATTCAAATCCAGACAGATATATTACGGGTTATTAAGTTAAATTTTCACCGAGTTTTGTATTGGAGTTTTGCAATAGGAACCGTAAGGTCATGTGTCCGTATTTCAGATAGGATTACTTTGTGTGAGCTTTTCAATTTAAATAATCTCATAGGACCATTCTGAGAGGATCCACGATAGTTTTGCTCCGTTTGACATTCTGATAAAAATAAACTAAGGATCTGAATGTAAGGATAAATTAGTTAATGTAAAGGACGCTCTTGTCAAAGACAATTAATGAAATATAAAAACAATTCGGTTTTCAGAAAATAGTAAATGAAGAAGTGATGGACTGCCGCAAGGACTGGTGGTGGATACTGACATACTTGAACAATTACAACGACACATCCAATTGTATGATACAGGCTTGGTAAGTATTGTTGTCACAGTATCGAAGTGGCATTACATAGGGCAGTGCAGTAGCAGTGAGAGTGGCGTGATGGTGGGTACCGTCGAACATATTTCACGTTGAGGAGGAAACCATTAATAAGGTCTATACTCACCAATCTTAGTGTGACAACACTCAGCCCTGCATAAAGACATGACCCATAACAAGCTACATAATTATTTAAATGTGGCGAGCACTTTTTAACTTAAATTTATTGAATAATCAATGTACTTTGTTGTTGAAATGCCAGATCCCTTAAGAACTTTCCTGTGGGATTTCCGAATTATGGTCGTGGTAAAAAGAAACTTGAACTAAAAAATCGAGGCGTGATTTTTGATTTGGTCGTGGCGTACGCCAATGCTGTCCATCTCTCTCATGTATTACGCGGAAGAGTACTGTAGACTAATAATAATGATTCCTGTCTATTAACCAGGTATTTAGCAGCTGACATACAGTGTTACTGCTTGGGCATTTTGATCTTCGCTTGCTGCAAAAATAAAATAACGAGGATAACTGTCCTGTCAGTATTATTTGTTCTGGGATCTATCATAATCGGCCTGCACACATACTTCCAAGACTTGAATGGAGTGTTAATCCTTTCGCCTGAGTAAGTTTATGAATGATTGATTAAATGTTTTAAATAGAAATACTGACAGAGAATTCAATTAGACTATCAATCACCCCAAACTAAACTTGGTAACAGTTTCTAGGAATTTTGTGTCCATTAAATCATTGCCTAGTGCGAATTGGTCTACTTTACATACCATTGAAATACTTTCATTCCTTATTGGATAACGTGCTATTCACGAGTTTATTAATAAACTTACCTGAAGTAAGTTGACAACCTAACATGACAATCCCGGTATAGCAACCGACTGGTTTGAAAAAAAAAAATGAACATAATAGTCAATTCTAAAGCCTCGAGTTAAACTTAATCTCTCGCTCATCCGAGGTTTTTTATAAAAACCGTAAAGTTTTTTTTAGTTTAACATTGACCTCATTTTTCCAGAACTGCTCGTAGGTTCTTCATAGTGGATGACACGTTCAACCACATTTACAAACGCGGCCACACTAATTTGTCTGGATATGTCATGGGTATGGTCATGGGTTATATCCTCTACTATTGGAAGGACATTGGCATCGATCTTGAGAAGTATAAAGGAAAGGTAAGGGGTTTGTAAAATTATAATATATTTTATATTACATGAATAGAATAGCAAGAAGTAAACCTGCCATATTGCCCCTCACGTGTGGAGTGATCTATAAACCGCCAATTTGGCTTCAAGTAATTTGGTAAAATTAAGTTGATGCTTATAGCATTGTTTGGTTTCGAAATCCGCAATTTTTTTTTCATTGCTATGAATGGCGAGACAACCGCTCATGAACAGTAGCGAAACCAAAAAACACCATGAACTACATAGCAATGCCTGGCATTCCACTGCGCTCGCCATCCTGAGGCAAGTTAGTCTCAATATATCCAGAAGTTACTCAGGCTACAATCTCGTTCAATCTGAAACACAACAATGCATTTAAGCTGCTGTTTGATGAGAGAAACAGATATTGAGGTGAAACCTACCCAGATGGCGTCTCACATTATGGGAACCGACCACTAGTAAATTAATTCATTTGTTATTTTTAAGGTTTCGCCTCCATTAGTAGTTCTTTCTTTGCTTTCAGAAATACCAATTGTTGTATTTGAGTACCTTACCTTTACTCGTGATCACTTTATACACTGGTGTCATCTTCTACGACGATCGGCCAGAACGGCCGTCCCTGCTCTTAAGAGTTATGTATGCAGTATTAATGAAACCTGTATTTATTATTATATTGAGTGTACTTATATTGGGAATCACTACCAAGTATGAAAGTAAGTATTGCTCGTCTTTTTCTGACTTTCAAAATGTTGCTTATAAGTATTTAGAATGTGTAGAGACAACCAAAAATATAATCAGGCATCAGAGTTCCTCCAATTTGAAGATGATTGGCATCGTAAATGCTTGTCAAGTGAGCATCGTCAATATCGTCTTCACAGGAAATCTAATACCGAATTTAATCAACTTTCACTTACCGTCTGATGACTCGTCTTCTATTATTTCCAAAAATAGTCTTCATGGGTTCGATCCCCGCACAAATCTTTGTTTGGGTTTGGTTGTTATGTAATAAATAAATCTAAGTTACAAGATACTTGTTGTGGGGCCAGGAGTGTGTGACAACAGTTTGAACTTATTTACATTTATTTCATTTGTTTTTCATTATTTTAAATTCTAGATGTGTATAAAAGTGTACTGGAGTGGGACGGATGGACAGTCCCCAGCAAAATCACTTTCGCGACGTATCTTGTCCACGTGCCAATCATCAAATATGTCACGGCCGTACAAACCACTGCAAATACTACATCATTCGTTGTTATTGTAAGTTCTTTTTCTTGGTACAATTGATATCACGATTCAATCAATTAGTATTTATTGTATCGATATTGCACTGTGCACATTGATCACATTGCACAGATCTCGGGCCTAACTTCTATGTCAGCACCATTGGCACCTAGAAGTTATTATTTCTACATAACATATGATACGAGTAAGCCAATCGCCATGAAGGACATACACTTTACCTGAAGAGTTTGAACCCAGGACCTCAATGACCACATGCCAAAGATCTAAGAGCATTCCCAAAATACACACGCGTAATATTGACTAATCTAATATCTGTTTTTAGGTGATCACTTATTGTGGAGTAGCAATGATGTCGTTTGTGGCCGCTTATATATTTTGGATATTGGTGGAGGCGCCTTTCAGTTACCTCCTGAAGGGACCATTAAAAGCTACTCAATTAACAAAACCCGTTAATGAAGAGACGGAATCAAAAACGGAGAAAGATGATGTTAAATTATGATTGTAAATTAATAAAGTATTAGTCATTTTTGTATTTATTTAACATGTTTTTGTACTGATATAACAGAGTAACAGAGTGATATATATGGTACTATGCGTGCATAGTTATCTAAATGTCATCTACCTGGTCTATACAAAATCTTTTCATCTAATTTGACTAATATGTAAGAATAAATAATTATAGGAGAGTGCCCAGTCATAGTATCGTTGATCCCGATACAAATACTGCTTAAAATTCACTATAGTATCTTTTGAGGTTTGTTCTTAAAAGTTTTTCTATTTACCTCGCGTGACAGATATTTATAAAACAAAGTAATTATCATCATATTTTACATGTTGTTCATAGAACCGAAAACAAAATAGATGTATATTTTATCGCCTTCGGGTTAATTTTTCCAAGAACGGCCTGGGTCACATTTTTATTATGTTATGTTTAAATTATGTTTATATTTGGTGTAAATATTTTTTTCCCACACAAAAAAACTGGTATCATCGAGGCACAAATCTTGGCACCGATACTAAGACTCATTATAAAATGACCATACTCCTTTCAATAAATAAATAAATAAATACAAATATTTCAACATATTAAACATCGTGAAACAAACTAACAATAACCCATTTACAAACGTAAATTTTATTCTGAGGGTTAAAGTTAGGTTTTAAACATAAAACTTCAAGTTCCCGCTGTTTCTTATCGCGTCTAACAATTTCCATATCAGCGTTGCAGCCACATAGCTCAGTGAGAAGAGCACCACTGGTATAGGGCTATATACATGATAAATAGGTACCCAACAATGTCTATTTTTATCGCTAAACAACAGTATAAGTGCACTGCTGTGTTCCGGTTTGAAGGAGATTGTACCCAGAGTAACTATTGGACATATTGAGACTTAAAATCTTATGTTCCAAGATGGCGAGCGCAGTGGATGCCAAGCATCGCTTCATTCATGGTGTTTTTGCTAGTCTCCATGAGCGGTTGTTATGCAGCGCTACAAATGTATATAAGAACATCTGAACGTACTTTTAAACCCTGAAAATATCAGTAACTAGCGGCCCGACCCAGATTCGCCTGGGTGCATATATTTTTTGATTCCACTCCACACCAAATACATATTTTTTTTCGTATAAACTCTTGTATACCTGAACTTGACGTAGCTATCCTACTGTCCGGCTCAGTCCCGTCTCATCCGTCTGTTCAGTCTCTTCCTGATCCGTCCCGTCCTTTCTCTTTATTTTTTTTTTTTTTTTATTGCAATGAATGACGAGACGAGCAAGCCTGTTCGCCTGATGGTAAGCGATACGACCGCTCATAAACAGTAGCAACATTCCACTGCGCTCGCCATCCTGAGACATAAGATGTTAAGTCTCAATATGTCCAGTAGTTACTCTGGCTACAATGTCCTTCAATCCGAAACACAACAGTGCACTTACGCAGTGTTGTTTCACGGGAGAAATAGACATTGCGGTGGTACCTACCCAGATGGCCTCTCACATATGAGAGACCTACCTCCAGTAAGTTATTATCCATGCCGTCTTATAACGTGCATTTACATGTCGTCCTATCAAATCTTTCAGCTATCCCAGCCCTCTCCCGTACCTTCCACTCTATTATATCCCGTCTCTCCATATACATGTACATATAAACATTGCCTTATGAAGTTTTGACATTAAAAACTTTAGCGTTTTTTATATTTATAGTCCATCGAATATTCCTTCCCTTATTTTAGCACCAAAATACTGCTTTTCCAAATAATATTGCACGCCATTACTTTTTGTTAGTAATAAAGTAATAATAACCATTTCTAAAAAAGAATTGGCCAAATTGGTCCAGGCGTTGTTGAGTTATGCACACATTTTGCGATACATTTTTATATTTTAGAAGAAGATATAGTCCATCCTGCTGGCTTAGTGTGGGTTGGCGGATTTTATTTCTCGTAGAAATTAATCTGAAAGTCAGAGATCATCGTTAACTTGTTGGCAGTCGCGTCTAGTACGTTACCATATACAAATTAATAAAACCTTCATACTGCCTTACCAGGTGACGTAAGTAATAGAACAAATATTTAAAAATATAAAAAGAAAAGAAAAAAAAAAAAAGAAAAGAGACATTTATTCGTTACAAGCCAAGAAATACAGCTTTAAGTTCTACATACAATATACATATAACAGTGCTTGTTAACGAAACGGCTCAGGCTCAGCATGTGCTGGTATAAACCAACGCTGGTCTTCCGCAAGGCCGGTAAATGATGTCACAAACGCCAAATACATAATACGTATAAGAAATATTTACAAATTAAACAAAACAAACTTATAGCAATATTAGCCCAGATGTGGGTACATATAAATATCTCGCGTCCCGCTGACGAGTGCACGGGTTAGTCTGTGGAGTGCACACTGAAAAAAAAGGCTCCCAGGCATCTGAGCACTATTAAACGGTGACCAAGTTTAACAACAACTTTATACAACTACAAGACGTTACAATTACAGTTTTGGAACAGGACATATACAAAGGTATGAGTACTAAGTTTAACAATTAGAATTCATGTTAAGAGAAGCGCTAGGTAAAACATCTCGCGTTAAAACTATATAGGTACAATGTACAGACTAAATCTGCATGGCAAGATGCTGCACAGACAACCAGACCCTTACAACCACAGGAAATATATAAAATAAATAAATGAAATTGTAGGTAAGTACATTAACTATAATGGAAACTGCATTCTTATAATATTAAAAGTTGACAAGTAAGTAAATTAAAATATTATAAAACTGCATATCGTTTCATTGTAATGTCTAGATACGGCATAAATGTACCAATATTTTTTTTATTCTTGTGTCTGAAAACAATACTAATGCGAAATTTAAATTTGTCCACCAACCCATCTAAAAGTATTAAAAACAATGTCGTTTATGAAAACGAAAAATTATAATTAGATATATTTTGGTGTATTCCGGCAAAACGCTTTGATAGAGTATACCTTGTTTAAAACTGTTGCAATAATATCAAAAAACAATGGGCTATTTTGGTAGATATAGACACATTTTTTATTTTACATTTAACAAAATTACGTGCAAGACGCCGTATCTAGATAATATTATATACACGATGAATTTGAATTTTGTTCTATTTCGTCAGCCGTGTATGAAAGACAATGGAAAGATAGATCATTTTACGTTGGATGGTAGTTGAAGCTTGATCGTCTTTTACGTATCCCGTCAAATAAACAAAGATCATCCTATATTGGCTGGACACATCACGCTTGAAGGATAACCAAAAAAAAAGGTTTTTAGTATCTTCCTTAGAAATTTTTGCAATTTTCCTAAAACCTTTCCAGGACTTCCACGAATATTTCAAGACCAATATCAGCCAAATCGGTTCGTGCGTTCTGGAGTTATAGCGTCAGAAAGGAAAACCCGACTTATTTTTATATTATAGAAAATAAATTTATAAACGCACGCGTAAACGTTAACCATTTGTCATTATTTCTTAACGCAAGTCAACCATTATAATTTGACAGGATGGACAACAAATGTTTGACAGGTACGAAACAAAGTAACATTTAGGGAAATGATTCATCTTTTATAATTATGTTTTCGTCGAATTTTCATTATTTTTAAGATGTATTCTGCTATTCGGGGCGGGGACAAATCCAACGAAACAAAAACCATGAAAATTGGTCTAGCCGATCTCGAGTTATAAGTGTTGTAACAAACCCGACTTTGTTTTATATATATAGATTTCTATCGTGTATTATCGAAAGAATAAAAATATTTTTGTGTGTTTACTGAAAGGTTATTGAATACAATGTATCCTTAATCCATTTGTATAAAAACCTATTTTTAAATAGATCTTTGAAGTTTAAGAATTTTAAAGCTCTTTATTTTTCCTGTGTCATATTGCTACACGGCTCGATCGAAATCATATTGTCTAAGAACGCTCTCTCAGTTTTCCTAACAATAAGTGCACTTCAAAGTAAGCCCCAAGAGGAAAAAAATGAAGACATATTCCCCTAACAATTGTGTGGGCGAGTGATTAATTATGCAACCCTTTTCAACAGGGCGGCTCGTGAACAAATATAAGGTTAAAGAAGGGTAATTAAGGGTGGACGATACAAAAACAGTTTAAAACGTGTGACCCTTGGACAAATAGAAACAGGGTGGACAAATTGCTCGGTGCATGTGTATTATACAAGGGGTGTAGTGGGATATTTAGCGTCGGTTTCTGTCAAGTCGTCTAGTAAGGTGGCAGAAGACCTAAGTAAAATCGTTGAAACCCACAAACTCTCACCAGTGGCTCCTAGTAGCTGTGTTGCACGCAGCGGCCACACCCCGGTAAACCACGTCGACTCGTGGGCTAAATCTGGTTGAGGGGATCTACGTGTTTACACGTAGGTTTGCGGTCACCCTCCGCATAGTGCACAGAGTCTGCTTCGGCTATAGCAAATTACCTCCGGTAACGAAGCAGCTAGGCATAGTGAAAGGCCTTAAGGATGGCGACAAGGGTCTTGCTGTCGTCAGCCAGACACTGCATCCCAACTTCCCTCCGGTTGTAGCGGTTCTCCGTTCCACCGGGCCTAGGGGGCTGGGCCGAGTGGGTGCATCTGTGTATTGCGCACACACCTATGCACCATAATATATCCCGCGCAGAAGACAAGGCTTTTGTTCTATTGGATTCCGAGATCTAAAGTCCTGTGGCGATGGGTAGAGGTAGAGAGGTGCGGCATTGATGTATGCCATGCTTTGTCTGATACCTGCACGCAGGCGGTTTAGGGAGAGTGGTCGCTCTTGCACTGCATCAGGGTGACAGTGTGGCTCGGCAGCACCCTATTCGACAAAGCAGCTCTATTTAGAGGGACACTGCTTTCCTCGCTCAGCCGGGGAGGGGGCTAGAAAAAGTGCCCCAAAAAATGTTCACCCTAAACTAAATTGGGAGGCAGTAACTACGGCTGCCTGCACATCCCACTACTCGTAGTCGAAAGAAAGTAAGAAACAAAACTCATTCTAAACAACGACTGATGACTTTTGGTACATGGAACGTCCGTACCTTACTTGACCGGCCTAATAACTTATGTCCGGAACGCAAGACTGCCATTTTAGCTCGAGAACTTGGACGTTATGATGTCGACATAGCTGCTCTCAGCGAAACCCATCTAGCTGATGAAGGAGAGCTTATTGAACATGGTGGTGGCTATACTTTTTACTGGAGAGGTACCCCAGCCTCTGAACCTCGCCGATCAGGGGTAGGCTTTGCTATTAAACTAATTTGGCCTCTAAGTTGGTAGAATATCCTGTGGGTACCTCAGACCGAGTTATGTCATTGCGACTTCATCTGGAGAATAATAACTATCTTAACATTATCAGCGTTTATGCTCCGACACTTGACAAAAGTGATGAAAGCAAGGACCAATTTTATGAAGAATTGTCACTTACTCTTACCAAAATCCGACCCAACGAAAAAGTACTACTTCTTGGCGACTTTAATGCCCGTGTAGGGCAAGATTTTGAAGCGTGGCCACGGGTGCTGGGACGTCATAGTATAGGTAACATGAATGGTAATGGACAATTACTACTGACCTTCTGCTCACAGTTTCATCTGGCTATAACTAATACTATGTTTAGACTTCCCACGAAATATAAGACGACCTGGATGCACCCAAGGTCTGGTCATTGGCATCTGATCGACTATGCTATAGTTCGCCAGCAACATATAGCAGACGTAACAATTACGAGATCTATGCGTGGCGCAAATTGTTGGTCGGATCACCGGCTTGTTGTCACCAAGTTACGATTACGCTTAATTCCGCGTCGAAGATATTGCAAGACTAAACCCAATTGTCTTCACCTTCAAAAGCTCGAGTCTACTGTTATACAAGCTAAATATGAGGATGCTGTTAACAACTATACAGCAAATATCACTCCCCAAGATAATATAGATGAAACTTGGAAATGCCTGTCTACAAATCTAATTAAAGCTGCTTCTGATACCTTAGGTAAAAAACCCAGAGTCTGCGATGACTGGTTTGATGATAATGATAGCATATTAACGGACGCTTTAGCGAATCATCGGCAACTACTTCGAAAGTTAGATAAGACAACAGTTTCTAATAAAATCAAACAGAGTACATTTGAAATAAGAAAACTTACCCGTGCAGCTAAAGACGCATGGTGGCAGAATAAAGCTTGTTATATTCGGTGGCTTACTGACACTAACCAACTAGGCAAACTATTTGATGAGATAAGGAAATTGGTGGGAGGCTCATCTCGAACAAATGTGCCTCTGAAGTCGGCGCGTGGTGATTTACTGGTGGCTAAGGATGACGTCCTAAACCGCTGGGTAGAACACTACGCAAACTTACTCAATGTAGATCATCCTGTCGATATAGACTACCTCAGATCACTTCCCACTCTACCGCGAAACAATCAGTTGGATTTCCCACCTACCCTTGAAGAAGTTGTACTTGCCATTAAAGCTCAAAAGAACAAAAAGGCGTTTGGTGTTGATAACATACCAGGAGAGCTACTTAAATATGGAGGACATAAACTACATCATAAGATATGGCAATTATTTCAACGGATTTGGGAAACTGAGAAAATTCCTTCTGATTTTAGTATTATATTATTATATAAAAATAAAGGCAACCGTGCAGACTGCAATTCTTACAGGGGCATATCGCTTTTATCAATCGCTGGAAAGGCTTTTGCTAGAGTGCTCTTGAATCGTTTAGTAGAGATTTCGGAGAGTATTCTACCTGAGACCCAATTTGGATTTCGGCCAAATAGAGGCACCTGCGAAGCAATTTTCTCCATAAGACAGCTGCAGGAGAAAAGCAAAGAACAACAGCAACCTATGTACCTATGTTTTGTTAACCTTGAGAAAGCTTTTGACAGTGTGCCTCGTGATGCTTTATGGATTGTTCTATCTAAGTTAGGGTGTACCGATAAGTTAATACGAATGATAAAGCTACTTCACGATAGTATGACCTGCTGTGTAAGTGTCAGTGGTGAGCAGTCGGAAAAATTCCCTGTCACTTGTGGTGTAAAGCAGGGATGTGTACTAGCACCCACACTCTTTGCTTTATACTTTTCCGCTGTCTTGAGGGAGACTTTAAGAACTAACACCGAAGGCATACGTATACGTTATCGCATTGATGGCAGTATTTTTAACCTTGCAAGATTAAGAGCACATACCAAGGTATCATACGATCTGATTACCGAACTTATTTATGCCGATGATCTGTGTTTTGTTGCGGAAACCTGTGCGGGTCTTCAGGAGCTTCTATCTAGACTTGACAGCGAATGCCGCAGGTTTGGCCTTAAAATTAACATCAAGAAGACAGAAGTTATGTCTATGAATGACGAGCGCCGTGCTTCAACAAACCTGCGGATTCAGGGTGAAACATTGACGCAGGTTGAAAAATTTAGATACCTTGGGAGCACTATAACTGCTAAAGGAGACCTTGATTCGGAAGTCAATAGCAGACTCGGCTCTGCAATGGCTGCTTTTGGCAAACTCCGGCCTCGAGTATTCCTCTCCCACAACATCAAATTGCGCACCAAAATTCAAGTATACATAGCTATAGTCTTGCCAAATCTATTGTATGCTTCGGAGACATGGTGTCTGTACCGAAAACACATCCGCACACTTGATAGGTTCCATATGAATGTCTGCGTGACATAATGAACATCAAGTGGTCAAATCGCGTCCGCAACACCGAGGTTTTGCGACGGGCGAATGTCTGCGGCATGGAGGCATACTTGATGCGGCGTCAGTTGCGCTGGTGTGGCCACTTGTCTCGGATGTCTGAGACTAGGAAGTCAAAACGCATCTTTTTTTCTGAGCTAGAGACTGGTAAACGGAAAAGCGGGGGCCAGTTTCTGCGGTTTAAAGACGTTCAGAAAAGACACATGAAAAGATGTGGTATTGAACCCTCGCGGTGGCAGTTGCTTGCTGAACAGCGGCCTGAATGGAGGCGCTATGTCCAGCAGAAGGTTCAAGCTTTCGAAAACGAAAGAAGGCGCGAACTTGACGTCAAACGTGACCAACTAAAAACCAAACCGCCTTCAACATCACCTACAACACCTATAATGGTATCCTCACGTGTCCTGTTTGCGCCCGCACATTTAAAGCAAAATAGGATACATCAGCCATATGAGGAATAAACATTAAATATATTAGGATATAGATATTTATTTCTATATTTATAAGTATATATTTATTTTATGAGAACAAAAACCTTGTCACTGAAGCCGAACACGGCTAGGGTATATATATATATTATACAAGGTCATTTTTTATGTAACACTGGAATGGTAAAATAGGGTTAAACAGGGTATATTCAGACTGCGACTGAAACGTAGTCGGAAGTTAGTTTTAGTGACTTCAGATACAACGCAACTAAAAGTTTCGCATAAAGTGGTTGATATTTTGTAATATTTTTTTTACCTGTTTTCCTGTGTGAGTGTTACATTTTATTTATAAAGACACAATGGTGCATGAACGCCAGGATTTTAACTAACATTTTACAAAAAAATACGTAGTTATCACTTAAACACAGTAGTACTACTTAAAAACTGCAAATGAAACATCGCTTTTCTTGCGGAGATACAGATACTACAACTTATATAAAATATATACACAACTAGTATTTATAATTGTAATCTAAATTTACATATCCAATATAATAAAATATGTTCAGAGAATAAACGTTGTTTAATGTTTTGACAACAGCATAACAACAACGCATTCGGACACTAAGGCTCAATTGCACAAACTAACTTTGCCCTTGAAACTGTCAATTCCATACATTCGCAAGGTCAAATACATCTCGAATGTATGGCGATGACATTTTCATAGGCAAAGGTATTGGCAAAGTTACTTGGTGCAACTGAGCCTAAAAGATCGAATACCATCTATAGTTACCTATTTATCATATTTTGTCAATCCTACGTCTTTTTATTATAACGCGATGCATTAACGGAATTAAAACTGAAGGTAATTGCAGTAAAACCCCTACATAATAATGTGGGTTTTTTAACCATTGTTACATACTGCAGTCGCTGACCGGACGAATTTAATATTCAACCAGTTGCAATCAGGCTAACTTATTTAACCAAAATATTAGCGATGCATTAAAACACGTTCGAATTTAAAATAAATAACGTATTATTTCAAAGTAGACGTCACGTTGAATAACGGATATTAAATTAGAAATTGCATAAACCTCTCAGCACGAGGTGCTTTTTAAGAAAAATGATCAAATAACAGCCACCCCGCGTAGCAACGGCTTAAGAAAATAAGAAGTATTGTTTTATAAGACCTGCTGTATGTTGAAACAATCCGGTAATATTTACAATAAAAACAATCATCAGTAAACATCTAAAATGTCCAAGTCCATAGTAAAATGTAATTATTTGCGTATAAGCTTGGTCCCTAAAACGTGAATAGAATGTTAATTTTGAGTATCAGGTCTTGAACGTCACAGTTCATCGTACCTTCATAGCAAAACAATAAATACAACGAACTTGAAATGACGACCTTCATTTTCGCATTGGCATCTTTATGTCTTGTGGTGTTGCATGTTCCTTTGCGGCGGTGACCACTTACCATCAGATGAACCGCATACTCGTATGCCCCCTATAATATATAAATATATCAAAACGAAACATTCGTACGATACATACTGCCTATTGTGGTAGGAACTCTGTACTTTTTCTTTACACAATTATTTTATTATTTACGGATTTTATCGCGGATTTGGTTAAATTTTTACATTTTTGAATTCCCAGCATTTTGATTACTTTACAGCTTTCGTGGTCACGGGGCGGACCGTAAATAATAGTTTTATTTCAATATTTAACTATGCTGTTAAATGCTACGGATTTATATTAAAAAAAATCATCTCTATTTTTTAATTAATACCCAAAACTCCGGAAAAATTAATATTTTTGCTATTAATATTTCAGTAATTAAATCAGGTGAGCAGTTTTCCCGCATAACCCCTTTATGCACTTCATGAAAAAATGACATAAGCAATTTATACTTTGTTCCTTATTTTTTACGTTTTGTTTACATAATGTATCATATACAAGTGTTTATACGTAGTCAGAAACGCGATGAGTCTTCCAGAACACAACAGAAGTTGGAGTAGACTTCCAACCTACCTGACAGCCAGTATAACCAGAACTTTAAACAAAATAATACGCCTAACCGACAATCTAGTGCAGCTGGACGCAGACATGTAAGGAGAGCCAACCCCACAGTAATTGGAAATGAGCAAAGAAGAATTATACGAACCTTCATACGTGTAGTGACCGAATGTATAACATCTGAATCAGAAATCTAAAGTAGAAAATTATAAGGTAAAATTTAAAATACATGTGTGTTGTTTTATTATACATATATTGTTATTCTACAGCTTTCATAAACGTTATGAGTTAGGACTAAAAACTTGGTTTTAACAAACACTGCTCGCAAATTAAATGAAATATTAGTTTAACTCACTATTGTTGAGAAACCTACTAAGGTATGAATATTGTTTACTTCGTCTCAAAATGTTACAGACGTTCTTGATGAATTATTTCACGTCAATTCGGAAAACTTATAATAATATGTCATATATTGAATAACACATTTAAGTATTGAGTTCAACATTCTGTATTATGTTAGCATTTAGACGATGAAATATATTGAAAACGAGGCCGGGCTTCGCTATGTGTACATATATACTTTTTGCGTCCACCTCACCATCATATTGTTTCGTATATTTATTATATTTAAACTTAATGTGAATACCGTTCTGACCTGTTTTTCTCGTTTAGTCCCATTACAGACTGTCCTGTCCCGTCTCATTCTGGTCCATATGACTCAAGGCATGTCATTGTCTACTCCTATCTCATCTCATCCCATTACTTTGAGTTTGAAAGAGCAACAAATATAATATTTGAATTCAGAAACCAGGGTCCTCCAATTTACAGCCGATACACGAAAATACTACATATAAAACAATGACGAATAAAAATTATTGTGCTGTAAAAGACTTGCCAGGCTATCCACAGTAGGATGTATATAGTTTAACACACTATGAAAACCTTGATGATTCCATTATACTTCACACAATGGGAAACCGTTTTATTTTTCAATCTACACTGTCGTCACTGATATAGTTAATGCATCTGTCTGTTTGTCCGTACAAAACAATGTATTTTGATAAACCTTTTCAGAGAGTATTGTGCAGGTATATTGATGTATTTTTGGTTGAATTTGATATTCATAAGTATGCTGTTGACTGCAACTTATGTTGATAAATACAGTGAGTGCACGCAGATCAATACAGAATACAATACAATACAATAATTATTTTTGCACATCAAATAGTATTGAGCTTAAATATATTATGTTATGTTTGGTAATACAATGGGCGGTCTTATCGCCTTTATGGCCAGCAGCATTATGTATAAATTGTACGATACATTATGTTTTCATGCGGTGGCCAAGTCGATCCATTTATTTAAAACGTAAAGAATTTTTAATATTGATATGGTAATAACTAACGTAATAACTTTATATAGAAGGTCCCTTAAGGACTAAATAAATTAAGCGACTTGGTATTACATGCATCTCACAACTTTTTGCGGTAGAAAACCTGAGCTGCGAGACTTGGAATTTTTTTACAGGATGTTTTTGTTGGGATATATTTTACAAAGATCTTTTTAATGCAGATTTCTTCACGATGTTTCCCTTTATGGATTTGTTTGTATTTTCAAAGAATTCCGTGTAGGTACATCAAAGTTGCTTTCGTGTACATCACAAGGGGGTGCTGGTTTTATCAATGCTTATAGAGATGGTATACTGTCTAACAATTATTTAAGAAACCCTGTTTTTTATTAATATCATGCTAGTTATTAGTGCCTTATCCTTAATTCCTGTACTCCTAGAAAACTATGCAAGTTGAAATTTTAGGAAAAAAAGATACACAAAAATCTAATAACTTTATAAATCCAGTCGGTATAATGCTGGTTTTAAAATTCATGAGTTATTAAAATTTGATGCGCTCCTTCTACTTGCAGCGTCAAAACTTCACTAACTGGGTAAGTTATTACAGAATGTCTTTCTCACGTAACCTTATTAAATTATGTATTAGCTGTGCGTCGCAGTAAATTCGGATTGACGCTAAGTGTTCCTGTGCAGCCGGTTTAGGTTGAATAATATTATGGAATATACGTTACATAAATTTACTGTCATGACAATAAGATCCCATCAAAAACATCCTGTAAAAAAATTCCAAGTCTCGCAGCTCAGGTTTTCTACCGCAAAAAGTTGTGAGATGCATGTAATACCAAGTCGATTAATTTATTTAGTACTTAAGGGACCTTCTATATAAAGTTATTACGTTAGTTATTACCATATCAATATTAAAAATTCTTTACGTTTTAAATAAATAGATCGACTTGGCCATCGCATGAAAACATAATGTATCGTACAATTTATACATAATGCTGCTGGGAATTTATACATAATGTACTTAAGGGACCTTCTGTAACTTTATATAGAAGGTCCCTTAAGTACTAAATAAATTAATCGACTTGGTATTACATGCATCTCACAACTTTTTGCGGTAGAAAACCAGAGCTGCGAGACTTGGAATTTTTTTACAGGATGTTTTTGATGGGATCTCACGTCTTTTTGTAGAGTCCTACTTTTTTCCTTTTCGGTACTTCTTACTTCTAGAATATCACTAACGATTTTTCTTAAAGCCTCTCTGTTACGGATTTTTCTTATTTTTGTAGGTATCAATTTATCACAAATATAGCGGATTTGATTATTAATGTTCTTTCTTTCATTGTAATTGATATTTTCGAGCTATTTAGTCTATTTATTTGCAAGTTTTTCTTCGTCGTGTTTTTCTAGAGGAATGTTGTACAGTTTCATGGGCTGAATACGCCATTTCCCTCTTTATATCCCCTCCTGTTATGCCTCATATATATAGATATCTATCTACAACTATTATTCCATTATATACGGGAACAATGATTCATTAACTGCAAATGTAACTTTGTAATCCTATACATTTATATGGGATTACAAAGTTATTCACGCAGTTGGTCTATCTAGAAAACTAGACACAAATTATGAAATGTTTGAATTTTCCCTAACTTTAGACACTAAACACTAATTATATTCTAAATTTGAAGGTTCTATGTCTGCTAGAAGTGCCTTAGACTTTTGATGATCGGTCAGTCAGTGAGTGACAAAATTAAGAAAGTTTGACTAGTTACAATTCTTAAACTACTGGTTAAAATTGAATGAAATTTTAAATATACCGTGTTTACACAATGCCTGCTTAGTAACTGAAAATTCAGGCTTCATGATTTAGCCACATCGAAGTTATAGAGGGTTGAAAATGGTCTGAATTGCTTCGAGAAAAGGATGTTACGGCCATGCCACTTTTTAGCTCGACTTGGAGGGGGCTCGGCCGCGCCCCCAGATAGATTAAATAAATAAATAGACCTGACCCCACAGTAAGATCGAGCCTTGTGTCATGATTATCAGGAATTACGAGATACTTTTACGGTCTCAAAAACAAGCAAGACCCGAAACAAATACCCCTTGTTCTCGCGGTCTCTCGTTTCACTGCCAGTGCAGCGTCTAACTAACTGCGCCACGGAGGATTTCAAAAGTCAGAAGTGTTATTTATCAGCACTACGAGAGACTTTTATGTATGCAAACACCCATATCGGCACAATTTCTGGGCCCTGCAAATATTTATAACTATACTAATATAGGGACCGAATCCACGGCCTCCCGATTTACAGCCGGCTATCAAGCAATTGCGCCACGGAGGTTGTCAAACTATATCTGAAAAGGCTATTGAATGTAGAAATATTTACTGAAATATGGTCGGTAGCTTTTGAGTTGATTCTAAATATACAAACTCTTAATAACAGTAGGTAGCGTTATTTGCTGTTCCAGTTTTGTAGGTTATAATTAATTTATTAACCCAACAAAATAAGCATAAAATTGGATGCTGATTGGATGAAAAAATATAATAATATAATGGTTAAATAAATATAAACTATGTTTCTCAGTAAGTAATTTTATGTAATCTTACGAGAAATGAAATACTCTTCAACCTTACGAATATAAGAGCTTAGACTCTTTATCAATAACCTTCTTTAAATAAATCAATCTTTATACTTTGATGTATTTATTCTTTATCCAATAATTATTTTATCTAATAATTATGAAGGGGAATTATTTTATGCTGTACACCAGTTTTCTAGCAAACTCTAAATACGGAGGAAGAGGACAAACCACACTATAGCCAATCGTAAACTAAATAAAACTACTAACTCGATAGCTTCGTGATGTAATGAAATGAGATTCATGTGTTTGCGACTTACGAACTTACAACCGTTTTCATCTCGGTTTGAACCTGTCTATAAACATGTGTTTTTCTGCCATAGTACGCCAATTATCAAATAATTAGGCCAACAAATTTATGTCAAATAGGGACAGATTTAATTATTTTGTCGCCAATCGATGCTGTTTCCGATGGCATTGCATAAACCATCGAGTGCATTAAGTCACTTTTCTAAGATATTATCTAACATAGTCTTGATTTTTTAATAACCATAATCAAATTTTGACCGACTTCAAAAGAGGAGGTAATCAATTCGACTGTTTTTTTTTTGTATGTTTGTTACGCGATTACGCCGGCAATTGTGAACCGATTTTAAAAATTTCTTTTTTGTCGGAAAGCATGATATACAGGGTTGGTCCCATATGAAATTGGTGAAGACCTGATGAATATCTTAGGATCTGCCGCCTAGAATTCCTCAAAATTAAACGACCCAGCATTAATTCTTTTTGCGTTAGATTAAGTATGAGTATATTATTACAAAGGGTGGGTGAAAATTGGAAAAGGGTGGGGGTGGGGGGTGAGGGTGTAGAAAATAGGTACAATTGTTAATACTCAATATCTCCGGTAGTTCTGAACCGACTTAAAAACAACTTTTTTGTCAAAGAGTATTATATGATAGGTTAGACCAAAAAAAGTATTGTGAAGACCTGATGAATATCTTTGGACCTGAAGGGCAGAACTCCTCAAAATTGAACAGTACAGCAATAATTCTTTTTACATTAGGTTCAGTATAAGTTTATTACTACAAGGGGGTGATGAAAAGGGGGAAAATAGAAAGGGGCGTGGTGAGGTCAATGATTACCACACATAAGTGTATTCAATATCTCTAGCAGGTTGAGCCGATTTTAGTATTTTCTTTATCATAAAAACGAAATGACAGTGTAGCTTCCTTAAAAATCATAAAATATTAATTTTCGTTTTTGAAATTATAAAGGATCACAATAGTTCATTTTTTAGATACATTGATTCCAGTTTTCATAATATGATTACCTTTGGCATCATTACAATGCTTATGAAAACTAAAAAGTAATAAATAAAATAATTTAATTAAAAATTAAAAGACCGACTTCAATGTGTACTACAAAGTAATAAATCTTAATATATATAATTCACGTGTCACGTTGTTTGTCCGCGATGGACTCCTAAACCACTCAACTGATTATAATGAAATTTTGTAGATATGTGTTATTTGTTCCAACTTAAAGGTGGGATAGTTTTTATCTCGATTGAATTGACGAAAGTATAAAAAAAAGGAAAAAACATTTTGCCATATAAAATGTTCATGGGTTTGTAACTGTCAAAGATTTAATGTTCATAGCGTCGATACGGTAAACTCTTCCCTAAAATTAAATAACGTATTTAAATAAAGGTTTCGAATCGACAACACATAGCCACAATATTCGATTTATGGCGTATTTTAGATTTTAAAGATGTAAATTAATGACAGTAATGAAAAGTGGTTGATATTTAAATTGATTGTCAAATATTTATGCATACGTTCAGGAATTTATTGTAAACTAAAGAGTATATTATGATGCTACATAAATATAGGACAATTAAATAAATATATTCACATGTATTAAGTTTTACTTCTTTTCAAGATAGAATTTCACTTGAAAATGAAAAATCTTTAATAAAATAACACATAAAAATAAAAACTGAACTGAACTGAATAAAATAAAAATTTTATATAATTATGGAGAATATTGCAGGGATTCTCAAATTAGGCGTTGCCTGTGTCTTGAAAAACCAGTTAAATATAATTGTTTCTACGTTAATTGTGTGTGTGTGAGTGCATTTCTACGAAAATTAATATTTCATCTCTTTATGACTAACAAGAGTAATGGCGTAATATTTTTGGAAAAACAGCATAGTGGGGTTGAAATAAGGGATGGGATATTGCAGAGAAACTAGATATAATAGAGTGGGAGGTAGGGGAGAAGACTGGGATAGCTGACAGATTTAATAGGACGAAATGTAAATGCACGGTATAAGACGGGATGGTTAATTAAGAGAAAGGACGCAACGTATCGGGAAGTGAATGAACAGACGGGATGGGACGGAATTGAGCAGGACAGTATGATAGCTAATTCATGTTTAGGTATACAAGAGCTTATACGAAAAATAACACGTATTTGGTGTGGAGTAAAATAAAAAAGTATCTGCACCCAGGCGAAGCCGGGCCGGGCCGCTATAATATATATTTCATTGTAATATTTTGAAGGCGGTCTTTTAATTTTTAATTAAATTATTTTGTTAAATCTGTTGTTTACTCATACAACTAAAATAAAAATGTAAGTCGGGAGGAACCGCGGTGTGAAATAAGTTAGTTGCGCTCGCTTTGCTGCTACCTGCTGTCTGCAATCTTTTGTATTTATTTCCTTTCGTACACGTGTTCAACTATCATTGCATTGTTTTCACGTCTTTATTTTCTGCACTCGTTTTGGCTCAATAGGTTTCTTTTGTTGATATAAATATTGCTGCATTGAGATTTTTTATACGGCCTTTCATTGGTTTTGGATAAGATAAAGGTTGTCTGATATTTGTTAAGTGTCTATATGAATAAGATGTGAAACCTGGGGGTACCATTATAAGGTTCATTCCTGTTTCAAGAAATTTTCTTTTTGCAAAGTGTCATATGCATTACCCGGGTATGCAATTTGTGTCCGGCATAAGTATAGGTCAGCCTCCTATAACATATTAAGACGGAAATAAGCTTAAAATCTGTATGGCACTCGTTACTCCTAATAGCCCTGCCTGCCACCTGAGTGATATAAAATTATGAGCTTATGTATATACCTGCAAACTCTTAACTAAATTCGCTATAGGTATCTGCTAAGGAAACTAAGCGTAAACACTTGAATGAACACTGCAGATAAATTGTCAACCGAGGAAGTAAATAACATTAAATTGTATTTGGGCCGCAGTAACTATTCCGTTACAAGCTTGCAATTTGCTTGCTCTACATAATTTTAGGAGAATTCTATATTAAGCATTTGATATTTCATCAATGACTTTGATAATTTAGAAAACTATTATCTGTATTTTTTCATTTTTCTTATTTTAGAAAAGCATTGTAAAATGATTTCTTTCTTTCTTTAGCCATCCCCTTCATAATATTTTATAGCCAATCAACTAAATGAGACAAAAAAACGTTTCCTCTAATTTGGTTCCTAAAAATGCGAGCAACGAAATTTCAAGCATACTAATAAAGATAATTTGGATACTGTTACAACACCACAAGATACATCCACGTTAAAACCCGTACCCGCAGCCGCCACATTTTAAGCTAATAACTTGCAACATAAAAACTCACTCTCGCAAGAAACGGCCCTAAAATTCCCAAACAACTCCGCATCTCCATCAAAAGCTTAACCGTAGTACTTGAAACATAAATCCAACGTGGCGAGTTAAAAATTCATAAATAATTATTAAGATGAGGCCAACAA
Source organism: Hyles vespertilio (assembly GCA_009982885.2). Classification (NCBI taxonomy): domain Eukaryota; kingdom Metazoa; phylum Arthropoda; class Insecta; order Lepidoptera; family Sphingidae; genus Hyles; species Hyles vespertilio. The sequence goes on along the minus strand of CM042822.1, from coordinate 1,398,984 downwards.
TAATGGATTAGCAGTAACAGTCCGGCTCCGAAATATTTTCCTCGCTGGAGTCGCTCAAGAAGTTTCTGAAGTGCTTTAAATTCGGACATTAAGCATTAAGGGAAACCGCGCTTTAGCGGACGAGCGAAATTATGATTTCGTAATTAATGACGATTTTTCAAGTTGCTTGCTTAGGTTAATTTTAATTAAACTAGTGATACCACGCTATTTAAGGACCTGAGCATGAATGCCATAGTTTTTTTATTGCAATGGATGGCGACACTAGTGTGCCACTTGCATGATGATAAGCAATACGACCAATCACAGACTGTAGCAAAATCAAACACCACCATTAACTAAAAAAGCAAGCTTTGCATTCCACTGCGCTCACCATCCTAAGACATAAGATGTTAAGTCTCAAAATGTTTAATAGTTATTCTGGCTCCTATGTCCTCCAAACCGGAACACAACAGTCCATTTACACTACTATTTGGCGTAAGAAATAGACATTGCAGTGGTCCTATCCAGGCGGCCACTCACATATGAGAAACTTACTCGTCATACAATAGTTCAACTAAGACACTACGAATGTTTCTAAAAACTGCATTACAAAGTAACAGTTTTATTTTTGCATTACTTTTGATAAACTATGAAACTACATTAAATTTTTGTTGGTTGTTACCAAGATGAAGAGCTATACAATTTCGATTTTTGTAAAGTTGAATGAGAAAGTTGATCAGGTATAAGCTGAGTCGTATTGCAGACACACCGCAACTCCTGGAAACATCCTCAAAGCAACAAGTTTTGCAGCGCTATTCTAGTGAAACTTTCGAAAAGATCTAACGTGGTACAAAGGAAGAACTTTTAGCGTTTGGTTATTTTCTACATATTATTATTTATATAACAAATCTTAATACATTTTATTTACTTAAAACACACATCAGGTGTAACCTTGCTTAGCCTATAAATTGACTAATTTTTGTTAGTCGTCGCAATTCATTTTTTAATGTGTTTACATGATCTTGTGATTGGCATTATTTACTATTGAAGTTAAAAATGATTCTAATCATTTGCCATCAGAAAATAATCTCTTTTGCAAGAGCCGTTTGACCTTTTTAAATAGTAAGAGATTAGCGCCGCTCATGAAGACCCACAACGTTTAGATCGAATATGCTTTTCCACACTCTCAAAATATGAACTGATAGGTAAAAAATAGAGGAAGGTGGAACTTGACCGTCAGCAATCATATTCACTGATCGAAACATAAATGGTTCACCATCGCTCTATGTAAATTTTTTGTAGACAATAATACAAACTGGTCATTTCAGGTCCTTTCTGTAGTATTCCAAGAAAATGTCATGTGATTTTACCACATTTAAAAATTGATCCAAGGAAATCACTTAACCTAAATAAGGGTTTACACCGTAGGTTTACACCAACCTGGCAGCCATCGATTTAATTTCCAGCTACCAATATTATGCAGATTCCAGTTCATCGGAAACTGCAGCAAGTTTATATCTGGTACCGCGAGTACCGCATAATGCCAACGTTGCCCGACGTTGTCTCGTTCAATGCGGGCATCCATCAGTTTTGGTTTATGACGGATTTGCATTTAAAGCGGTCCGTTCCGCTTTGTTATCTCAGTAGAACTGAATACGTCGCTATGCCACGAAGAGTATCTGATAATAGGATTACCCAAGAATTGAAGGGTGAAAAACAACTTCGGGATTTTTTCCTTGATTGCTTTGTTGATGATCTTGATGTTTATTCTTAGCAATATCCTTGTTGGATATGGAAGAGGTATCCTTAACAGAGATTTTAATTCCGAAGCATATTTAGTAACTGAACTTTAAAGCGACCTAGGTAACAACAGCATTAAAAATATGCTGTGTGCAACATAATAGTAGTAATTAAGTTGTAAAGCGGGTCATAATGTGCCAACACCTCGTCTTTAGCACTCGACGACAGGCAGCTAATCTAAGACCTCGAGGTGCTCTCGAGCTAGTTACTCCACTCGCACTGACAGCCGCCCTCGACACCGAGTTCCGCTAGCTACAAAGGATGTGCATTGACGCTGGAAATTCCGCTGGCGTTTGCCGCGTACTATAAGAATAAAATACAAAGTATCACTTGTTTTCTTATTTTACTTTAAAAAAGACGATAGAAAGCAAGTACTCAAATTATTTGAGAATAGAGCCGGCTGCTTTCACAATGCTCAGAAATGTAGGAGATTCTACTCTAATTACAAGTTTAACTTAACAATAATACGTATTATAAATATCGAAGGTGTAAGGTCCACTAATTTTACCCTTGAAACGTTTGATATCAGCCAACAAGCCAATCTTAAAATGATTAACTAAATCGTCCAATTACATGACTGAAAAGCCATATAATGCCAACTCCGAGCAAGGTTGCATGTAAGTGAAGCAGAAAAAGATATCAGAGGTTATTAATTAGAAACAATTACGTTACAATATTCTAATCCTCTCTGATTACTTCCAAATTGGCTTAATTATAGTAATTGCCTCATACGAAACCCCTTTACATAGGAGAATACATAATTTGAGCTGCCAAAACGTGTAAACGAGATAATAAAGGCACCACCAGAGCCCATTCGAGCAAGACTTTCGTGTAAGCAGTCGGTGTAACTTCCTTTAAATCTTATCGCTTCTCACTATGGGTTTCAGACACGGACTTGTAAATTGCTGGACTGATTTCCAACCTTATATTAATGATATTAAGGTGTAATGTAAGTTGCTATGGTAACTTGTCAAAGGGCAACGAACTTGCTAACGGACAAGGCAGATAAAGTTAATATGGTAAAAGGTTTCATGGTATTTTATGTTGATGTTCCACGGGGTTTTATGTTTGCTCCTTTATAATTTTATATAGGCCAGGTATTACAAGATTATAGCTCACGCAAAGAAATAAGATTTTTCTTTACTACCTCCTATTTTACATTTAAATTTATTTACTAGATGTAGATGTGGATTGATAGTCAATCACCACGCACTATAACGGTGAGGAAAACTTTGTGAGGAAAACTACATACCATAGCGATTTATGGTATGTAAAGTCCTCCATCCTGCACTAGGCTAGCGTGGTGGACTATATGGCTTAACAACTCTCAATTGTACTCTCGATTATAGAGGAGGCCCGTGCCCTGCAGTGGGACGTATATGGGCTGATACAAACTGGATGCAGGCCACTTTTAATAGATGCCTTTGGGAATATAGGAGTCAGCAGGGAACTTTCTGTGGGGAATATGATACAGATTGTAGAGTCGAAAAGAAAGCCGTACATTATGATGATTTAGTGCGATAAGTCGCCTGGAAAACGAGAAGGGGCGAGTTCCATCCTTACACCAAGATCGAAGAAAAATTGTATTCTCACTAATAATACTTCAGAACAAGCATAATGCTAAGTACATTAGCATTTAGGACATGTATTTTACTGCGTGCTTAGAACTATGTGTGCTTTTACAGTTGTGTTTTTAGTGCGAGTAACGTATTTAGCGCGTGATTAGATAACATCCCACAAGAGCTCATAGCTACAAAGCATGCGATCGTAAAGGGAAATAAAGTCTTACTAGATTACGGTAAATACTTAGTAAAATATTACATTAAGTAAGACAAAATATTTGGTCAGCCCCAAGCAACTGTAGAACATAGAATCCTTAATTTAACATACATTTCTGATTCAGTGCCTAGTAGCCTGTTGGTAAACTGACCAGAGGCGATTGCCATCTTGTTCACAGTGGTCGCGGATTTGAATCAGGGGCACATCTCTGATTTTTCTGAGACATGTCTCAGACTGATGTATTTTATACGCCAATAAAATATCCGGAGGAAACCTGCATACCATTTTGTCTTGTAGAGTTTCTATGGTATGTAAAATCCACTGACCCGCACTGGGCCAGCGTGGTGGACTACAGGCCTAACCTCTCAATCGTACTCTTGATTGTAGAGGAGACCTGATATCCTGATACAGGTAGAGAATGATTTTCAAGTAATATCGTTTTATTCTGAAAAATAATTACCAAGGAACACCGTACTTTCATTCTCTGAAAATATTAAATTCAAGGGTTTTAAGAATGCATAATAGCCCAATAATTTGCTACCTTCGAAGAAACCGAACAAATAGTAAGCCACGAGTTTCACCGTATTGATAATAAAGCATTTGCACCATTAAATCTGAGTAGTGAACATTAAATTTCAATAATCCGGGCAGCACTAGCGATAAATTCGGATGAACAGTGCATTATATCACCATGAAAGGCCGATCAGTCATATATCTACGGCTTATTTTTTACATCATGAATAAAATATGGTGAGTTATGGCCGCTCCAGCGTGAGATATTGGTATTGTTTCGATAGTTACATTTGTGGGAGAAATGATAAGGTAAATTATGTGAAGATTATTGTTGTTTATAGTGGAAGCATAACGCTAAGTGTTACACGTTCGCTACAAGGCGATGAACATACGGATTTTTAGAAATTAGCTGCCACTTGCAGTAAACATAGGATGCTCATCTATACTACTATTATAAAAATTAAAAAAATATGATTATATGCGTTGATTTGAAAAATTCTTTCACCATTAATTCCTACATTATCCCTGATAAAGTTAGGCTAGGGGTTGGCAACCGGCGGATATGATGTTGCGGCTCTTTAAGTATGTACACACGCCAATATTATTGATTTAATAAAATAATATCAAAATAATTTTGAATTGCTTAATGAGGATTAGGCACCACTTCTATCTGTTAGCCACTTATCCTTGGTTTTTATCGCTATCCTCCCCTGCAACATGCGTCGTCACAATCGACAAAATAAATTGGGACTCTTTAAAAACTTAGATATTTTATGAACTGTAATTTTTGTCTCTTCCAACTCAAAAGGTTGCCCACCTCTGACATAGGCTATAGAATATTTTCAAATAAAGTGTATCTGCAGCCGTACGGAGCTGAGCCGGGCCGCTAGTAAAAATAAGAAATTAATTTAATAAAAATATGATTTATAATTTATTTGAAGTACGAAATGCTGATCAAAGAGCCGATATCCGATTTCCATTAATTATATCATTGCTCTACTAAATTTCTAATGAAGGTCTTGCTTGGTATTCTTTTGGTACATTCGCGTGAGAGTGTTATATTAAAATATAATATTGTTATTTTACTAAAACTATAATGATAATATATTCGAAGATTAACCACAAAATAACGGAATTAGAAAATATTTGATTAATCTATCCATACAAGTGCGTGGTGGCCTGTTGGTAAACGGACTAGACGCGACTGCCAACATGTTCACGGTGGTCGCGGGTTCGAATCCCAGGGCACACCTCTGACTTTTCGGAGTCATGTGTGTATTGATAGTCAATCACCACGCACTAAAACGGTGAAGGAAAACATCGTGAGGAAACCTGCATACCATAGCGATTTATAAAAATTTCTATGGTATGTAAGTCCGCCAACCCGCACTAGGCCAGCGTGGTGGACTATATGGCCTAACCACTCTCAATCGTACTCTCGATTGTAGAGGAGGCCCGTGCCCTGCAGTGGGACGTATATGGGCTGATACAGACAGAATCTATCCATACTGGATTAAGCTTATGGCAATTCCATAAAAATAAGATTACAATATAAGTTATAAACAAAAGTGTGAATTTTATTGGAAATAATGATATTAACGATATGTAAACAATCGAATCCCCTGTGGGAATGTTATTCGATTATTTTATTATGATTATATTAAACAAACTTGTAGAATACAGGTTTTTCTTTTCAGAGAAGAAATCGAATAAATGTTCAATATTAATTGTAGATATATTTATTTATATTTATTATCAGGACTGCGGCTATATCTTTTGTATGGTTAGCACAAAGGAAATTACAGTTCACAAGTAAGCAGTGTATGGGGAAACACCGAGGGACCATGCACCATTTAAACTAGTTGGAATAGAAAAAAGAAAGGAATGTAATAATTTGTACTCAAGCTTCAACAATATCATTTATTGCGTGAACTTTTAGTAATACCGTAGTTAGGTTTCTGTTTTATTGTAACCTATGGCTAACAAATAGACTGGATAAGTTACATCAGCGTTTATCTAATAATAAAATATGTGTTACAAAGCTTTTTTACCCAAACCAACATGGCTGTAGTGAATACCTATAGGAAACAGGTTCCGGATTGCCAAGGAATCTCAGCCTTCCCGCCCTTAAACAAAGTTAAATATGTTAATGTAAAGCGTCTTTAGAAGGAATTTAAAAGCAGATTATGACCGAAATAAATCCGGCTGTAATTACTCGTAATCGTTGTCTTACCTCGACTCGGGTCTTCTGACGCGGAACAAACTCCCCGTAATCAAATAACAGCACAACCGTGTAATCTGTAATCAAATTAGATGGCATAGGCAGATAATGTAATCTGCTGAAATTACAAGTGGCTGAATTTTGTAAGCTAGAATTTTTTAAATGGTCGATTAAGTCGTTTGCCTAATGTTAAATGTCGCGTCCATAGATCTAGTATAAGTCGCGCCTGTCCATGACGAATAGCAACACCACACATATCTTACAATTAAACACTGCTTGATACTGCAGTGCGTACGAAACTTTAGACTAGAACTCAACAGTGCTCACACACCACTTTCGGCCTTCCCGGGGAATCGAAAGAGGAGCTTAATGACTATCCCGCCATATCAATCCGGCCCATGACCACGAAAGCTGTAAAGTAATCGAAACGTCGGGAAGTCAAAAATGTAAAAATTAAAATAAATTCGCGATAAAATCCGTAAATAATAGTTTTATTTCAAAGCTTAATAGCTATTTATTCTTCTTGATACAAGTGGTCACACGCTGTTTCTTAATAACTATCACTCCAAAGCAAAAAAATAATATTTATTTCATGGGACTCGTGCATGTTGATTAATTTGCTTAATGACTTGACTAGCCAACAAATCAAAACATATGCGTAACATATTGAAGGCGGGCCGCCAAGTACCAAACATGTGGGACCTATGCTTTATATTAATTTAAATATCTAACTCCACACTCAATGATACCAAGTCATATTTCATCCGACTGAAAATGGTTCCGCCCTCGCACTCGCTACTCCAAGTTTTTTAAGCCAGGATCAACATTGGCACGTATTGTGACACCGAGCGTTGAAACTCAGCATGTCTCTGGGAATGTCTAACTTGTCTTTAACCCGCGACGAAATCAATCAGAATGTTAAATTACTCAAAGTAGTTGGAAATATCACTGTCCACTTCTCTCCATAGTGAAGCGCGTGACAAAACAATGAACTAAACCAGTAAATAACTCATTAATAGGTATGACCAAAACGCCTGAAACTCTTTGTAATCTCTATAAGGTACGTGCAATATACAAGTCTAGATGATGTTTACATATGTACTATCCAGGTTAATGTTACGCTCTTTTTGCGAAAGATCATTCGATCCGACTTCATTGAGCTTATATTACTTATTAACTCAATGTATAATAATGTAATAAACGTAAAATATATACATTTATATAGTAATATAAGTTGCGCTGATTTGAAAGATGGCAAACATTGCGGCGAAGAGATCGAAAATATACCTAACACACTATGGTAAACACTAGTTTCTCTTCTGCCTCATCAGGTTATACGTATGACTGACAATACACACATGACTACGCAAAGTCATCGGTGTCCATGGTATTCGACCCGCGATCACTGTGAACATGTTGGCAGCTGTATCTGGTCCGTTTACCAACTGCCACCACGCACTTAGTATTAATTTTGTGTATGTGAATGTGTATTTAAATTTAAATAAAATGTAGAATCAATATCTGAAGCAAATATCCTGCTTATACGTTTCACCCAACACAATGGAAAATCCCTTGACAGCCTTAATCACTTGGATGAATGAATGTTAATACAAAACGGCAGATTTTCCTGGAATTTAGTCGCTCAACCTCAACTTAGTAAAATCAGCAACCCAAGTAAACATATTTGTGGTAACGTAAAACATATTAACTTTCACTAAGAAAATATTGTCGCCTGATCCTTACGATAAATAATCTATGCATATACATATACCTATAAAGCTGAAGAGTTTGTTAGTTTGTTACCTCTAACCTCACGAACGGCTATATACACATCGAATACATAATCTCCTTTTTTTGAAGTCGATTAAAAATAAACGTTCTCAAAATCAGTCTAAAACTGCATTTTGAATAGAAATAGCCTATATTTATTTTGACATGTACAAGAAATCGTTTCGCATTAGTGAGCAATATCCACAAATAACATATCAAGTTAACCACGGCTTGAATCAAAACATTTCGCTAACTTACAAATATCAGGAATATATTTTGAACATTGCCAGCTGAAATCAGCTGTGAGTCTTGGATCCGATAAATTTGGATTAGAACGTATGCCAAAAAACTTTGTTGATCAAAGTGGCTGTAAATTGTGACGCAGCGGTTATCGCAGTGACCAAATTCGGTCAAACCTATATTAATAAAATTTAAGCTTTTGGGTAATATATTTTCGTGACGTTTCATTATTTTTTATGTGACTTTTAGTTACTAGAGTGTAATAAGTAACAACCTGAATGGACACAATAGGTCGAGAAAAAGTCTTTTTGCACATAATAAAAAGCTTAAACTTGTAATAAAATCTGCTGGTTTTACCGACATTTCTAGCTATTTTTAATTTATTTTCCTTTCTATCAAAATGAGTCAATATAATAAAGAATATATTTTAAAACTATATTACATATTGCACATAAAAATGCACTTTAGAATGCTACAACAATCTTAAACGTTTATGGGCCCACATGCAATGTTAGTAAGAGTAGCAAAAAGTTGTAAGTATATAATATTATGTACTAGCTGACCTGGCGAACTTCGTATAGTCATATTTTTTGTCATCAAACTGTCTAAAATTTAAGATTTTAATTATTGTTGTATTGCATTGTAATGAACAACATTTTTCCTTTTTCCTTCCGGAGAGAAAACAAATAGCGCTGTTATTATATTAGGTCATATGTGTATAGTCCACCACGCTGGTTTAGTGCGGGTTGGAAGATTTTCTTTAACATAGTAATTACTGGGATTTGAACCCGTGACGACACCCTTTACCGAAACTGTAGGCTCTTTAATATCCCCAGTTTGTAACCATATACTAATACTTGCTACCATTACTTATTGGACTGTGTATGTGTCTGTTGGGTGTTATTTTTTTTTAATTGTTTTGTCGCACCTAGCATCAGATGGATCGCAGTCACTTTTTATCCCAGTATAAAAAGCAGTTAGAAAACAGTTCAATCCTGTCTCGTTGAACTCGAAACCACGTGCCGCGTTCACATTCCGTTTGTGAATGACGTAAGTAATATTTTCGCAGTACATATAGTGGATATAGTGGGTGGAGAGGCATTACACCGAGTTTCACGCTCCGCCGGCCGCGTCGCGCCGCGATTCACATACGCTATCGAAGCTTTTTATTCAATAACAAATTCTTAAATTTCTTCCACTTTTTCCTTGAAAAATTAAACTATTGTAATGAAGGAAGGATATGTGTGAAGATCTGAGTAAAGTGATTTTTTTTCTTTCTTTAGTATATTTTTGAGGCAAAACTATTCGAATAGGGAAACCACGTTGGTCTATTTCGTTTTATTAGGTACATATCATGGAAGCACAAATTGCCAACCAAGCTCTTTGTGGATGGAAGTTGAAAGTTGCCTTTGTCGATACGCAGCTTCCAAATAATATTAAGTTAATTGCTTACCACCAATCCTTTCGTAAAATCTTTTACTGGTGTTATGTCTCTCATATATGAGAGGACACCTGGGAAGCCCACAATGTCTATTTCTCCCGCCAAACAGCAGTGTAAACGCACTGTTGTGTTTTTTTTTATTCCAATGAATGGCGAGACGAGCATGCCGTTCGCCTGATGGATAGCGATACGACCGCTCATAAACAGTAGCAACATTCCACTGCGCTCGCCATCCTGAGACATAAGATGTTAAGTCTCAATATGTCCAGTAGTTGCTCTGGCTACAATGTCCTTCAATCCGAAACACAACAGTGCTTCTACACTGCTATTTGACGGGAGAAATAGACATTGCGGTGGTACCCACCCAGGCGGCCTCTCACATATGAGAGACCTACCACCGGTGTAGTTGTGTTCCGGTTTGAAGGATATTGTAGTCAGAATAACTACTGGAGATATTGAAACTTAGCATCTTATGTATGAGGATGGCAAGCGCAGTGAAATGCCAATTTTGCTCTATAATTCATGGTGTTTTTTGGTTTTGCCACGGTCTATGAGCGGTCAGGGCACACCTCTGACACCTCTGACTTTTCGGAGTCATGTGTGTATTGATAGTCAATCACCACGCACTAAAACGGTGAAGGAAAACATCTAGAGGAAACCTGCATACCATAGCGATTTATATAAATTTCTATGGTATGTAAGTCCGCCAACCCGCACTAGGCCAGCGTGGTGGACTATATGACCTAACCACTCTCAATCGTACTGACGATTATAGAGTAGGCCCGTGCCCTGCAGTGGGACCTATATGGGCTGATACAGATGAGCGGTCATATGGCTTACCTTATCAAACCAATGGCATGCTCTTCTCGCCATTCACCGCAATATTTTTTAATTAAGCTAGCCAATAAAAGATCACGGTCAAATATCTATTTTATATGAGTTTAAAGAAACAATACCAAAAACATCACATAAAAAATTATCGTTTGATAATATAAAAGTGTTCTTGAGTGGAGACCGCGTCTTGGCAAGCGTAGTGTAGGACGCCCACCGGCTAGGTGGAGTGACGATTTGCGAAAGGTCGCTGGCAGATGCTGGATGCGACAAGCCGAAGACAGGGTAAAATGGCGCAATTTGGAGGAGGCCTATGTCCAGCAGTGGACAACAGTTTAGGCTGATGATGATGATGATGATGATGATGAATATAAAAGATAATACTTTGATATTTTTATCACAAGCACATTTTATTTGGAGCCAATAACACGGCTGTTATCATCTTATCTAATATACCTAACATGTAGGGTCGGAAAACAAGTTACTAGTTTTCGCTTATTGGAATTATTGGCTGCCCGATGAACTGGAATAAACTTTCACTGGGAATTGTGTCATTTGTGTGTGGGTTCTTGTCTTTAATTTATATGACAAATTAATGGAGTATTTCTAATTATAATTTAAAATAATAAAATAGATACGTAACCACATTATAAAAAAACACATACACAACCACACTATAAAAAAATAATTGTATAGCCAAGATATATAGTATGCATGCTGAGTGAACGTACATTTTTTTTTATAATGGCCCGACATAATGGCTGCATTCCACCTGATGGTAAGCGCTAATGCCGCCCAGGCAGACTATCCATTGGCATCGGACGGCAGTTCCATGCCAATGGAAACAATTATACCGGCCTGCTAAGGTGCCTCTTCACACTACGGCGGAAGAACCCAGGATTGTAGGAAGGAGGGAACATGTGAGAAGGCAAACAATTCCACAGCCTGACGGTGCGGCATAAAAAAGAATTTGAGAGCGCGTTTGGTTCGCGCCGGGATGGTGTGGACCGTCAAGCTATGGCTTCGCAAGCCAGCACGCGTGGTTCTGGTTAGGAATTGAGAGGAAGGGATCAAGTTGAACAATTCTTCAGAGCACTCACCGTGATACAGGCGGTAGAACACGCTTAGAGAGGCGACATCCCTCCGGAGTTGTAGCGTCTCTAAGTTGCTCGTAACGTCTGCATCATTAACAATGCGGATGGCCCGCCGCTGCAATCTATCCAAGGCATCGAGCAGGTACTGGGCGGATCCATCCCAGAGGTGCGAGCAGTACTCCATGACCGGCCAGACCTGCGCTTTATATAAGCGACAAAGCTGACCGGGTGTGAGGAACCGACGCACCCTGTTCAGGACTCCAACCCTGCGTGATGTGGCAGTTATTACGCCCTCGATGTGATTCCTTGGATGGAGATCACAGCGGATATCCACACCTAGGATACTTAGGTCATTCCGCATTGAGAGGGGAGCACCCTGAAGAATGGGGAGGGGAGAGAACGGGGATTTTTTCCACGTGAACGCACAACCTGGGTTTTCTTGGCATTGAACTCAACCCATATTCCTGAACCCCATGTAGAAATGAGATCCAAGGTCAGGTTGAGCTCAATGACAAAATCTTCGCGTCCCTTCACAGTTTCGACTCGGCAACTCGGAGGCCCGCAGTGGTATCGCCCATGAACCGTGCTGTCTTCTGCATAGCAATGAATGTTTCTAAGCGACAACATGTCATTGATATGCAGAATAAACAAGATGGGCGACAGCACCGAGCCCTGAGGAACTCCGGCATTTACTGACATGAGCGCCGAAGCGTGTCCGTCAACGACTACACGTATTCTACGCCCATGCAGAAAGCCGGAAATCCACGAACACAGGTTGCCGGGTAGACTGTATGCCGGAAGCTTGGACAGAAGACCACGGTGCCAGACCCTATCAAACGCCTTGGCAATGTCGAGGCTCACAGCAAGAGCCTCGCCACGCCGGTCAATCACCTCACCCCAGCGATGCAGGACAAACGCTAGAAGATCACCCGTCGATCGATTTTGACGGAATCCGTATTGTCGGTCACTGATCAACGAGTGATCCTCCAGGTAGCGGACCAATTGAGCGTTTATGATCCGCTCCATGACCTTACACATTGCTGAGGTGATAGCGATAGTGCGGTAATTGGTAGGGTCCAACCGATCACCCTTTTTGGGGATCGGTTGCACATTGGCCTCCCTCCAAGATTCCGGTACAACACCTGTGCGGTAGGACACTCGGTAGAGGCGAGTCAGTGCAGGAGACAACTCGACTGCACAAGCTCTTAAAACCACCGCTGGTATCCCATCCGGACCACTGACTTTCCGCACATCGAGAGACCGTAACTAACGCCGCACATCACACTGCCTGATGCGAATATCCGCCATTGAGAAACCGCAATCAGGCATTGTGGACAGCGTCTGGGAACCACGGTCTTCGAGGCGGGAATTAGCCACAAAGAGATTTGCCAGCAAGGCAGCCTTCTCTTGCGGCTTGTGGGCCAGCGACCCTTCTGGGTACCTACCTCAGCGGTGGCAACGCTGGACGGCAGAAGTTAGATTGAACGGCCCTGGCCAAACTCCAATAAGCACGACTGCTAGTTGAGTGATCGGCCAACGCACGCCCAATCCTGCTAACGCGCTGGGCATCCGCCCTAACGTTGGCCTTCCTGCAGGCCTTGGTGGCACGGTTGTAAGCTTCTTTGAGGGAACTGAAGTTGTCATTGTTCATAATTTGTAATGGTAAAAATTATTATAAGCTTCAAACATAACAGAATAAAAAATGATAGTCACACTACTTATTAGGGACCCATCCTGTAAAAGTATTGTTAAGTGAATAAAAAAAAATGGTTGAAATGTGGATGTGACTAGACGTCATATTATTTATAAAGAATATAGTTAATTTTTTGCATAGGAGACTAGTGACTAGTGAAAACGCCACGTTTCTGCCACCAAAATGCCTATATGCAGAACCTCAGTAATCTCGTAGGTGTAATAAAGACGCATGCAGACTGTATTTCGTAAAATTCTAGGTTATATTACATGTCTTTATCATGGAACATTACGTCAAGAAGCAGCTTATCGAATCCATTCACGTTTAAAACTGTATAACACAAACAAACAACGGAAACATTCATAAAAATGCCATTCAAATTACACTACATTTACAAAATAGCGTTTCTAAATATAGCGGCTACAAAGGGCACACTTTTTTAATAACTTAAAGCAACATAGCGTGTTTGGATCCCATAAGTCTATGTGGAATAGTGGCTTTATTTCCCCGCGACAAACCCACGGAGCAACGCGGCCCGATTACTCCTATCGCGGCTTATAATTTTGTGGCCGTTTTTATTCTTACATTTTAAAAATTAATTTCTACTCCGTTGTAACTGGCTGTTAATCAAGTGTATAATTTTTATTTGTATTGCTTATCTGGATGGAAATAAAAAATTGTGCGTTACGATTAGAAGGGTTATTTTCATACTTGGTACTGTAATTGATGTGTTGATTTCTAGTTTAGATTCAGACATTTAAACACGTCCTACGTTTGCTTTGAGGCTATTATTCTTCATGCTTAATTGCTGTGAGCGGCTGAATTGACGTAAAGATTTAGATATATTTAAGGTCACCTTTATAATTATTTATGGTAAACGCTTTCTTTCTTTGTCCTTGTTTACAAATCAACTCAGGTAGCTCTATAATCGTAATAATATTTAAAGGCAAATGTTTATATGTTTGTTACTTCTTCAAGCTCAAAGGGCTGGACCAATTTCAAGGAAACTTAGTATGGAGGTATCTGATACCATGGAATAACGCATATGCTTCTTTTTATCCCGAAAATGAAGTGTCCCGTTGGGATGAGCAAGGAATTCAAATATGTATGTGTATTTACTACTTGTTAAAGAAGTGGTTTGGCAGAATGTAGGGCGGATGAAATGGGATAAAAGAGGATAAAACTGCACGCCTTGAGTCATGGAACGGATTGAGACAGGCGAGGACGGGATGAGAAAAGCAGTATAAAGGACGGCAGTCACGTTGACTTTATACGAGTATCATAAAATAGTATGCGAGTTAGTCTAAAAGGCTGCTGTCTTTATGTTTTTTATGTAGTATAAGCACACAACTGCGTACATAGGCATCTTTAAAAATGTAATTTATCAAAAATTAATATCTTTATTTGTTCTTATTAAATATATCCAGATACAAAATCCTCTAGAGCAATACATACATGCGCCAAAATTATGAATATGATCTTTTTTTCAAATCAGCCTTGCTATCTAATTACTTTGACTCATTCTGATAGCTAAATCGAGCGTCGAAAAGTATTACTTCCCACAAAATTCTAAAATCTGAGAAATCAAAACCAACTCAACCCATATAAATAATACGGCTTCCACTCAAACAAAGCTGACGACTCAACTTGAGGGTTTCGTAGCCAAACTACGCGAAAGAATCCTCAAAGTTGCCGTCTGGGAGTTTCAGTGGCCGGCAGATGTTGAGCCAAGAAAAATTGCAACTTCCCGTGAAAAAGCCCTGAATACGTGTTCGAAGAATTGTTTGCTTACTATTACTTTTATGACGGGCTTCAGATTAAATATTTGTATGTATACATATATTGCATATACATATACATACTCATAGTTTTGGGTTGGGTTTTTATTTACATCAATAATATTATGGTGTCATTTTTGTGATACAGTTATGATATACATAAAAACACTGAGCCTAAAAGGCCGAATTAGGATCGCTAGAAAACGATGAATTCGCTTGGTGCAGCACGTTAAATTATAGCGGATTAAATCTGGCAATTCATAACAAAACTATCCCTATTTTCACATCCGAAACAACAAAAACATTAGCATTCTCAGTATTGTTCTTGAAAAAGAATAATCACTTATGATTAGTCGAACAAAAAGAATAACAAATAAAATGGAAAAAATCTCGGTGATGAAATTCTAAATGAAATTTCCTCGAAGCACTTCGACATGAGAACACTAAGCAGTGGGGAAACAAAGCGTTCAGTTCGCGGAATTGATTCGAGAAGCAAATGATACATGATGCAATTTGTGCCAGCTTATGGCAAATATGCTGCTGTTTTGAGATAGTTGCAATTTCAATATAATACTGTGTTGTGTAACAGTCCAGCAAAATCTAAATTGATACTTGTGTAAAATATTCGTACCCACACGAATGGCGACCATGGTACACAATCTATAACCACTATAATAACTGACACCTTTGGTGTTTGGACTTTATTCTCAGATCACCGTTTGCCGATACTAGATTATAACTTCAATCAACATTAGTAGTTCAGTGCTCGTACTATGAGATACACAGTGTGACGATGCCATGTCAAAATATACGGGTTGTACCTACCAGTAAATAGTTTCGGTATTTTTAAACAAACCCCCATATTTCCGTATAAAGACGTAAAGTAACATGCGAGGTGCAGGTGTTGGTAAGGCGATTTGGCTCGCGCTCAACGACACTGTCTGCTGACACGAGACGACACGACGACACGAGGCGACGACGACACGGCGCGACACGGCGACACCACACGTGCGCTGCTCCCGCCTTCACACTATTTGTCATGCCCACCGTTTGACCCAGTTGCATATCTTTTAATATTACACGGGTAGGGTCGCTTTGCGAGCGAATGCACTTGACCCCCTTGCCGGCTTTGTGGTGGAAACTGCAAGATCTTTGGTTCCGTTTACGATGTGTTAGTATTCCTTGTGATTCTGGTTTGAATGATTTGATGAGTACTTTTGTAGGATATATTGTTGGACGCAAATACGATGTATTGGAATATTGATACTCCTGTTTCTCGAATAATATCCAAAGGCAATGCTGATATATTACGTCAGGTTCAAACGTAACCGTGACTTTTTTCTATTCGGCCCATTTCGTACGTACTGAAAACTCGATTCATCCTCAGTTTCATAATAAGTCTGCGATAACCTCTAGTTTCAACTGGATCCAAAAGAACAGCTCACTGAAGTGACTGGAAAGTCTCTCATAGATTTTGACAATCACGAGATCACACACAGCTTCCAAGTGGAAGATACTACGTCTGTAACCAGGATAATAGGTATTTATTAAAGCAAAATAGAAGGGTGATGAAATATTCCCCGCTGACACAGGTGTCGCGCCCTCAAAAGCCCGGCTCCGTTACAAAATCTCTGAACACTTAGTCGACTACACAAACTGAAAGTATTCAACTTGCTCTGTTTTTATTAGGCAATTTCCTCTAGGCGGAGAAATGACAGTTTACTGGATGAAAAGTTTTACTCGCTCCACTCGCCGCTGTAGCTAACACTGTTCGTTGCCGCTTTTAATTATTTTTATTCATAAATCCTTCTCACAGTTTTGTAGACTGGTTTTGAGTAGAATGGCATTCTGTTGCCATGTTTGCAAATTTGATGGGGGGTGGTAATTAGTTATCTCTTGAATAGAATCTATGGGCCCGCATTTTGTGAGTATTTTAGGTACTTAAGTTTGATTCATCGTATTAAATAATATAACGACGGAATAATAACGCTTACGTAAGTATTTGGCCACTATGTAAGTTTTTATCGGATACATGTTATGATGTAATGCCTGAGTCTGTTTCACATTTTTTAGATCGTTGAGACTTCTTTTGATTCGAGTTCTTTGAAGTCGGCTGACGCCGTTGATTTTCTAGGCCATGTGAAGACGAAATGAAAGACTTTGAGAGACAGAAACTTAATGAGATTGTAAACCAAGGAACTAAAAGAAAGGTAATGAGGTTACACGTTGATGTATGGAAATTGGTGACAATATGGAAACATTTGAGGTATTCTAGCAAGGCGAGACATTCCAAACAGCGATGTAGCATACAATTATATTTAATAAAAAGCAATACAATATTTTAAAAAGTCCAAACAACTAAAGTAAATTCATTTCTAAATTAGTACAATATGTTAGCGCACGCCACCAGCCCGCCGACCAGCGACCACAACTTGGCTTTATCAACGGCCATAAACAGAACCGTGTGTACAACACTTTTGTAGATTAAACTTATAAATTTCACACTTAATATGGATTAGTAAAGTTGTGTTAGTAATTATTGGAGCCAAATAAGTCGGCGGCACGACGCCGGCTCACGAAACATTTGAGTCGTCATTTAAGTTTGGGAGGGTCGTCGATGTAAATATTTTTGGTTAACTTTGTCTTATCACAATTCGTTTTGTTGAAAATGTGAATATTTTGTCTGAGGGCCAATTATATTGCTAAACTTTTTTGATATCTTAGTTCTTACAAATTCCATTTGAATTCCGAGGGTCGCAAAAATACAATAGTTTTTCAAGTTTCGTGGGTACCTTTTAATGAGAGGGAATAAGAACAAAGATGTGGACTATAAATAATAAGTATGTAATATTTTAATTAGCTTCGACGATAAGAGTAAGGACAACTAAGCATCTCACGAATTACTAACTATTCAGATGTCGAGGAATTGATTCCTTAGGACATGTCTTTTTGTAATTTTAACATACATATAATTATACGAAAATACAATACATACGTGTTTATATTTAAACACCGATATAACACCACTTAGTTAACAAGACCACTGGGGCTTTTTACACCTTGTACGTAGTTCATAAATTACTCAAACTTTGGCGCACAAAAATAAAGTTATCAATACATCGCAGCGTGCATAAACATAATAAAAAACACATTACAATTATTTTCGCTTCACATTTGTTCGTATTTACACAACGTATTTCAATGTTATTTAAATGTCATAGTCACGAAATGGCAGCAATGAGTATAGTGAACCATTTTTTAATAATATGGAAAATGCTCTGTACAATATAGCACACTTGCCTATGAACGTTTCAGACATTACAAGTTTTTTTCGTATTTTACTATGAACCGCTGCAAGATTTCTGTGCATCTGATACGTTTATGGCACGGTTATAATACGCTGCGTTAAACTGGGTACAGATGTTTTTTTCTCATCTTGTTGATGAAATTCATACATAAACTCACGCCTTTTTCCCAGACGGAGGAGGCAGAAGTGCTAGTAGGATACCCCACGTATCGCCTGTTTGTTTCGTCTCGCGATGTGGTAGGTGAAGAGCCTATCGCCATATCGGGCACAATTCTTGAGTCCAGGCTGATATTTAATAGAAACATGCAATCCCTCTAAGCAATATATTTATGGAAATTTATTATATGTTCGTAAAAATATAACTCAATTTAAGCGTAATTGTGACATGATAGTAAGAACACTAGGAACAAACATAATCTTGCCTCACACGTTACTCGTATCCACAAGATAAATAATTATTTTATGGGTCAAAGTGTACGCTTCTTTAACAAGCTTCCCAACAGTTTAAGAGAACTTCCAATTAATAAGTTAAAAAAGTAATAAAAGCTAAGCTGTGTAAAAAGGGCATATTATAGAATTTCAGATTATGTGGAAGATAAAACTGCTTGGAATAAAATCATGTTTTGCATCAAATTGACATTATTGTAACTTGTAACATGAATCATTTTATTTGTAAATGGCGATATAAAAAAAAAACAAAAGAAAAAGAAAGAAAAAAAAAGAGTTCGTGTTGCTGAGGGAGTTTTCTTGCGCCGCTTCTTCTTCACAGCTACAACACGTTCCGAAGCGGTGGTAGCAGAAAAGGACGATTCAAAAGACTCTTGTGAAGACTATTTGAATAAAGAATATTTTGATTTGATATGATTTGATGCCCGACCCGGAATTCGAACCCGAGCCCTCCGCATTGTAATCGTTGCCACTACCCCAGCGAGGCAGACCATGTGGTCAGTCGAGGCAGTCGTAATATATCCATATTTCTAAAACTGAGTCGTAAACAATAGATACCTTCTTTTGAAATAAATCTTTTGTTATTGTCTGTCAATTACGCTGAATACAATAGAATAATAATACCGAATACAATGTGAGAAAATATTTTATTTTTACATAGCCTAGGATTTATGAATATTGTTAATACACAACTGAATCGTACGAATGTTAATAGTGTTGTTAATTTAATTAATAAAAAATCCATACAGTTTTTCATCCATCAGAATTTTCTTGCAAAAGCTCAGTACTTTCCAATAGGATTGCTTTAAGGGAGGGACTCGGTACCTAAACTTGGTCTATAATATCATGCTGCAAAATGGAATAAACCAAAACACACCTTCACGACAACACCTTTAAGACACCTTCTAAGTATGAGGCATAACAGGCGATAGGGAGGTAATTTTGAACATGCCTTGTGGCCATAATGCTTTAAGTTATCATTCTAGACTACTACTCGCAGATGAATGCTCGAGTACGATTTATATCGTGAAGTCCACGGTGCTTTTTCAAGTCCAGTAGTCTCCATCAAAAACATCCTGTAAAAAAATTCCAAGTCTCGCAGCTCAGTTTTTCCATGGCCATCGCATGAAAACCATAATGTATCGTACAATTTATGCACAATGCTACTGGCCAAGTCGATCTATTTATTTAAAACGTAAAGAATTTTTAATATTGATATGATAATAACTTACGTAATAACTTTATTCAGAACGTCCTCAATCAAGGACTAAATAAATTAATCGACTTGGTATTACATGGATCTCACAACTTTTTGCGGTTAGAAAAACTGAGCTGCGAGACTTGGAATTTTTTTACAGGATGTTTTTGATGGGATCTCACGTCTTTTTGTAGAGTCCTACTTTATTCCTTTTCAGTACTTTTTATTTCTAGAATATATAATGATTTTGCTTTAAACCCTCTATCTTATGTTTTTTTCTTATTTTTGTAGGTATCAATTTATCACAAATATAGCTGATTTGATTATTAGTGTTCTTTCTTTCATGGTGATTGTTTTCGAGCTATTAGTCTATTTATTTGCAAGGTTATCTTTGTCATGTTTTTCTAGAGGAATGTTGTACAGTTTAATGGGCTGAATACACACTTTCCCTCTTTATACCACCCTCCTGTTATGCCTCATATATAATATATGTATATATACCCAATCTACAACTATTATTCCATTATATACGGGTAGAACGAATCATTAACTGCAAATGTATCTTTGTAATCCTATACATTTATATGAGATTACAAAGTTATTCACGCAGTTGGTGTATCTAGAAAACTAGACAGAAATTATGAAATGTTTGAATTTTTCCTTACTTAGACACTAAACACTAATTATATTCTAATTTGAAGGTTCTATGTCTGCTAGAAGCACCTTAGACTTTTGATGATCGGTCAGTCAGTCAGTGAGTGACAAAATTGCGAAAGTTTGACAAGTTATAATTCTAAACTACTGGTTCAAATTGAATGAAATTTTAAATATACCGTGTTCTACACAATGCCTGCTTAGTAACTGAAAATGCAGGCTTCTTACTTTAACCACAACGAAGTTATGGGGGGTTGAAATGGTCTGAAGTGCTTCGAGAAAAGGATAGTACGGCTGTGCCGCTTTTTAGCTCGACTTGGACGGGGGCACTGCCATGCCCCCAGATTATGTATTTGATTTGAAAGCCTCGTACAATTGCCTGTAATGAGGTATATGGTATATATAATCAACCCTTTTCACATAATTGTGCCATTAAATTAACCCGTAGTGTAACAAAACCTATTCTGCCGTGGTAATTGAGATGGCAGTAAGTCAAAAGGCATTTTTTAAAATGACTGATTGAGAATGCACGTTAAACATGCTTTCGTCCTAGGTTTTATAAATCTACGTAAATTAGAAGTATTTTTCTTGTCGATATGTTCTGTTGTTAAATCATGTACCAGTAATGAAAAAAAGCCCCCTCTTTTGCACTCATTTACTACGGAAATATTTGAATTAAATAAGATATCCCGATTATGATGACAGTATTACAATTCTATAAATTTGACCCCCAGACTTGTTACATGCATGACTTTTTTAATAAAGTAAAGGATACATTACTCCGAGCGAAAATTAAGGAAGGTAAACATCAAAGACCTAAGCGTCACGGTGAGGCCTGGACGCATAATTTAGATTTGAAAGTAATTACTTTTGAGCCCGTTACATGATGGCGCGATATTGTGTAGCGCTGACCCAAACATCTAATAGGTCAAATATTCGTGACACAGTGTCGTTGACAACTTTATATCTATACGGACACGCGAAAGTATCTGTCACTTTATCTTATAAACTTTATAATGTACTTTTTATTGCTATGAATCGTGAGACGAGCATGCTACTCGTCTCAAGCGAATGCGGTCGGTCATGGACTATTCATGGACACT
This sequence comes from Hyles vespertilio, assembly GCA_009982885.2. Classification (NCBI taxonomy): domain Eukaryota; kingdom Metazoa; phylum Arthropoda; class Insecta; order Lepidoptera; family Sphingidae; genus Hyles; species Hyles vespertilio. The sequence goes on along the minus strand of CM042822.1, from coordinate 1,377,136 downwards.
TAAGAGTATCAGCCCATGTATTTATCTCCCACTGCAGGGTACTACATCTAATGTCTCAGAAAGGCACTGCCTCAATAATTGCTAGTTTGAGTTGTGCCACTGGTTATGGAGTTATTTCACTGTGCATTCAGGTAAACGATTACCCCGTCTCCTAATTTACACTTATCATCATAAATAACAACTGATATTGATAAAATGTTATTTCATAGCTGATACAATACAATACAATATTCATTATTGTAAAATAAAAGAAAAAGAAAATACAAAAACTAATGAAACAAAGGTATTAATAGTGCTAGTCTTATCGCTTGATAATTTGATAACATTCGAATTACTTAGCAGAGGCAGCAGAATATAATAAGACAACATACAATCGAAAAAAAGGTGTTCACAATTCGCTGCCACGCTATATTGGCAGTACTGTACCCATGCAGAACATTTTTCACTTCCAATTCACGGTCATTTTGATGAAAACCAAATTCAATTCCCGCGCTCGATATATTGCAGCACTCTGCATTGCATAGAACCATAACAATAAGGTGACATTTGACAAACACAATTTTTCCGCGGAAAGGCTTTAATACTTTTTTACTGCTGAAATTTTAGATTCCCAGTATTCCAATCTAATTTCTGCGGTTGGTTTGCGCTTATTATGCGATGGCAGACGGTGACTTTTGTTACGGTTCTGACATTATTGTATTGACGGTAAGCATTGGCCTACAGGTAGGTAAGTACGTGTTTTTTTGTTTGGTAAAATTTTAAGGTTTTTTATAGCCTTTTCATAAAATGTATGTCAACAAAATAATACTTTATTCTTTGTCTTAATATCTACAAATCGGACAAACATAAAATTATATTTTCCAAGAGATCAATTTTCCGGTAAACTTTAACTCTTATTTTAACGCTACCTCATCAAACAGCAAACCGATACAATTGAGTGATTTGGCATTATTCCATTTAGGCGGAATCTCACTTACGATAATGAAAGACAAAAAGCAATAATTTCGAACATTTCTTTAAGTACATTCTTAGCATATCGCAATAAAAATTATCAATATTTTATGTCGTATAAGAAGAAGGCTTTTTGTTGTTCCATTTAGTACAAACACACGTTAGAATTCCTTAATATTTCACGAGCGACTGTTTAGCTACACGAAAAACATTTTTACTCGCTTTTTAAGTGTACAGGTGTCTGTACTAAGAGGAGGGGTAAATCTGCGATGGAATAAAACTCAAGGGTGTTGTCATAGAGGCGGAGTGAGGTTTTATCACATTCTCCATGTCAACATTGTTTGCTTGCTGTATTATTTGGAACACAAAGGCTTCAAATAATTACGCTACAATCTGACATTTCAAGTATTCGTCTTTAGTATTATAAATTTGTGTTTTTATTTTTACAATAATATCTCAAACTAGAGGTCCGGCCCGGCAGATATACTTTTTCTCGAAATGGCAGCCAAAATGTTCAAATTCTACTGTCAATTTAGAATATCTACCAATCGAACCACGAAAAACGAATAAAATTTCCTCGTATTTTCTTCAGCAAGTGTGAATAATCTAATTCACTACTGCTTTCCTATAAATAACCCATCCAACACAAAAATACATATTCAATTCAAACCAGTAGTTCCTCATATTCTGTATCAGCCCATATACGTCCCACTGCAGGGCACGGGCCTACTCTACAATGGAGAATACAATTGAGAGTGGTTAGGCCATATAGTCCACCACGCTGGCCTAGTGCGGGTTGGCACCAAACAAACAGACTCTTCCGCTTTATAGATCAAGTATAGATTAATGCAATAGCAGATTAGAAAAGCTGTGTCCAAGAATGACTCTGAAAGAACACGCAAAAGGTGAACTACAATAAGTTAGATATACGCCCTGATAAAATATAAGTGATGCGTGTAGACGCGTCTGAATAAAGTCTGTTTACAATATATTGTGGAAATTGTTGTAATGTGAATCTGTCAAGCATTGGATATTAATGGTGATCAAACAAAAGGGCTATAGTTTTATACCGGGTATATCAAGACTGCTACCGAAAACGAAGCCGGGTCGTAGTTTTAGTGACTAAAAATACAATGCAACTACAATTTTTGCAAAGAAACGCGACAATTATTTTTTATGATTTTTTAAATATCGTAATTTTGGGTGGTAAGTCCATAGTTTTTGCTAAAATAATAATTTAAACTCTTTTATACCTTAGATTATTTATAAATAAAAGAGTATACACTATTATTTTAGGAAAAAATGTATATACCACCCAAATATGGTCATAGGAAAAAAATAACAAAAAAAATTGTTGCTTTTTTTTGCAGCTTTTTCTGTCGCATTGTGTCTGAAGTCGCTTAAACTACCACCCGGCTTCGTTTTCGGTAGCAGTCTTGATATACCCTGTATTTAACGCAAACACAATAACAAAGTGCAGTAGAATCCAGATAATATCTGTAAGAAATTCAGTTGCTTAGTGCAAATTATCGATTATGATCCAATAGAAATCTTCGTACACCGTACCTTTACCAGACATTCGTACCTTCCGATATCTCGTGGATCATCGGGCAGTGGTTAATATCCTGTCGGTTGCAAGTGTGATGGGAGAGAGCAAGCGCGTCCGTCACGCCATTCCACCAGCACTCCGCTGCTGGCTGATATATCGACGTGGAGTTAGCGTTCGCCGTAAATTTAGAGGTTACACTGTGAAACTGATGGCGCTTGGCGGGTTGGATAAGCTTGCAGAGGTTTTTGTTAGTAGGTCACTTTATTTTTACATGCTTATTTTTTATTCCTGCAAATCAGTACATTAGATTCAGTGCTGCTTATATTAATATCATACAAAACCCAGCTATAGAACAACAAACTGAGAGTTTTCCAAGGATCAAAATATTTTTTTTATAATAATCCTCAAGATTTTTTTTGTGCATTGGTATTCAGGTACTAAAAAATAAAGATGACGATATTACAGCGACGGTAACCATTTCGTTGATTGCTCGTTTGCCGTCGATACTATAAGACTGAGATCTAAGAATTGTGAATCTCTCTCTCTCGCCAGACAGCAGTGTAAATGCACTTTTGTGTTTCGGATTGTGGACATGTATCCAGAGTAATTACTGGGTATATTGCGGCTTAAAATCTTACGTCTCAGGATGGCGAGCGCAGTGGAATGCCACGCATTGCTTTGTAATTCAAGATGTTGTTTGGTTTGCTACTGTTCATGAGCGGTCGTGACGCTTACCATCAGGCGAACTGCATGGTCAAGTCGCCATTGACTGTAATAAAAAAACAAGCGGTCAAATGCTTTGCGTCTATAGGAGATCCAACAATGATTAGCTATTTTCCCCTAACCGCCCCATTGTCGTAAATTAAAATGTTCAAGGATATTTTGACATGATATTTCGCAATCAAGAATCACGTTTCTCGGGCCTTGGCAACCTCTCTGTCAAGCCTGTGGCCTTCTTTAGAGCATCGAGTTTCGATTTCTTTAACGATTTAATTTCCTGCTGAATTGATATCCACTATTCTACTGTAGGATAAATTATTATTTTGTTCTTTTATAACATCAGAAGTATTTTGGAACTTTATCCAGTCCTAAAGTTCTTGAGCCTTAAAACAAATGATTTGATAACCGATATGGGGAATAATTAAAGTATTATTATTATTGGAATTACACTATACATTCGAAAATATATTCGTCAAACCTGTCTAAGGCTACTTCTCCCGTCAACCAGCAGTATAAATGCACTGTTTGAGGGACATTAAAGCCCGAATCACGACTTTACAAAATGAGTCTTAATATCTTATAGCTCAGGATTGCGAGCGCAGTGAAAAGCTAAGCATGCTTTGTAATTCATAGGGTTATTTGGTTTTGCTACCGCCCATAAGCGGTCGTATGGCTTACCAAATATAAAAATAGTAATTTAGATTATAATAATGTACCTACTCAGTGCCTACCTCATCATATCACTGGACAAAATAGTCTAGTATTTAATTATGTGTAATTTAACTATTCAAAACCATTTTCTTGCACTAAGATCATAGCAAATACCTATACAATTTAGTCCGTCAACCCGCACTAGGCCGGCGTGGTGGACTATATGGCCTAACCACTCTCAATCGTACTGTCGATTGTAGAGGAGGCCCGTGCCCTGCAGTGGGACGTATATGGGCTGATACTAAAATCATGAACCCGTAATAATACGACCTTATTGTAAATTCAGAGGGTCTTTGAAGACAATACAAGTGTCTCCAGCAAAATAATCCATTCGTGCGAACCAGTCTTGTCGGAGTTTACACACGACCTTTTAAAACAGCGAACATCTTACTCCTTTAATGTTATACACCGTGAAATTACGAAACACGATGACACTCTCGAGATATTGTTTACGCATCATATTTATAAAATGAATTTATGTTTAAAAAAGATGGAGTTTATCACTAAAAGAATAATAAATTTAATCTATATACTCTTTTATTTTTTGCTCCTAGACTAAAGTGAATTTATAAAACTTAATAAAACAATAAGACATGAAACAAAATTCATTTTTAATAATGTCAGTTATTATAAAGTGGCAAAAGCGTCTACATGATAAAAAACTAAATCTATGATTATTTTTCATTTAAAATTGTAGGTTTTAATGATGAGTGCACTGTATATGGTAACATCTACTCAAGCCTGTAACAATTTCTACAGTTGTACCACCAAGGAATATAAAAAATAAACGATGATAAAGACTAAGAACATTCCAGCTCTTGGAACATCAAGTTGCAAATTGATAAAAAAAACACAATTACAACTAACAAAATGATGGCGAATGAGTGTAGATAATAGCATACTGGATGGCCTTTATCTGATGAGGCCAGGAAGTGATGCAGGCTATTTTTATAGATTTATTATATTATTCTTATTTAGATTGTAATTTGTAGCTGTATATTATGTACTGTATATGTAATTTATATACAAATATTTATTTAACAGGGATCTGGGGGCACGGCAGTGCCCCCTCCAAGTCGAGCTAAAAAGCGGCACAGTCGTGCCATCCTTTTCTCGAAGAAATTCAGACCATTTTCAACCCCCCGTAACTTCGTAGTGGTTAAAGCAAGAAGCCTGAATTTACTAAGTAGGCATTGTGTAAACACGGTATATTTAAAATTTCATTTAATTTGAACCAGTAGTTTAAGAATTGTAACTTGTCAAACTTTCTTAATTTTGTCACTCACTGACTGACTGACCGATCATCAAAAGTCTAAGGCACTTCTAGCAGACATAGAACCTTCAAATTTAGAATTTAATAAATGTTTAGTGTCTAAAGTAAGGGAAAATTTAACATTTCATAATTTCTGTCTAGTTTTCTAGATACACCAACTGCGTGAATAACTTTGTAATCCCATCATTGTGCCCGTATATGATGGAATAATAGTTGTAGATAGGTATCTATATCTATGAGGCATAACAAGAGGGGGGTATAGAGAGGGAAAGGGTGTATTCAGCCCATGAAACTGTACAACATTCCTCTAGAAAAACATGACGAAGAAAAACTTGCAAATAAATAGGTCAAAAATATCTATTACCATGAAAGAAAGAACATTAATAATCAAATCCGCTATATTTGTGATAAATTGATACCTACAAAAATAAGAAAAAAAACATAAGACAGAGGCTTTAAGAAAAATCGTTAGTGATATTCTAGAAGTAAAAAGTAGCGAAAAGGAAAAAAGTAGGACTCTACAAAAATACGTGAGATCCCATCAAAAACATCCTGTAAAAAAGTTCCAAGTCTCGCAGCTCAGCTTTTCTACCGCAAAAAGTTGTGAGATGCATGTAATACCAAGTCGATTAATTGATTTAGTCCATGCTTAAGGGACCTTCTGTATAAAGTTATTACGTAAGTTATTATCATATCAATATTAAAAAATTGGTCGAATCGACTTTGCCAGCAGCATTATGTATAAATAGTACGATACATTATGTTTTCATGCGATGGCCAAGTCGATCTATTTATTTAAAACGTAAAGAATTTTAATATTGATATTATAATAACTTACGTAATAACTTTATACAGAAGGTTCCTTAAGCAAGGACGTAATCAATTAATCGACTTGGTATTACTAACGTGACCATACGTCCCGCTTTAGGTGGAATAGTCCCGCTTTCAGGAACTCTGTCCCGGCGTCCCCAGCAAGTCCGACATAATCCCGATTTTGCAATGAGACCAAAGAAAGTTTAAAATGTATTCCCGCTCGCAATGATTTACCGAACTACTACTGAAACCGTTGGGTCGGATTATTCCAGCACTATTTCTACAATAGAAACTTGTAAAATAATAAAACCTTTTTTATTAGTATTAATTCCACAGATGTCCCGCTCTGGCATAACAATTAAATGGTCACATTAGGTATTACATACATCTCACAACTTTTTGCGGTAGAAAACCTGAGCTGCGAGACTTGGAACTTTTTTACAGGATGTTTTTGATGGGTGACATTATCACACTGCGATAAAATTTCTGTAAATAAACAGACGAAAATACAATGGCGAAGGCGAACCATCCCTATTCTCAGAATATCAAATAGCAAGCTAATAATATAAAAGCTAAAGAGGTAATTGCTAATCGCGTTGAGCACGTCACTTGTGTCGCCCTACACAGAACATTAGTAAGACTGGTTTACGACGACTAACACGAAGCTGAGCACTGTTCTTGGATGTAAAACAAGACATTGCTTAATGTATGCCACGGTTATGCACAATGTATATTAAAATTTATGTTAACTGCGTTTTTTATTCTATATTTTGTTGTGGCGGTATAGCAGCGGCTTCCTGTGTATTTATTCATGAGGAACATTCAATTCCTACGTTAAACTAGGTATATTACATCCTATTGTGCTAAACTGAAGCGTCCTGCGGATTCGCCTGTTATAATTTGAATTTATTGTAATATAACAGAAATTGTCACTTAAAACATTTATTCCAGGACTATAATAATGCCAATATATTGCTTTATTCCTATGTTTCAAACACCAACTTTTGTATCAATAAAATTATTTGTAACAGATTATATTATTATTAATAAAACTATTCAAAAAGGTGAACGAGTCATCGCTGTAAATGTCATTGCCAAGGGTTTTAGCCATTTACTTATAGTAATTGATGTCTATTGTATAGTACTGTGTTAAAGCGAGGCGAAGGTTTTTTTTCGATGATTACAGAGACTAGCTTGCCATTTGCCTGAAGGTAAGCGATACAATCGCCTATTAATAGTAGCAAAACCAAACAACATAACGAATAATAAAGCAATGCTTGGCATTCGACTGCACTCGCCATCCTGAGACAAAAGTTAAGTCTCATTATGTCCAGTATAGTAATAGTAATGATAATTGTTATAAATAAATACTGAATAATAATTTATTTATAAACTCAGTAAAATAACGCACCTCCACATTCAATTGGTCAAACAAAACTAACACGTGCTAATATAATACAAGGAAATTCAAACAAATGACATCGCTTTAACCCGGGAGTTTAAAGCAATGTAACCCGTTGACTCCCCCGGTCGGCCCAGCCCCAAGGCCGACATCAGAACTTATTAAGCGAATAATTTTTGTATCATTCTGAAGAGTATTAAACTCTTGGCTGCCCCGAAAGGGTGTCCGAAAGAATTGTCCTACTTTTTAATTCTTTATAGCTTTACTTCAACGAAAAATTACGTTTTCTTCGGCCCCTATCGCATTTTCAACCTCGTTATAACCAACCCTAAGGGCGAAATGTTTCTTAATAATAAAGGGTTGTTATTATGACTCAATAATTCACTCGAACGGAAATTTTGTAAGTATTTAACGTTTTAGAATATCAATGTTTAAAGATGGTTCGCTTCGGATTGTCGGCTTATGAGGTTTCGTTCGCTGAAATATTTTCATCGTGTATTTAATTTCGATTTAAGGCACTGAGGTATTTTGGACGAGAAGACGTCGCGTAGTTTCCCGAACGCTGCCCAACCGAGTTGGAGCTGCACAACCGAGTGTGTTGCCAGTGATGACTTACGGCACCGAGACGTGGCCTCTCACTATGGGCCTTATTAGGAAGCTCAAAGTCACTCAACGAGCTATGGAGAGGGCTATGCTCGGGGTTTCCCTACGAGATCGAATCAGAAATGAGGAGATCCGTAGGAGAACTAAAATAACCGACATAGCCCACCGGATTAGCAAGTTGAAGTGGCAATGGGCCGGGCACATAGCGCGGAGATCTGATGACCGATGGGGTCGGAAAGTACTCGAATGGAGGCCGCGTAGCGGAAAGCGCAGCGTAGGACGTCCACCAACAAGATGGTCCGACGACCTGGTAAAGGTCGCGGGACGTCGCTGGACACAGGCTGCCTCCAACAGGTCTCTGTGGAAATCATTGGGGGAGGCCTATGTTCAGCAGTGGACTTCCTTTGGCTGATGGATGGATGGATGGATGTATTTAATTTTTCATTTAATATAAGTAAAAGGATCGCATCTAGATAAGTGATCCTCGTTGCGAGTAAAATCCACGAGACGACAAAAAATACAAACATTAGGTCACATGTTCGATCTCCACGCTGAAATATTTCTTGCGTAAGTAATTAATAAGTATTTGCGCTCTAAGTATGTCGTGTTATATTAAGTACTTTCTATATCTTACTAGGCCATCAGGAATACATAATACATACATAACAAATTTTATAATTGGAACGGTGTATATCCAACCTGCGGTTACACAAACATTAACGCTGAGTGATATGAAATGGATGTGGAAACCTACCCTTAATTTCCATGTTACGAATTTTCATGGTAATATCATAAAGCTTCAAGAACTTCATAACTATTTAATAACGAGTATTACTGGAGGCTTAAGGTATTCATCAATAAGAACTTTTTATTTTTTCCTAGGCAAATCCATGTTTAAATAAATAACACCCAACAGTCACACACATAGTCCTGACCCCACACTTAGATCGAGTCTTGTGTCGAGGTATCAGAAACTACGGGAGACTTTCCGGTCTCACAAACACCCAGACCCGAAAGAAATATTTGTGGGCCGCACAAACATTTCTCTCGGTGCGGGGATCGAACCCGCGGCCTCTCATTTCATAGGCGGCGTCTAACCGTCTGCGCCACGGAGGCTGTCAATGAATAGGTTTTATGTAGGTATTATGTACCTGTTTATGAATAGGTTTTATAATTTCGAAGTTGTACGGAATTTACTGTACTGTATTGTATCAGCCCATATACGTCCCACTGCAGGGCACGGGCCTCTTCTACAATCGACAGTACGATTGAGAGTGGTTAGGCCATATAGTCCACCACGCTGGCCTAGTGCAGGTTGGCGGACTTACATACCATAGAAATTCTTGTAAATCGCTATGGTATGCAGGTTTCCTCACGATGTTTTCCTTCACCGTTTTAGTGCGTGGTGATTGACTATCAATACACATATGACTCCGAAAAGTCAGAGGTGTGCCCTGGATTCGAACCCGCGACCACCGTGAACACGTGGCAGCCACGTCTAGTCCGTTTACCAAACAGGCCACCACGCACGGAATTTAAGTTTGTATTATTTAAGGTTGTAGTTGTAATCTCTTTGCGTTGTTGAGCTCATTACAATAACTTATTATTATTTGTACAATAAAATAAATATAATTTAATACCTGTTGGCTCTGGGGGCGCGGCCGAGCCCCCTCCAAGTCGAGCTATAGACCGTAACATCCTTTTCTCGAAGCAATTCAGACCATTTTCAACCCCCTATAACTTCGTTGTGGCTAAAGCATGAAGCCTGAATTTTCAGTTACTAAGCAGGCATTGTGTAAACACGGTATATTTAAAATTTCATTTAATTTGAACTAGTAGTTTAAGAATTATAACTTGTCAAACTTTCGTAATTTTGTCACTCACTGACTGACTGATCGATCATCAAAGTCTAAGGCACTTCTAGCAGACATAGAACCTTCAAATTTAGAATATAATTAGTGTTTAGTGTCTATAGTAAGGGAAAATTCAAACATTTCATAATTTGTGTCTAGTTTTCTAGATAGACCAACTGCGTGAATAACTTTGTAATCCCATATAAATGTATTGGATTACAAAGTTACATTTGCAGTTAATGAATCATTGTACCCGTATATAATGGAATAATAGTTGTAGATAGATATCTATATACATGAGGCATAACAGGAGGGGATATAGAGAGGGAAATGGTGTATTCAGCCCATGAAACTGTACAACATTCCTCTAGAAAAACATGATGAAGAAAAACTTGCAAATAAATAGATTAAATAACTCGAAAATATCAATCAATTACAATGAAAGAAAGAACATTAATAATCAAATCCGCTATATTTATGATAAATTGATACCTACAAAAATAAGAAAAATCCATAAGACAGAGGCTTTAAGAAAAATCGTTAGTGATATTCTAGAAGTAAGAAGTACCGAAAAGGAAAAAAGTAGGACTCTACAAAAAGACGTGAGATCCCATCAAAAACATCCTGTAAAAAAATTCCAAGTCTCGCAGCTCAAGTTTTCTACCGCAAAAAGTTGTGAGATGCATGTAATACCAAGTCGATTAATTTATTTAGTCCTTAAGGGACCTTCTATATAAAGTTATTACGTTAGTTATTACCATATCAATATTAAAAATTCTTTACGTTTTAAATAAATGGATCGACTTGGCCACCGCATGAAAACATAATGTATCGTACAATTTATACATAATGCTGCTGGCCAAGTCGATCTATTTATTTAAAACGTAAATAATTTTTAATATTGATATGGTAATAACTAACGTAATAACTTTATATAGAAGGTCCCTTAAGGACTAAATAAATTAATCGACTTGGTATTACATGCATCTCACAACTTTTTGCGGTAGAAAACTTGAGCTGCGAGACTTGGAATTTTTTACAGGATGTTTTTGATGGGATTATTTTTATCGGAAGGATAAGCTTGATTTATTAAAAATAATTTTATGTGAAAATAACATCATTCTCCGCTACTTGCTCTTATTATACAATATGTAAATATAATACTTATGATACGTAACGTATTATCCTATAATAATACCTACTGAAGTAAAAGGTAAAAAAGATAAAAGCTTTAAACGTAAATGTGACGGAATATACACAGGTAGATATTTTTTAGCGGGCGTGGATGCCCACATTCGAAACTATGCCTTTTTTTTTCATTTCTCTGAAGGGTAAATATGGTAAGAGATTCGATCGCACATAAACAGTAGCAAAACCAAAAAAAACCCTTGTATTACAAAGCAATGCTTGGTAGTCCACTGCGCTCACCATCCTGAGACATAAGATATTAAGTCTCAATATGTGCAGTAGTTACTCTGGCTACAATGTCCTTCAATCCGAGACATAAAAGTGCATTTACACTGTAGTTTGGCGGATTTCAGATCTTTGGGGGACGCCTATGTTCAGCAGAGGACTTCCTTAATTGATATGATGATGACATTTTTTGTGATTGTTATGACTTGACAATATCAGAAGAAAAGAAAACTCTTGTTTTCACAAAACTTATGCGAGGTACAGCGTCGCGTGTAAACCTAGTTATACATTAATATTGTGTTCGGACAATCGAGTTGTTTGGTATTAGTAATTATACTGTGTGGTGTAAAGGCTTTATTACAAGGTGTTCGGTGTCATATTCAAAACATCCGTCGTGTAACAAGAACGCTGATATAGCAAACACGTTGTTTATATGCATTACTATACGCTTATAGCCCTAAAAGGGTGGACAGAGGTGTCTCTAATGTTACCTACCGAGTGCTGAGCCCTTTTTGGTAACAAAATGTCATAGGACAGTATGAGATTTTTCAAATCGAAAATCCAACTAATACCCAACTTAGGAATCGAATCACTGACCTGACGATTCATAGCCCATACATACTCTATGACCTATAATTCTGACAATAATGGTAGAATTAGAGTTCGGTAACAATATATATGTAATTCCCTGCTTTATTTAATCATTCAATAATAATTAAATAAAGCAGGGATAAGGTACTTACACCGAACCGTTTCTGCGTAGGCATTAGGTTAACGGGGATAGAAGAACTGGATTACAATTTGTTACGTATGCACTTCGACGAGGTAACATAATATGCAACCGAATTAATACTATCTCGAATTTGTTGTTAATGAGTGAAAATGGGTTTTGGGCAGACAAACCCAATTCCACTGGGCGGGTATAGCGTAACCGTAGTTATTTTAGGATTCGGAAATTTGAGATATTTTAACCGACCCTTAAAATGGAGATCCTTGGCAATATACAAATATTTTTAATGACCAGATATACATATGTACATACATAAATTCACGCCTTTTTCCCAGAAGGCAGAGGTGCCAGGACACCCATATTTCGCCTTGTATGTTCCGTCCCACGATGTCAGCCTATCGCCATCTGTATCAGCCCATATACGTCCCACTGCAGGGCACGGGCCTCCTCTACAATCGACAGTACGATTGAGAGTGGTTAGGCCATATAGTCCAACACGCTGGCCTAGTGCGGGTTGGCATCGCCATATCGGGCACAAATTCCTGGGCTGATAATTAATAGAAAAATCCAATATCACTTTGCCCGACCCGGTATTCGAATCCGAGACCTCAGCTTGTGCCTCAATATGTGGTGAACAATAAAGTGTTATCTATCCATCTATTTATCTGTATTTATTATTTAATTCATTTTTGTTCTTATTGAAATGAACATGTTATTTTAAAGTTGGTATAGTTTAATATAAATATGTGAGATGGACGTTGGTCATACAAAAACTATTTTAAATGAAAATATCACTTTAATTAATACCCTTAATAAAATTACAGGAACATAAAGAATAACATAACATTAAACAATGAACAGATTACAGCCAAAACCGTCGTTGACCTGTATGAAAAGTCTATCAAAATTAGCAACATAAGTTTACATACTGAATCAAATTCTAAAATCACATGTTTTTACGCAACATTAACACAATTTCAACTAATACTTACGAATTAAATTTTAAAGAAAAGGTATACATTCCTAAAAACTATTTGAGTAATTGCTAGGTCGATCAATGCATGCCAAGCCAAACTTACAGGAGTAGCAGTGAACGGCCGGTGGAATAATCTCTCACAAATTGTTAGTGAACCAAAATATATTTAAGAAGCCAAATATTGAAAAACTTCTAACCAGAATTGAAAGATAAACCGCAACAGCCAAATATTAAAAATCAGTATCTCAGACTAATAAATGTATTAAAAAGCAAAATTGCTTAATTTTACTAACATTGTATTGTCTACTTCAAATATTCGCGATATTTAACTTTATCTAAATTTTTGTTCCTAAATGGGCAGACTAAATAAAGTGTATACTTGGTTAATGAATAATACTGACAAGCATCTGAATGTCATCCTGCTAAACACTAGATATTAAAATCACGTACAGGTTTCTTCTACGAATGTAACTCATGGGACAATACACACATTTTCAGAATGGTCAAGTAAGCCCGATTTATTATCTAATTCAAGCACGAACTTCCGTCGACATCGTACAATGATCGTGGAGATTTGAATATTTGTATGGCAAGTATAATACGAGTACAGCATATTTTATTTATTGCAGTCCGAAAATTTGTTTATTATAACATACTAATTGGAAAAACTTTTGTGCTTAAAGCCAGTAAATCTAACAGAAATGCCTTCTATGTATTAAAGAATGTAAAGAAAAATAATACAATAATCCATACATCATAATATTTATTTATCAACTTAGTTTTACCCACTACCACTAATCTTTGCACGCAGTTTTATCCACTTCCATTAATCTCTTCACGTACTCTATTGGTTAAGGATATTCTTCACCTATTTGTTTTTTTTTTTAGTTTTACCGATTTGGCATAGGTGAAGTGTATACGATCCTTACCGATACTTCCACTCACATTGATATTGTGCACATACATATTATTAATTTTCTATCATCCATGTACGTTTCGAATCCACCCTAGCAAACATTTCTTAATTTTAGTTCCTACATCGTCCTTCACTTACAGAAATCCATCACCATACTATTAACCTACCTATTGCACAAATTCACACAGCTCCTGCCCCGTAACTCTCTCATACACATCACCTTGACTCACAAGCTCAGTCTTTCATTCATACTCGCCTTGTTTATCCAGCTTGTCATTCATCGCCATCATCTTTTGCACGTGCCCATAGCATCATGACATTCCTTCCTTCCTTTACTACACGCTATGTTGCCGCTATAGTATACCGCATTCTATTAGATAAATTCACGCAAGTGGCATACCATTTAACTCTTCCCTCCCGTCTACCAATTATTATACCCTCATGCATTTTTTTAAATCCTCTCTCACTTTCTGTATCTGGTTCATCTGCTACTCATGACTTTTCATTCTTCTTATATTCATCGTCTTTCACACTATCAACATACAATCCCACACATTGCCACAAAAATGTACATTACAATAGTCCCAAACTATCACAGTCACAATGACCCTATAAAACTCCTATCCGTTTGGCAACCTTCTATCATTCGTTCTTGCTAAGTGCAAAATTGTCACACGTTCTGTTCTCATTTTATGCCGCTACATTCTCTTTCATACATACCACAATGTTTTCTTTCACAAGATATTTTTACATACTCAGTCACAGAAAGTCATTACATCCTATTTAACTCCATAAAATTCAACCACACTCTTACATCCGCTACTTCAAATTCACGCCACACATCTCATTAATACCCTTATTCTCACAGTTCTAATTATATGCTTACTTCCATTCACATACATATTTTAAATATCTGTTTCGACTTTATATTGCCACTCATTTTCCATGCCAAAATCAAAATTCCTCTATCGGTTCTTATCACTATGTCACCTTTCATTCTGAAAAGTTCTATAATTACGTAATTTCTCAATTTACACTAAACTCTGCATATACCCATAACTACTTTGTACTTTTACTGCATCTAGCATAACATCATCTAGCATATTAAATTTTCACTTACACACAAATGTGCACAAGCACTCATCTATAAATCCCATTTATTACATAGCTTGTCATAGTTTCTACATATGGCCTTAGATTATATACTCGTCTAGATTGAGCAATGTCAACAAACGATGCGTTAAATGTGTCCTCACTTTCGTTGATATGTGTGAGTACCGGTCGTGTAATTATTATAATCCAACTCTCAAGGTGTGTGTGTTTAGGGATGCCTACTCCAGATTATTAACTTAACTTTTCCCCATTATTTGATATACAAAATAGGTTAAATAAAATATTTTTTCTTTATTTGAAATACTCATACTATTAATTATATTTATAACGCATTTTAGTAAAAACAATAAAGATCTAAACCCATCTCCTAGTGTTTGTTTCCGAATAGAATTAACTCTTTGGATTTATTGCCTGGGCTGTTATCTGATTTCTGTATTTATGTAAAATATTAATCATCATAAGTAAAATGTTCGGAACACACAACTGAAGTCATGTGAGGCTACGAATGGTCTTCTTTTCGTTTCCGCTGTGTAATGTCTCTCCAGCAATTTGCTAGTACGGAATCCGTAGGAAGTCTAAAAATATTATTAGGACCTTGAATAAGTTCTCGCTGTTTCTTCAAAGATGACAATAGCAGTACCCCGTTTGTGAAATTTTGAATGGTAATACACATGCAAGGCAAAAAATTAATAAAATTACTATGAAGTGCACATGCACTTGACGATGTCGTCGTGGGTTTCATTAATATCGTGTAGGTAAGTATTATTTACTCATTAAATAAATAATGCCATTCTTCTTGTTGTTATTCTGATCGAAATATTATGTAATGATATTTGTGTTTTATAGTTTCTCCCATAGTTTCAACAAATCTTCCTAGTAATAAATTGACAACACTGGCCAATGAAACTCATCTTCAAAATAATGAATTAAAAGTTCATGTTTTCTTCAAATAATAGTGGTTTAACAATAATGTTACCGATAGAAAGTGATATTGGTATTATTATACAGTTTTCCCACACAATTTCGATACAATTTGACAGCACAAACCGGCATAATTATTTTTGGGGAGCACGTTATCCATATGTAGTTCAAATGACACTGACGTACGTGAGAAGCGAGTCTACCAAATTTGGTAGACTTTATTTGAGCCGCCCGGTGAGGTGTGATGTGTCATCTAGACGAGTATATAATCTAAGCATATGGCATATTGTCTACATGTCCAGTTCTTTTACTTCACATTATTACTCTCTTAATTAAGTATTTAGATACTTTCAAGTTGAGAAAACAAGATAACTAACAAACAAAAGAAGAAATCCTAAGAATACAAAAGAAGAAAGGAATAAAATATGATAAAAATACACACCATACATAAAAAGCATATATAAAGGAAAAAATATGCTAGTATAGTAATACAGGGTATATCAAGACTGCTACCGAAAACGAAGCTGGGTGGTAGTTTAAGCGACTTCAGACACAATGCAACAGAAAAAGTTGCAAAAAAAGCGACAATTTTTTTTTTGTTATTTTTTTCCTATGGCCATATTTGGGTGGTAAATACATTTTTTCCTAAAATAATAGTATATACCCTTTTATTTATAAATGCTCTAAGGTATAAAAGAGTTTAAATTATTATTTTAGCAAAAACTATGGATTTACCACCCAAAAATGACGATATTTAAAAAATCATAAAAACAATTGTCGCGTTTCTAAGCGAAATTTTTAATTGCATTGTGTTTGTAGCCACTAAAACTACCACCCGGCTTCGTTTTCGGTAGCAGTCTTGAGATACCCGGTATAATATGCCGACAACATACCTCCAATTCAGCTACCAGTTGTAAAACCTTGAACACTGTTTTTTTTATAAGTATATCCAATGAGATACTGACCTTGAGCCGATAGATATACGAAGTCGTCAAAAAAGATCGAAAAATGCGCATGTATGGAAATACCGAATAATATTTTTATACGATCTATCAGATGTGGTAAGCGCAAACCTTTATTATGCAAAAGGTACGTTTAAAGTATAACAAAAACCCAACGACCATTAGCATGCAGTCTTAATCTTATCGGATTATTAATTAATATAGTTAGTGATAAGCTTGGATGCTTGACATGCACAGGATGTCGCAAAAATTATAACATAAAATACGACACCATCAAGTTACTTAATGTTAATATCACGAGGCAATAACTAGCCGTACCAACATTCATTTTGTTTCGCTCGCACTTCCACGAATTAATCTAAGGGTTTGTGGCGCAGCATGTCCTGTCTATAATATTTTTTCAAACAAAAGTTCGCTGTTTTAAATTGCGAAATTGTATCATACTTACTATGGCTAAAACTTCGGTAACTTATGAGGTAATTAATGGCGGAATGTCATGACGAGCTCAATGTTGTCACATAATATTTATGATATTTTAAAAATTATAGACTAATATCGTGGCTTAATATGCTTAACGGATAACCTAATTTGTGTCTATTCTGACATTCGAGTGTCGAACAAAAGAAATAACAGCAACTCAAAGCTATCTCGAACAAAATAAAATAATTAACTCAAATACAAACCTATTTATTATTTTAGGCACATTATTATTTTAGATGTTAACTCAAATTGAATTAGATGTTTAGCACATTAAGCCGACGTAATTACATAAAAAAACTATACTAAATGCCAATATTACTTATTCTAAATCAAGCACATTGCATCGTTTGCACTTTTACCGGTAACACTAGACACTTCACAGTTTGTCCTTCGCTTTGAAGTTGCAGGGTTGTTCACATCTCTCGGCATCGTTGCCGAATGTAGAATGGTACCAGCAATGCGGCAAGCTTGGCGGCTCCGGCTGCGGCTGCGGCTTGGCCACTATACGTTCTGGAGACTTACTTCTAGTCCGCTCGAGTTGAAGTCTAACCTGCATTTGGGACATGCGGTCCACCTTCGTGTTTAAAAGTTCCACCTGGTTAGTCAGCTCTTCGATCTGTTGGTTTAATTCGTTGAGCGAAGGCTCAGGCGGCTCGCTTTCGCATTCGCATTCATTTCTAACAAAGTTGTTTTTGACGAATGCGTCAGCTATAATAGTATAATGCCTACCGTTGGGTTTGATCACCATCTTCATGAACTTCTGAAGGTCGCCCGGTAGTTGATTCAGCCAAATGTCGATCAGAAGTTGTTCCGAAACTTCTGGTCCAGCCAGTTTTCGCAGATGACGAAAGAATTCAGACGGTTTTTTATCATCCATTTCTTCCTCCATCAATCGATCTTTTAGCTTCTCCTCCTGCGATTCAGCTATTCTCTTTATTAATTCAGATTTTAACTTCTCGTATTTCTTTTCAGCGGGCGGTGAGCAAATAATATCTTCGACCATGTACGCATATTCTTGGTCTAAGTAGCCAACTACGAAATAATATTTCATATCATCCGTTTTAATATTTGCAATGTTGAATTGCGCCTCCATCATGGCGAACCACAAGGCGGGCTTATCCGGGTATAATGGTGGCACACGGATCTCAATTTTGTATGTATCTGCATCATTTTCTTTATCCTTTTTCAAGCTATCTTCGGTGTTGAGGTTGGTTTTCTTCACTGGGTGTAAAGTGAACAGTGTCATGTTGGAGCCAGAGTTCATTGTTCGCACACTAAATCGATACAACAAGGCTTAGGAAAGCCACAGTTTATTTAATAGACGCGGTCACACGATAACGCACTTACGAAACCACATTCAGCGTAATTAAACCAAACTATTTGAATACGAATCAAACTGTCCCGCGTGTAAACTTTATTAGGGACAAACACAACACGTGTTCTCAAGAGAGCGCGCCGGTCGGACTGACCGTTGAGCCGACTGGTTTCGATTTTCGAATTCAAGGAAGACGCCAGCTGCGCGGGCGCCCGATCCCCGACCGTTGACAAGGACGCGATTATTATTATGTCTCATCAATGCCCCGAACCAAAGGACGTGTAACACTCGTCGGTATTTCTGCACTTTAAATTTTATGACTGCGATTGTAAGATAAAATGAAAATTATTTATATTGGTCGTCTTAGAATATATTAAATTAATTTATTAATGCAATTTAAAAAACGTTCGATTTTTATATAGACTTGTGAACTATTAGGAAATAGGTAGGTATATATTATTATTATCTATTTGTGTTGTTTTTTTATCTCGTGGTAGGTCACTAATATGTTAGAGGCTGACTGAGTGTGGTACCTACCCAGACGGCCTCGCATTAAAATTTGTAACTACTAACTAATAGCATATATGCACTATATCAATTAAATAAAATTACTTGTGTAATAATTTGTTTCAATTGATTTTAATTCACATTTATTAAGTTGTATACAGCCTGCGACTTTTCAATATAAAACCGAAAGAGAAAGCTATTGCTGCGTATATTTTATAATGCGTTTATCTTGTTTTATGTCTACCTGACAACAATAATAAAAATGTCTTCATGCCACTCGCCTTGCATTCGCGATATAGGTATTAGTTTTGGCACGGATATCTACAAAACCATTTTGGCATTAACATACAGATTACAATGTTTCAACTGACATATTATATTTGTAAATTTTACCTACTTTCTAATATCCACAAAATATAAAAAATCAAAATGATAAATTAACGGAATATTGTTAAAGGGACAATATTGGCATGGGACTGCCGTCCAATGCCAATTGATACTCTGCCTGGGCGGCATTGGCACTTACCATCAGGTGCAATGCCGCCACTATGCCAGGCCATTATAAAAAAAAATGCAACTGAAAAAGTTGCAAAAAAAAGCGACAATTTTTTTTTGTTATTTTTTTCCTATGGCCATATTTGGGTGGTAAATACATTTTTTCCTAAAATAATAGTGTATACCCTTTTATTTACAAATACTCTAAGGTATAAAATAGTTTAAATTATTATTTTAGCAATAACTATGGATTTACCACCCAAAATTGACGACATTTAAAAAATCATAAAAAATAATTGTCGCGTTTCTATACGAAATGTTTGGTTGCATTGTGTTTGTAGCCACTAAAACTACCACCTGGCTTCGTTTTCGGTAGCAGTCTTGATATACCCGGTATGACTTAAGAGCGTTTACAACTTGCGCGCAAAGTCAACTATACTGGGTATCTCAAGACTGCTACCGAAAACGAAGCTACAAAAAATTTCGCAAAGAAACGCGACATTAATTTTTAATGATTTTTTAAATATCGTCATTTTTAGATGGTAAATCCATAGTTTTTGATAAAATAATAATTTAAATTGTTTTATACCCTAGAGTATATTTATAAATAAAAGGGTATACACTATTATTTTAGGAAAAAAATGTATTTACTACCCAAATATGGTCATAGGAAAAAAATAACACAAAAAAAATTGTCGCTTTTATTTGCAAAATTTTCTGTTGCATTGTGTCTGAAATCGCTTAAACTTTCACCAACCACCCACCAACCACCCAGTTTCGTTTTCGGTAGCAGTCTTGATATACCCTGTATAAATAATATGGCCTAACCACTCGGAATTGAACTTTCTTGGGACGTATATGGGGTGATACAGTACTCATTGTAACTTAAGACCCTACGTCATTCCAAAATGAAAATACATAACTGACCAACGATGTAGTCACTTTCGTGACATAAAAACTATTTTTCTCTCAGCACGATGCATCGACAACTTCACACAATGCATGTTAACAAGCGTTACATTTTAGTAGAAAAATGTATAATGTTGATAAAAAAAACGTCTGCAAGTCGCTACATTGCACGTGGTGTCAAGCGCAGCGGATAATGTACAGTATGTTGACATACCTATCGCTACAGGGTGTTCTGGGACAATGGAGAAAGATCGTATTACGTGTTGAATGTTGGATGGCGATGGTGATTGCTATGGTTCTTATTTAAACTCCGTGAATGACCTTTAATAATGAATAGTAAAATGATTATTTCTTATTATTTGAATTTTTTTATTGTTCTTTGTATAATTATCTGTTTCGATTTGTGAGTCTAAGGAAGTTTCTCGTATACCTACCGTCTTGATATACCCGGTATAAGGTAGTATGGGATCAGGAATATGTGTGCGATATTCTAAAAAATGGTTGTTAGCACATGATACTCAACCGATTCTGTTGTTGGCATAATGATAATATTCTAACCAACGCGACGCCGCCAATAAAAGATAACTGAAAACCGTAATGTAATTGTATGAACGTTGCTGGCTTTTGAAGCTAAAAGCAAGGCATGTAACACTGTTGCCCTAAAATGGTACGTTGATTACTATTCCATTTTGATCGATATACTGGTCGAGCGTGCCAACTTGTGCATTTTTTTAGATCCGTGGGACACAATTTGCTCGCAATAGTTGATTCCCGAGGGGACAGCTTTGTGGCAGTTGAATAGGCAACGAACTCATAAACCAAATAATTCTGCATCATGCATTAATAATTCAATGTTGTGCCTATTTCATTGACGCAATAGTGGAAATATATTAGGCCACAACAGTAGGGCAATTTCCCAGAGCGTCAGAAATTAAACCTAGCAGATTTTTTTAGATGACAGACAGGTGACACAATTATAATGTCGCTCTATGGTTCTGGTAGTACTAAAAGTGCGCAATATCTATGTGTACTAGATACGCATGGAATTCGACATAAAATTCAGCATAATTTCTCTTACCAGGCGTCAAATGACAATTTCTATCTATAGCAATTAATGTCTATCAAAAAACAACACGTAATAAGTTAATTAAAAATATCAGTATGTTGGTAGATTAAAATGGCGATCGTTGACACGCGCGCATTACACAGAGTGTTTGCAACCGGATAAATATTCATTGTACGGTTTAAATGGGGTGGGGCTATGTATAGGAATTGTGGGTCGTGATGGAGTAGACTTCTCGCAGCGACTAGATACATTGTGTGTAAAAATATCGTGTAATTTTATTCTATATTGTAAAATGTTTCGCAAGTGTTATAAACTATAGATTTGAGAAAATAGAAAGCGACTTTAATTTTCATAAATTTCAATCTCGATGGGTTGCTATAGTATAGAGGGCAAGTGATTTACAGAGTTTTTGTATATTACAGGTGTAAATACCTGCTTAAGATGGATGGTAGTGGTTGGAGACGATGGGTTGAAGATCGAGCCCAGTGGCGTGCCATAGGAGAGGCTTATGTCCAGCAGTGGACGCGGAAGAACTGATGACAATGATGAAATACCTGCTTTGCTCCGTTTTTACTTGACCCAAAGGTACACTGTAGGAGAATGCTTCTGGTATTAAGTCCTCCTGTGTACTATTTATATACAAAGCAAATGAAAGAAAGAAATAAGTTCCTGTTGGTGAAGATTATACAGGGTATATCAAGACTGCTACCGAAAACGAAGCCGGGTGGTAGTTTAACCGACTTCAGACACAATGCAACAGATAAAGTTGCAAAAAAAAGCTACAATTTTTTTATTGTTATTTTTTTCCTATGACCATATTTGGGTGGTAAATACATTTTTTCCTAAAATAATAGTGTATACCCTTTTATTTATAAATAATCTAAAGTATAAAACAGTTTAAATTATTATTTTTGCAAAAACTATGGATTTATCACCCAAAAATTACGATATTTAAAAAATCATAAAAAATAATTGTCGCGTTTCTTTGCGAAAATTTTAATTGCATTGTGTTTGTAGTCACTAAAACTACCACCCGGCTTAGTTTTCGGTAGCAGTCTTGAGATACCCGGTATACTGGGTATCTCAAAACTTAGCTGCTACCGAAAACGAAGCCGGGTGGTAGTTTAAGCAACTTCAGACACAATGCAACAGAAAATGTTGCAAAAAAAAGCGACAATTGTTTTGTTATTTTTTTCCTATGGCCATATTTGGGTGGTTAATACATTTTTTCCTAATATAATAGTGTGTAACCTTTTATTTATAAATACTCTAAGGTATAAAAAAAAAAAAAAAAAAAAAAAAAAAAAAGTTCAGGTCAGGGATGCTCCTATCTAGTGGTCATGGCCTGTCCTAGAATAGGTGCTACGAGTACGCGACCTCGGCCCCCGAGCTACTGCAGTCACTACAAACATTCCGTTCCATGACTGCAGTATCCACTCCTACAGGCCATACTTTCCTTTCCCATTATATCCTCTACTCACAAACCCTATTTCCTTTCCACCGTTGATGATAGGCAGCAGCGTCATCAGCGCGAGTCCCCTTCTGCGCTCGCCAACCCGCCTGCCAAGCGTGGCGAGTATTGGCAATAACCCCCCTAATGTCGACACAAAAATTGACCAGGCCCCCAGTCCCCGGCAGCCCCACTATTCCTGGCGATGGTAGCAGCCATGGTTACGGTGGGGCAGGGGGTGCTAAGAATCCCCGGGTTGGCCCCGGCTACCACCCCCGACGACGACTGGCCCTGGTAACACACAACATACGCACTTTGAGGACAGACGAGAAAATTGTCGAACTGGAAGAAGAATTGAGCGGGTTACACTGGGATATTCTGGGGTTATCGGAAGTCCGAAGAATCGGGGAGGATACGATAACCCTGAAGTCTGGTAACCTGCTCTTCTACCGGGGGGACGACCAACAGTCCCGAGGAGGTGTCGGATTTCTCGTCCACAGGTCTCTCATCAACAACATCGTATCCATCGAAAGTGTGTCGAGCAGGGTAGTATACCTTATACTCAGAATATCAAAAAGATATTCGTTGAAGGTCATACAGGTATACGCGCCGACCTCGACACACCCAGATGAAGAAGTAGAGGAGATGTATGAGGACATAAGTCGGGCCATACATACTTCCAAAACCTACTTCAATGTTGTTATGGGGGACTTCAACGCAAAGTTGGGCAAGAGAAGCGATGCAGAGTTGAAAGTGGGGCAATTTGGACATGGGCAACGGAACCTCAGGGGTCAGAGGCTGGCCGACTTTCTGGAAAAAGAGGGACTCTTCGCGATGAACTCTTTTTTCCAGAAGCCGCCTCACAGGAAATGGACCTGGCTGAGTCCTGACGGTTCTACGAGAAATGAGATAGATTTCATCTTGACGACGAATAGACGGATGTTCAGTGATGTCTCTGTGATCAACAGGGTGAAAACCGGAAGTGATCACCGAATGGTTAGGGGCACATTGAACATCAACGTCCAATTAGAAAGGCGTCGCTTGATGAAGTCTACGCTCCGACCTACTCGCGCCCATATCCAAAACCCCGAGAGCTTTCAACTCGAGCTGACAAATCGCTTTGATTGTCTAGGAGAAAACCTTGCAGTGGACGAGCTAAACAGCGGTTTGGTAGAAGCTGTCCATACGGTGGGATCTAAGTATTTTAGACCTCGCCGTAGAGATAGACCACAAAAACTCTCGATCCAGACTCTTGACCTCATGGCCGAACGTCGATCTTTGACGCTGCAGTCTTCCGTTGACGCCGAAACATATCAGCGGCTCAATAGACGGATCTGGAAGTCCTTGCGACACGATGTCCGTGCTCACAATACTGTGAGCATTAAGGAGACAATTGAGCGGAACGGAGGCTCCAAAGTGTTTGCAAGAGACTTGTCTATTGGGCAAAGCCAGTTGTCTAGGCTGAAGACGGAAGACGGCCGCGTGGTATCGACGAGGGCAGAGGTATTAAGGGAGATCGAGAGGTTCTACGGACAGCTTTACACCTCGGTTGCCAAACCTACTGTTAGCTCGGCCGAAGACCCGAGAGCCGAGTTGATCCGACACTTTAGCGATGATATCCCGGACATCAGCCTGTGTGAGATTGAGATGGCCCTCAAACAACTTAAAAACAACAAGGCGCCGGGTGAGGATGGAATCACTTCAGAGCTTCTGAAAGCGGGCGGAATGCCGATACTGAAAGTCCTTCAGAAGCTCTTCAATTCCGTTCTCCTCGAGGGCTCAACGCCAGAGGCATGGAGCAGGAGCGTGGTGGTACTGTTCTTCAAAAAAGGTGATAACACTTTGCTGAAGAACTACAGGCCCATCTCGCTCCTGAGCCATGTCTATAAGTTGTTTTCAAGGGTCATCACAAATCGTCTCGAAGGCAGGTTTGATGACTTCCAGCCTCCCGAACAAGCCGGTTTCCGAAAAGGCTTTAGTACCATAGACCATATTCATACGCTACGGCAGGTTATACAAAAAACCGAGGAGTATAACTTGCCGCTTTGTTTAGCGTTTGTGGACTATGAGAAAGCCTTTGATTCGATCGAGACCTGGGCAGTGCTACAGTCTCTTCAGCGGTGCCACATAGACTGTCGGTACATCGAAGTGCTGAGGTGTATATACAACAACGCCACCATGTCGGTCCGAGTACAAGATCAAAGCACGAAGGCTATTCCACTACAGAGAGGCGTGAGACAGGGAGATGTCATATCTCCGAAACTCTTCACTGCCGCGCTGGAAAATGCCTTCAAGCTCTTGCAGTGGAAAGGATTCGGCATCAACATCAACGGCGAGTATATTACTCACCTTCGATTTGCCGACGATATTGTAGTCTTGGCAGAATCGCTGGAAGACCTTAGCACTATGCTCGAAGACCTTAATCGAGTCTCCCAACAGGTGGGTCTTAAAATGAACATGGATAAAACGAAGATCATGTCGAATATCCATGTTGTGCCCACCCCCATTGGAGTTGGGGGCTCGACTCTCGAAGTTGTAGACGAATATGTCTATTTAGGACAAGTGGTCCGGTTAGGCAGGTCCAACTTCGAGAGAGAGGTCAATCGTCGAATCCAACTCGGTTGGGCAGCGTTCGGGAAACTTCGCGACGTCTTCTCGTCCAAAATACCTCAGTGCCTAAAATCGAAAGTCTTCGATAGTTGTGTGTTACCAGTGATGACATACGGCACCGAGACGTGGCCTCTCACTATGGGCCTTATTAGGAAGCTCAAAGTCACTCAACGAACCATGGAGCGGGCTATGCTCGGAGTTTCCCTACGAGATCGAATCAGAAATGAGGAGATCCGTAGGAGAACCAAGGTTACCGACATAGCCCATAGGATTGGCAAGTTGAAGTGGCAATGGGCCGGGCACATAGCTCGTAGAACCGATGGCCGTTGGGGCCGAAAGGTTCTCGAGTGGAGGCCACGTACAGGCAAGCGAAATGTCGGACGCCCGCCTACAAGGTGGACGGACGATCTGACTAAGGTCGCAGGAAGTCGCTGGATGCAGGCCGCTTCCAACAGGTCATTGTGGAGATCCTTGGGGGAGGCCTATGTTCAGCAGTGGACTTCCTGTGGCTGATATGATGATGATGATAAAAAAGTTTAAATTATTATTTTAGCAAAAACTATGGATTTACTACCCAAAAATAACTATATTTCAAAAAACATAAAAATAATTGTTGCGTTTCTTTGCGAAATTTTTAGTTGCATAGTGTTTGTAGCCACTATACCGGGTATACGGGGTATCTCAAGACTGCTACCGAAAACGAAGCCGGGTGGTAGTTTAAGCGACTTCAGACACAATGCAACAGAAAAAGTTGCAAAAAAAAGCGTCAAATTTTTTTTTATTTTTTTCCTATGCCCATTTTTGGGTGGTAAATACATTTTTTCCTAAAATAATAGTATATACCCTTTTATTTATAAATACTCTAAGGTATAAAAGAGTTTAAATTATTATTTTAGCAAAAACTATGGATTTACCACCCAAAAATGACGATATTTCAAAATCATAAAAAAAAATTGTCGCGTTTCTAGGCGAAATTTTTAATTGCATTGTGTTTGTAGTCACTAAAACTACCACCCGGCTTCGTTTTCGGTAGCAGTCTTGAGATACCCGGTATATAAACGGCAAATGCAGCCGTTAGTCATTGATTTATTTATGGATTAAATAATTAAACAAGTACACCATTGATTTAAACTAACTAGGCTCTTCAGTACAATCGAAGTTTCAAAAAGATTACCGTGTAAATTCTCGCCAAAATAAATAATAAATCAACTTAATTTAATATATTTCGACTAATTTCAGTAACGCTCCACTAAGAATGCATTGGAGCGCCGCACCACATACGTCGGAACACTTAACGTGCTTTCCGCCCCGTCCGTATATTTCTGTTAATGAAATAACATTAGTAATTAAACCACAGGTTAGTAATAGACTCGTGTTTATATTAATATTAACGTTTGTCTAACGCATATGAAAGAAAGCCGCAAACTTAACGCTGAAGTGGTCATGCGGTTATATTAATTCGGAGAAAGCTTTACAAGGTGTATATAAATGTGGCAGTGCTTTATTACTTAAATACTAGTTTTTATTCGCGGACGACTATCTATACTATAGTGCCAATACGTCACGGTATCTTAACTCTCTCTCTTTCTCTTCAAACATAGAAAGTCTACCGCTGAACATGGGTCACCCGGCATCTCCACAACGAGTTGAAGCGTCGAACGGCCGTCTACAAGTGGGGCGGCCGACCTAGTCTTAACTTTCTGTCTTATTACAGAATCTAAATCGTTGCGAGCGACGACTAATTTCAGTAACGGTCCGCGGAACTTTATGCGCTCTCCGCGATGTCTATAATATATTATTGTAAATGTATACTAGGATGAAAGAAATGGCAGGTGAAAAGAGACTCTTTAACTACCGGGGATTAAACGGTCGATGAATTAACTATTTCAATGGGTTATTATTATGTTATAGAGTAAGAACTACAATTTCAGAGTCTGTTGTACAGATGTTAACGTTTGAAGTGCAATAATTTCTGGTTGAAGTAACCAAAAACCCATGGACAATACATTTACGTGGAACTTAAGCTATTGAACTCGTTTTAGTGGTAACAGTCAGTTAAAATTTGTACTCACAATGGATATTACATGACTTTGTTATTTCAAAACATATGTATGGTAATGAAAATGATTGTATGATATTTAGTATTTGGAATTTTTTACGGTATATGAAAATATATTTGGCAAACTTTTTATGTACTTTAATATTTTATTAAATGCAAACTGTTTTGTATTTTGTTGTCTTAAAAAATAAAGCTCTAGATATAAAAATATGTAAGTAAAATAAAGTAAATAATAAAAAATAAATAAATAATAAAAAAAAGTGCGTGGTGGCCTGTTGGTAAACGGACCAGACGCGGCTGCCAACTTGTTGACGGTGGTCGCGGGTTCGAATCCCAAGGCACACCTCTGACTTTTCGGAGACATGTGTGTATTGATAGTCAATCACCACGCACTAAAACGGCGAAGGAAAACACCGTGAGGAAACCTGCATACCGCAGCGATTCATAAGAATTTCTATGGTATGTAAGTCCACCAACCCGCATTCGGCCAGCGTGGTGGATTATATAGCCTAAACACTCTCAATCGTACTTTCGATTGTAGAGGAGGCCCGTGCCCTACAGTGGGTACGCCCCACTATGGGCTGATAAAGAAATAATTATTAACGTAATTATGCATAACAAAACACGTGATTGATATCCCCACTTCATTAGAATTAACCACGTGTTAATCGCGCAATTAGGCGAGTAACTCGATTATCGATATTACTGCGTTATTAGATTAGTCGATTATTCAGATCGGTCATCACTATTCACGGAATCCAGAACGGTAGTGAAATTACCGCTGGCGGAAGTCGCTCGTATTGTTACAAACGCAAATTATTCAGTCAGGACAATTCGAATAAATCGAATATTTGTAAGTGGGTGCTTGCTCGTTGCTTTTATTAGGCGTTAATACTAGGGTTACTATTTCCTAGAGCTGCGCTGCTATTTGGCCTGTATCTGTAATTTTATCAGCCTTTAAACGTTCCACTGCACAAGCTCCCTCTGAAATCAAGTGGACCATAAAGTACACCACGTTGGCCTAGTACGTGTTGGCGGACTTAAACATACCCAAGATTTTTTTATAAATAGCTATGGTGTGCAGGTCTCCTCACGATGTTTTTCTTCACCGTTATAGTGCGTGATGATAGACTATTAGTACACACATGACTTCGAAAAGTCTGAGTGGTGCTCTAGGATTTAAATCCACGAGCACCGTAATTATGTTTGCAGCCGCGACCCGTCCGTTATGAACAGGCTACCACGCAATTTAGTCTAGAGTAGGTGAATATAAAAACGTCCTGTCGGTAACCTAATAAAGGTTGCAAGAGGTTGCTGAATACAAGTCGCTTTCAGTGGGTTATTTTGAATAGCGATGTTCACAAGTACTCTTCTGCATGTCAAGACCGCAAATCCGCAATATATCAGCGTGGTGGACTACTTAGCTTTCCCAAACAAATACCGAATTTTAGAAGTCAAAATCCTCAGTAGTTGGCAATAAGAGGCTTATGTAATGTAGCACATTATACAGAAAAGTACAAATAAATTCGGCCAAAAAATAAGATTTACCAACACAGCCACAGAAATACGTATGAAACATGAATTTGTGTGAACGAGTTTTCAATTAAAAACCCACGGTTATCTAGACAGGCCGGTGTAAGCCTCCGCTGTGTGTCGGCGTCATGTGCGGATCTGCGCTCTATCTAGATTCTAGATTATTTCCCATTCTATCCAGCCCAGGTTACTGTCACGGTTATACTAATTATAAATATTAGAACAAAAGTAAATTGTTTTGAAATTTGTTTTTTTATAATATTACTTCACAAAAAGGGGGACAAAAGTAAACTTTGAAAATTACAGACCAATCAGCCTTCTGTCACAAATACACAAAATTTTTGCTAAAATTATCTGTATGAGACTCACACGATCACTGGATGAATACCAGTCAGTAGAACAGGCTGGATTTCGAAGTGGATACTCTACGATAGACCACATACATACTATCAAGCAACTGATAGAGAGATGTAGAGAGTACAACAAGCCCTTGTGTTTGCGTTTGTCGATTACGAGAAACCATTCGACAGCGTTGAACACTGGGCTGTATTTCGGTCTCTCATCCGTTGCGGTGTCGATTATATGTAGACATCCTTCATCGAAGATATATAGACATCCTTCGAATCATTTATGAGTCGGCTACGATGCAGGTACGATTGCACAAACTAAGTGACTTCATCGCAGTAACAAGAGGTGTACGTCAGGGTGACACAATATCACCAAAACTATTTACTAACGTCCTTGAAGACGTTATAAAGACACTGGATTGGGAAGAATCAGGTATTAAAATAGACGGTAGATACTTATCACACCTACGCTTTGCAGACGACCTTATTTTAATAGCTGATAATGTATCAAGTATCCGAACGATGCTAGAAAACTTACAAACTGCATCCTTGACGATCGGTCTAAGGATGAACATGACTAAGACTAAGATCATGTATGTATCAGCCCATATACGTCCCACTGCAGGGCACGGGCCCTACGAAAGTTCGATTGAGAGTGGTTAGGCCATATAGTCCGCCAAGCTGGCCTAGTGCGGGTTGGCGGACTTACATACCATAGACATTTTTATAAATTGCTATGGTATGCAGGTTTCCTCACTAAGTTTTCCTTCGCAGTTTTAGTGCGTGGTGATTGACTATCAATACACACATGACTCCGAAAAGAGTCAGAGGTGTGCCCTGGGATTCGAACCCGCGACCACCGTGAACATGTTGGCAGTCACGTCTAGTCCGTTTACCAACAGGCCACCACGCACTATTCAATATTCTATTGAAATAGTTAATTCATCGACCGTTTAATCCCCGGTAGTTAGAGTCTCTTTTCACCTGCCATTTCCTTTATCCTAGTATACATTTACAATAATATATTATGGACATGTCGGGGAGCGCATAAAATGTTTCGATGTAAGTAGTGCAGCGCTCCAGTGCATCTCCAATAGACCGTTACTGAATTTACTCTCATATGTGAGAGGCCACCTGAGTAAATACATCCGCAATGTCTATTTCTCTCGCCAAATAGTAGTGTAAATGCACTGTTGTGTTTCGGATTGAAGGACATTGTAGCCGAGTAACTACTGGACATATTGAGACTGAACATCTTATGTCTCAGGATGGCAAGCGCAGTGGAATTTTGCTACTGCTTATGAGCGGTCGTATCGCGTACCATCAGGCGAACGACTTGCTTGTTTCACCATTCATTGAAAAAAAAACAAAAACTTATGCAGCCGAAACTTGGACGCTCACACAAGAACAACATAAAAGTGGCTCAACGTGCCATGGAGCGATCCATGTTAGGTATATCGCTCAGAGATAGAGTCCTCAACGAGAAGATCCGATTTCGAGAAGAAGTGTTTGACGTCGGTCATCGTATTGCTGGACTCAAGTGGAGGTGGGCAGGCCACTTGATCAGACGAAGCGATAGTCAGTGGACTAAGGCAGTTACGGAATGGTGGCCTAGAGAGGCCAAGAGAAAGGTAGGCAGACCACCCGCCAGATGGATGGATGACATCGTTAGGTTTCAAGGGAAACGGTGGATGAGACAAGCTCAGGACCGGGAGAAGTGGTGTAATGAAGAAGAGGCCTATGTCCAGCAGTGGATTACGTTTACGACATATGTGGGCTGATATGATGATATTATTACGCACAATCTTATGAATTGTATATATCTTATGAAAAATACCTTACTTATTTTTGTCAATTCTTTTTTTAGTCACATTTATTAGAAACTTGATACACGTATAGGCAAGCGAAATGTCGGAAGCCCGCCTACAAGGTGGTCAGACCTGGCTGAAGGTGCAGGGAGGCGCTGGATGCAGGCTTCCAACAGGTCGATGTGGAGATCCTTGGAGGAAGCCTATGTGCAGCAGAGGACCTCCTGTGGCTGAGATGATGATGATGATGATGATACAGAAAAGTTGAACCTACCCTTAAATATATATATATATATATATATATATATATATATATATATATATATATGGATATCAAAATATGCGAGAAACTTTTAAGTTTCACAAAATAGCCGTAACAATTATTTGTCCTCCACATATTGTCTCGGTGCGGGAATCGAGCCTACCGCCTCACGTTTCACAGACGGTTCTCAACCAACCGCACCATGGAGGTTATGAACATCAAATTATAATAATTTATGCTTAAGTGGGAGCCCATACTTGTAATTTCTTGGAACAGACAATATTAAAACGAGTACAAGAGCAGTGAATGGCATACATTAGAATACTCAAGGAAAGCTGTGAATAATGGAGCGAATAAAACAAGAATTTTCCATTACAAGTGTATTTCCGAGGTAACGTACTTACACGGGAAAGATGTGTGCTGACTTATTTATTATTCTTGTTGTAAGAAGAATTTGGAATAATAATTGTCCACCTTTCTAAGATGGAAAGCAAACTCCAGCCTAAAGATAACATATCAAGCTAATGCATAATTCAACTACGTAGTACAATATTTCATTACAATTTGTAAGGTTACATCTAAAATATACAAAAAAAAAAACAGCTTTCAGCCATAAAAAGTCCTTTTTTTTGGCGAGACGAGCTTGCCGTTCAACTGCTGGTAAGCGATACGACTGCTCTTGGACAGTACCAAAATCGAACAACACATTGAATTACAACGCAATGCTTGGCATTCCACTCGGCTCGCCATCCTGAGACATAAGATATTAAGTCTCAATATGCCCAGTAGTTACCCTAGCTACAATATCCATCAAAATGAAATACCACAGTGCATTTCCATTGCTTTTTTGCGGGAGAAATAGACATTGACCGGGTACCCACCCAAGCGCCCTCACATGTGAGAAACCTACCACGAGTAAGTCTACTGAACATGAGCCACTCAACATGCTTTAAAAAAAGCTTTTTTTTCATCAAATATTTTAAACATCAATCGCCCTATTCTTACTTTTAAACTGAAATTAATAAAACTTCCACAGTGAACACTTCTAGGACTAAAATATTTATGTAGGTGACAGCGACTAGTGTTAGGATGCGCGCGTGAGCCACCCCGCGGCAGATTAACAGCGCTACTGATAATACTAGACTGAAAACCTCGCGCAACGTATACCGTCGAAACCAACAATTAATTACAGCAAAGCAAACTTTAAACACTCCAGTATTACAAAAACATTGCTTTACAATATCGGCCTGAAGCATAGACAGTATAAAATCCATTTTAATTATTTAATATTTGGTCCCTTTCGAGCGACTTTTTAAGTTCAATTTAAGCGAAGAGCCGAAGAAGACAATTCGTTAACTAAAATAGATTTTAAAAGTGTATGAGTAAAGCCGTAGGTTTTATTTATCTAAAAACAATTATTGACGATATGGCCCAGTTCTTTAAGAGACTACTGGGAAATAAGGGAACGGGAGTTTAATACAGCACTGAGCCAATATTTCTGTAATTGGCAAATATTTTATTCAGGTCTCTGTTTTCTGAGAAACACTTTCACGCCATTCGGCATCCACGCACACGGTTTTTCACTTTGGATGGGAATAAGATAAATTAAAATACTTACAAAAAAGTACATATTCCAGTGGCAGCCGGCAATTTTTCGTTTCCCCTTATTGAAAATGTACATTGCATCAAAAATCAGAGGAGCCAGTAAAATTCATACGTCCCCAGTATTCGGTTGGTGCAATATGTCGCGAGGTGGCGCGGGTACAAACCGCGCGACGTGTTCGGAAACAGGAATTCGTCGGTGCTCAATAGACATACGTTTCTTATACGGCAGATCACGTGTGCCCGGTGTCGACTCAATTTAGGCACAATTTCCTGTGCTGTGTACTGATGGAGCTCTTCCGATATTCAACCACACTTAACCGCACTCGAAAGTTTGTTATATTTTGCTTTGGTTCATTAGAGTCGCCTCAATGGCCATAGTACTTTGTTAAGTCCAATATTTGTCATTGATTTAAAAACTAAGAATAAGTCTTTCAACACATTTAGGCCCTATTCAGTGCAACGCGGACGGTCCGCGCGCGGATTAGTGCTTGCGTCCGTCGCGGATCAAATCATCGTTCAGTTCGACGCGGAACGCGGTTGAGAGTGGTACAGTTACAACAGTAAGCCTAATGATAAAAAATTGAAGTTGGTGGTTGCTGCCTATTTATTAAATAGCAGTTTGTTTTTTTAAACCAATTTATTTTTTTTTCTTCGCCTGAACTATCTTCAAATTTTGGATACACAGCTTTGCAAACATCCAGCCACGCCTTTAGTTTAGCATCCTTATTTTTATACAAGGAGTCGCGGAGATTCCAAAGACATGGTTGTAATCGTACTTCTTGTATAACCCTCTCAGTTTGCACGGTTGCAGCCATGACGACGACAGTACTTTTCGTCGGCGTCGCACGACCGTCCGTCGCGCACTGAACAAGTCTGTACAAGTCACAGATCACTTCCAATAGATACCGCATTACGATAGTTTTGTTTCGAACCGAAAACGCCAACGAAGGGAACTGTGCGGGGGGTGGGCGGGTTGCAGCGCGGTCACGTGGACTTCACTGGAGAGATGAAGCATAAGTCGATAAATAAAAAAATGTATCGATAGTTCGATTTGCCAGTAAGTTCATGTGTTATGATCGCTTCTATAACTTAATTACCAACTTGTTAAATGTTTGATAATATTTTTTCACCGGCCTGTAGGGCGATTCACGTATTATAATAAGTTCAGTTGCAGTGCAGTTGCGGTTAAGTTTCGATCAAAACAGCCCTTATCGTATTCTCGTAATTTTGACAACCGCTGTCAAATACGCTCGCGTCAAGTTCGCGTCACGCAAACGTTTTAGCGTATTCTACTGCTGCGCGTATAAGTCAATCTCAAAAAAATTTCATACGTCCGATGTACAGTTGACGCGCAGCTCACGCGCAGTTCACGCGCAGCTAAACACTTACAAGAATACCATTTTGTACCAAAGCGTAAACTTAATTGTAACCGCACCGCAACTTGATCGGCGCGTCAAAAAGTTACGTGAATCGCACTACATATCTGATAAATTATACCAACCGGCAACAGCTAATTACGAATAAAATAGGATTAAGATTTATACTTTAGTATGTAACGGTTTTATTTCTATTATTCACTGTGTATTTTTGTATGCCATAATGGCGAAATACCCAAATTAAGTGTTGATATAAAAGATCAGATAAAAATATGAAATAGTAAATAACTAAACCTTACGCCCTAAAGGGCTACAATAACTTCCGTTTCTTGAATTCTGACGACGGCTGTAGTAAATGTAATATCGACAAGTGACGATGAAACCCACTTGACGAACTCTGAATGTTTTTGAGACGATATATACAACGTATGTTAAAATTAGTGCAATAGCTTGTGCTACTGATTCTCAATAAACTTAGTATACTAAAACTTATGGTAAATACCCTCCCATTATATTTGAAAACGTATACAACCAGAGGGAAAAAAGGAAATTTAATTACGCCAAAGATAATTAAAAAAATATTGTAAAAGTACCTTGTTAACAAATTTAACTATTTCAAATTACATAAAATAACGTATTTATGGTAATTTGCAATTTTTATATAAATCAATATATATATTTTGTGACATTTTCATTTAATAAAATTAATTTACATTATTGTTTTACAATATCGATATTTCTGGGAATTATATTATAAACATGAGTCAAACACTAGAAGAACGTGTGATTTCGCCAAAAAAAGATGGCTTATTACGGTTATTGCTATGCGAAAAAGAGAGGGCTGATTCTCCATCCGAACTCGACTGTTTGACATTGATACATTAACCAGTATAAATTGAGCTCGCTCGGGACCAAATTAATTTAAAGAATATTAGTTATCGATGATCGAACAAATCATTATTAACTGTAATATTATGTTTCCAAAATGTAATTTTCGCTAACGTGCGACGATATGTGCGGGTCCACTACTTGGACGACACTGATGACGCGACATTTGGCATCGGTTTATATATATCTGATAGCTTATATGTGTTGGGCGCAACCGCTGCCTTGCATTTGGTATCTATTGGGAGTGATCTGTGGTACAAGTGCATTACCGTCCGCGCGCGGACGCCCGCGCCGCGGACGAGCGACGCGGAGTGATTTCGATCCGCGCGCGGACAGCTCTCCGCGGCGCGGGCGCTCCGCGTCGCTCTGAACGCGTTGTATGGGATTGATACATTTTACCGTCCGTCGCGGACATCCGCGTAGGTCGTCCGCGTCGCACTGAAGAGGCCCGGACAGCTCTCCGCGGCGCGGGCGATCCGCATCGCTCTGAACACGTTGTATAGGATTGATACATTTTACCGTCCGTCGCGGACATCCGCGTAGGTCATCCGCGTCGCACTGAAGAGGCCCTTAGAATTTCAAGAAGCTAGCCTTGAAAATCGCGCTAAAATAAATATTAATAATGACTTGATTTAATAGATTTCGTCTAAACGGTGATAAAAAATATTATCTTCCTTTTTATTAAACTGTAATAAAAAAGCAAGTATTTTCAAAATTCCTTGCGGGCGACGACTAATTTCAGTAACGCTCCACTAGAGTAGCACTGGAGCGCGCGCACCACTCACGTCGGAACATTTAATGCGCTTTCTGCCCTGTATTTAAGTAAATGATATTTGTGTTCATTTTCTCTGTTTGATTACCTCATCACATTTACATAAAAGTATCATCCATCCATTTGAACATAGGCCTCCCCCAATGATTTCCACAGAGACCTGTTGGAGGCAGCCTGCATCCAGCGACGTCCCGCGACCTTTACCAGGTCGTCGGACCATCTTATGGGTGGACGTCCTACGCTGCGCTTTAACATAAAAGTATGCAAGTTTTTTATTCTCATGAGGTATAATTATGAAATACTATAATAATAAGCCATAAGTTTATGTACATATTTTCCTGTTTTCATTATTACCATATCGCACTAGGCCCATATTGTGGGGTATGGCGCTATTCCTATTCAACATGAAGGATCCCCTTGTCGTCGGAATATAATATTAAATGCGCTGCTATTTTATTATTGAAGTTGTGTGGCGCAGTGGTTGGAAGGCACGCTGTATGGTAAAACTGTGCGGTCTCGATATTCGCAACATACATATTCGTATGGACAGCAAATGTTTATTTCAGAGGCTACTACGAAACACGATATTCGATATATCGTATATTCTCAACACTGTTGAATTGAATAGTTGATATGAGTGAAAACGAAGGCCAGTGAAGTCAGTTTTAAAAGGTGGAATCGATATACCGAATATCTTTGTTTGTAGTAGCCTCCTTGATTCGGGTGTTGTAAAAATAAAATATGTCGTAATTCATCAAAATATGTAACCTTTTTAACCGACTTCAAAATAAGGAGGGGCTTCTCAATTCAACTGTTCACCGTACGTTGTTTTTTTATTACACGCTGCTGTTTTAAAAAGGATTTTTACAGTAATTTATCATAACTGCAAACTCCTAAACATTTCGGGTTCAGCCAAATAAAATCATATTCGAAAGACATGCGGCTTTGCTGAGATCGAAAGTATATTTAACTAAGCTATTAAATATTACTTTTAAATGCGTTTGCAGATATTTTTATGTAATTTAACTTGTGTTGTAAATGCTCGGTGTGGAGGCTGATTACATTTGCAATGTAAAACTAGAAAATGTCTGATTCCCTTTTGTTAACACATTGACGAAGCAAGCAATCATCATCACAAAGACTCGCTGCAAATTCTGTTCGTCGCTTTGAGGTTGGAAAATGTATTATTAAAGTGTTATTTAGATAATTTAGTCCCAGCTATGACTGCACCAAAAATTGGCCAGATGAAATTATTATCTGTCATAACATTTTAGGTTCGTCAAAACAGCTCTGTTGTTACCGCTATCGTCTTCTAATTGACTTCAAAGTAAAATGAATTAAAAAAATATATATATAATAAATAATAATAATATATATATATATATATATATATATATATATTTTTACAGTCAGTATTTTAAAAGTTTAGTAATTCCAGTGCTGGGATCGAACCAGTGGCCCCATTGACACAAAGAACATTAACCGTCTCCGTTATAGGGGCTGCAGTAATCGAGAAATCTGATCAAACAAGGAACACTTAATAAACATACCAAAACCACCCGAGTTTAATTATATATTTCCCAAGGCAAATTATTTTAGCGTCTACAATTTATTTTCACATATAAAGCGAATGTTAACCAATGAGGTTACATTATACGGATTAGGCTGTACGACGACGAGACCTTTGCCCGACCTTGTGGCGGTGAACTAAAAAAATCTCTAGTGATGCTCGAGTTGATTTATGTCGATAAGTAGGAAATGTCAATTTAATTTACTATGATAGATACCTACGTTGATAGAACGGCTATAGTCACAGAGGTAAATAATAAATAATATTATTTCGCGTGAATCCTACTAATTGGGTGAAGTTGAATTAACAATAAGCCTGTCTCTTTGTTATTTAAATAATCTTGTCAAGAAATATGTATTCATTAACTTATATACATCAACGATCACACATTTTACAGAAAATCTCAGGCCTTAGACCAAATACTTGTGGTTATGACATATACAATATTTGTCTCGGTGCGGGAATCGAACCCGCAGCATAGCGTTTCACTGCCAGCATCTAAGCAACTCCACGTTGCTCTACGGAGGCTGTCATTATTTAGACAACAATACTGGTGCTGCCCCACAAATTTCAAGCCTTGGTCTATTTAAATTAAGTACCAAATCATGCAAATCTTTTTTTTTTTTGGAGCTATGGGTATATTTTAAAACATATCGATACTATCCATTCATGATATATTCACATCACTATTTGTGAAGCGAGGGCTGGGCAGACGTCGGACTAAAGTCTATTTTTACAAAAAGTATCGTCTACTTTCCTCAGAAAATATATGGCAGAACACAACTTCGAACATTACTTTTATACACATGTGACCGTTACGGGAGCTAAACACATATACAAGCTTATTTTTGCATACCATAATGGCAAAACTAGATCTAATTCTACGGTGGCGCCATCTCTTAGCGAGCGGCGGTAAACTCCCGTTACACATTTAGTTTCAGTTTTTTGTATTAACTTTATTGAAAAATTTCTTTATATACAATATTTTGTAAATGTGATATTGATTCGTTGGTGGGAGAACTGGTGGGAGGCGCCTGACGTGACGGCCCAGTGGTGGCATGCGCGTGAACTGCGCGCGGTACTGGACAGTACTACTGTATTTTTCTAACATAAAAGATTTTTTCTAAAATAAATGTAGCCTAAGTTACTTCTTGTTATATCAGCTCCCTGACAAAAAAAAGTCTCGTCAAAATTGGTCCAGCCATTTCAGAGATTAGCCGGAACAAACAGACAGACAGACAGACAGAAAGACAAAAAAATTTAAAATATCATTTTCGGCACAGGTGTCGTGTATATAACGATATGTAGTAGGATTTTTTTTTTAATTTTCACTCTTAAAACAGACACTTCAATTTTATTTATATGTATGTATAGATAAGCCGGCGCCGCGCCATCAAACTGACTGTTGTGGACTGCTTATACTAAACTGGATTAAAAGTATGTGACGTTGTGGGATTGTCACCTTTTATATTTGCGATCTATAGTTTAATAGTCGACATAAATCCTATTGTCTATGCCAATCAACGCCTCCGTTGCGCTGATTGGTCGATTCATTTACTGACTGACATCTGTCAAATTTGACGTACGAACTGTCATCGGTGCTCGCTTAAATACGCGTGTAACGGCGCTCGCGTCCTTTTTCCCTAACCTAAAAGCCGCGTGCTACCACGCGTCTTTCTGAACCCGCTGGGGTGAGTGTTCTGTGTAATATTAACTGCTAACCGCTTAACTGCTTGTTTGTCAGTGTATTCTGTCTGCCGGGCTTGTGAGCTACCACGAGTCGCTGGCACGGAATGCAAACCTAGTTTGCATTCCGATTTCTTGGACGCTGATTCCAGGTTCTTCTTCTTCTTCGTACTTGGCGTTTTTGGCGTTCTTCTTCTTCTTCGTACTTGGCGTACTTGGCGTTTTTTCGCTAACTCCGTGCCTACTGCCCGCTTTGCTCCGCACCGCTTCCTGCCGGACTGCATCCGAGCCTGCGCCTGCCGCTGACCTGCGCACCGTGCCCGGCCACGTGGCAGCTGACTTCGCCGGCGAGCTGTCGCCGGGTTCCGCCACGTGCCGAAGACCCGGATCAGTGTCCAGTGAAGGCCAGTGACTCCTGTTGCATACCACCAGCAACAGTGCCGGGTGTAAATAGTGATGCGAAATTATTAAAGCCCGAACCACGTAACTACCCTGAGTTCTCATTTAACTACCTACCCCTACCTGCGGGCGGCCTAACCCGCCGCAAGTACCTACCTAAACATTTTGCTCAAATCTCGGACAAACGCTACAAAAAGAGTTATATCATGTGACAAAACAGCACAAAGATGGTGAATCGCGTCGTTATGATAATAAAGCGTAAATGACGACACACAAACCTGAGCCAGCTCTGCATAAACATCATTTCCAATTCACAGAGTTTGCTGCTTACCGGGATTGTTAGCGAGGGTCGACAACCTCACACAATACGGAAAACATCTACACAGCACTAGAGCATTATTTTTTAATGTATCCACATTTTAGAAGTAAAAGTGGGGAGTAATTTTCCACATTTTAATTAGAATTTTTGAATGCAATGTTTCGAAGAAATGACAACTTTTTCGATTTCTTGTTCCCGAGGTAGGCTTTATTTGATTATTATTTCCATTAGTAATTATTACCGTCGTTCATTATTTTCTAATTGTACAGTTTTTGAAACCTCTATAAAAGCAGACAAAAATATTTTTTTCCGAGCATAATTCACGTAAATGTAAAAAAAACTGGTAAGTAAGAATAATATGTTGCTATTACTTATTTATGTTTTATGTAGATAGGTCACCTGACTCATCTAATTATAGATTTTTATTACAATAGATACATTTATCATCATATATATTTTTTAATATTTTATAGTATATCAAAAGACAAAATTAGACTTTATACTTATCAAGTTCTTTTTCCAAGCTTTCATATTTGTGACATCGTATTTGTAAGCAATCTTTTTCATGTTTTAAAGCTTCATAGCATGTCATCAGCTCATCGTATGTCTTGTTCGTATGTAAGTAACTTGAGACAAATAAAATAATAATTATTTTACAGTTTTCAGTAACTCCATAACATGAGACAAAAAGCTATAACACTCAAACTCGATGAACAATAATACCAAATTTTATGTTGCACAAGCCAAAAGTTTTTCTGTGAATATCGTTTCGCCGAATGGAAAATAATTTCGTAGTACTCAGCGCAACCAAATTCCGAAACAAACCGCAAATGTAATTATTACAACAGTTTTTACGACGGTTTCAAAAGCTAAAATTTACTAGCCTTAGAATGTAGACGTGTTTATTTATGGTGAGAAACTTTTGACTAGATAAACTATCCAAAATAAGTATTACTGGAATGGGGATGATGACAGTAACAACGAATTAATGAAATTATGGTTTAATATAGTAATGTGTAATAGAAGGACTCTCAAAATAAACATTAGCTTTAGTTTTTAATTAAGATTAAATATATTTTTGCAAAAACAAAAGTACAAAACCTATGGATCCGCCATATTAGATGAAACGCCAATCAGAAGCGAGTGACGTGTCACTTTCGTGAATATTACTTAGTCATAACGCGAACTTGTTGGCTAGTTTTGGTCATTTCTATGTTAATCAGTATGTTTATCTAATATTTAGTAATGCAATCAGTTTTGTGCTACCTACGAAAAAGGAACATTACTCATGGAATAAGGATTCATCGCAAATAGCTCAAAATTTGGAACTTTGCGATATTCCACATCACTGTTTAATTGGAACATTAATAACGTTTTTCAGTACTCATATACACAGCGATTGGCATGATAATAATACCGAAAGGAAATAAATGAATCGTGGCTCCGATATATTTGTATTGTTATTTATAATAATTTTAAATTTTGATATGTTGTTTTCTGGACATATCAAACATTATGAACGTTGTAAATAAAGTTATTATTTCCGTCAAAATAGTGTTCACGGAAATTAATCATCGAATTTAAAGATAAAGATCCTGGATCTTGCCATTCCATTTTTAGCCATATATTTCTAACTTTTTATCCATTGAAACATTAATAAACAAATTGCTCGGAGTTTGTATCGATGTATTATTACATTGCGGAACTACACATCATCGATCCACATTAAAACTCGGCATTACTATTAAAAATAATAAAATGTATATATCCCAATATACACGTAAACATTGCACGAGCAAGCATTTAAAAAAGCATGACGTCACTCACGGACGCCATTACTATTACGGCGTTTATGAGCAAAGGTTAAAATGTGAAATTTAAAACGTAATTTTTCGCGCAAATCTTTACTTTTTTTCTAAAATTAAATTCATATTAAGTATTGTTAATGTATACGAACATTCTGAAGTAGTTTTTCAAAATCAGTCATTATGCCTATTGTCGGGAGCTAGTATCTACCGTACCTAACAAGAAGGCAGTGGAATCATACATTAGGCTTAAATGCCGGCGTGGAGACGAAATGAATGATCGACGGTGACCATTTCCAGGTAGAACTATTGACTCAGTTGGAATCAATAGTTTAAAGAATTAAAAGAGAATAGGAGTTGGAAATGGACAAATATACCGAAATCTTGTATTGATTGATTGATCCCGTACAAACATGTATCTTACCATAATCATTAATTTTTACAATTTAAATACCTAATCAAAAACATGAAAGATATTCACCAACCCTTTTAAGCATCAAAATAAAGTAAAAGGTATTTGGATAATGATACACCAAATTAACTTTATAATAGCTGTGCTTCTGTGAATGCGACTAGTTAATTAAAGATTTTCATGAGACGATGTTACTCAATTCTTTTGTAAAATAAATGGGTAGTTAAAATTCATATTCAAATTTTCGTGTTAGAATTCAATGAATGTTGAAACTAATTTACATAAATCCCAACTGTAGAGACATCAGTAATTATGTTTTTCATCGACATTCCTGTATCAGTATCTAACCGTCATCGCCGGTATGTCCTGCATATTCCGCAAGTCTTCAGCACTAAGGCATCTTCGCAATTTAGATTCGGCAAAACTCGGCAGAAATCGCAACCGACGAACATGCACAGCTGATCGTTATCGCAATA
Organism: Hyles vespertilio; assembly: GCA_009982885.2. NCBI lineage: Eukaryota > Metazoa > Arthropoda > Insecta > Lepidoptera > Sphingidae > Hyles > Hyles vespertilio. The sequence goes on along the minus strand of CM042822.1, from coordinate 1,334,081 downwards.
TATTCCGACACGGTTACCTTGCAAATGCAAACTGACTTCATCTTTGTAAATTGCACCAAATTGCCACGTCGCATGCTCCACACAAATGTTATTTTAGCACGTCAAATATCGCAAGGCCTGCGGTGGGAAGGCGCTGCTAGCGATTTATAGGTCACGTGTAATTTGCTGTATCTAATGCCGTGGCGCGTGAGCTTGCTACGTGTAATGAGCGATCCAGTGGCCTTTTAATCTAAACAGGTATGTAGATGCTGTGGTTTACTATATTGTGCTTGAATAATCTTCGATAAGAGTGAGATTCGATAAGTGAGTGAGTTCACAATCAATCTATCGAAATTCAAACAAGAAATAGTTTTTAATAATTATCTTACGCAAGACCTGTAACACTATTGAAACTTTTTCTTACTTATCTAGAAAAACCAAATATTATCACAGTGGTAAAGTGGAAGTGGCACAATAAATTTTATCTCTAGATTTAATGATGAAGAAAAACATTATTTATTTCATTAATAATTAATCTACACTAATATTATAAAGAGGAAAGATTTGTATTTTTGTATGTAACGAATAAACTCAAAAAGTATTGGACCGATTTTAATAATTCTTTTTTCATCAGAAAGCTACATTATCACTGAGTAACTTAGGCTATATTTAGTACTAGATTACTATAGAAATCTTTAGAAATTCCTATTAAAACCAACCGAAGGTGTAAAAAAATTAGCCATAAAATGTCTTTCATCGCATATGCTACGAAAAGTATTAATGATAATATTATAAATATGAATGATTCAAGAGGAAGGTTTATGTGTATAATACGTGCATATTATCTATATATATAAAAATGAAACCCGTTTCGCGTTGTCACGGCATCACGTGTTAACGGCTGAACCGATTTCAATAATTCTTTTTTTAAAATGTTTGTGGAAGTCCAAGGATGGTTTTTACGGCGAGAAAATTTCGAATAATTGCCAGAAAAGCCCTAAAAACAGCCCTTTTCTTTACCCCATACAAACGTTTTCTAACTAAAACGTTGAGTCAATTTGAGCTTTATTGCTATTGTATAAAGTTCAAATTAAATTACAAGCACTCACTGTTGTTTAAACAATGTAGGTATGTTCCTAACGTCAAAGAGTCAATTTGCACTTTATTACCGCTATACAAAATTCAAATTCAATCATATCTATCAAAACAATGTGTGTGATTTTCCCATACAATATGTTCATGGGTTTGTAACTGTCAAACATTTAATTTTCACCCTGTCGATATGGTAAACTCTGCCCTCAAATTAAAGAACGTATTTAAATAAAGGTTTCGAATCGAAAACATATATCCACAATATTCGATTAATGGCGTATTTTAGATTTTAAAGAAGTAAAATATTGACAGTAGTGAAAATGGATTGACATTTTAATTGATTTTAATTGTTTATGCATGCGTTCAGAAATTTATTTTGTATAAACTAAGGAGAATATATCTAGCTACATTAATATAGAACAAAATATGCTTAAATAAATAATGTTCACACGTAATGGTGGATTTACATGTTGGCTGAGGCTGGGTCAACGTCTACCCACTCCAAGCTATTAACTATGAAAAACATAAGGCCAGCCGAGCCAAACACTGTTTACACGCTGGCGTTGGTGGAGGCTGGCTGAGGTTGGCTAAGCGTGTAAATGCAGCATAAGAAGTTATACTTACTCCTTTTCAAGATCGAATGCCATTTTTATCACTAATTTTTACAGTGGCCTTTCCTTCGCTATAATTCACTGATAGAAATGTACATCGTATCGGACTGAGATAGGTTATATTATACCTAAAGGGGGTAAAAAGGGTTGAAATGTTATATCTAAGAAAATCGAAACCACTGAAGTTATTTCCATAAAAAAAAATATTTTAACTCTTTATTACTAACAAAAAGTAATGGCGTGCAATATTTTTTGGAAAAACAGCATTTTGGTGCTGAAATAAGGGAAGGAATATTGGATGGACAATAAAAAACGCTAAAGCTTTTAATATCAAAAATTCATAAGGCAATTTTTATATGTATATATGGTTGTATATGGAGAGAAGGGACATAAAATAAAATAGAATGGAAGGTACGGGAGAGGGCTGGGATAGCTGACAGATTTGTTAGGACGAATGTAAATGCACATTATAAAACGGGATGGATAATAAAGAGAAGGGACGGGACGGATTGGGAAGAGACTGAACAGGTGGATGAGACGGGATTGAGCCGGACAGTAGGATAGCTACGTCAAGTTTAGATATACAAGAATTTATACGAAAAACAACATGTTTCTGGTGTAGAGTGGAATCAAAAAATATATGCACCCAGGCGAAGCTGGGTCGGGCCGCTAGTTGTAGATAAATCTACATGCACCCGGGCGAAGCTGGGCCGGGCCGCTATCAATAATAAATTAATCAATAGACGTTCTACTGCATTAAGCCAGTACAGTGCAGCGTGGTGAACTTAAGTCTTACGCTACTCCTGAAATGTGTACAGGCCTGTAATTCATATGTCTATTGATAGTCAATCACCACGCAGTATAACGGTGACAAAATTCTGAAGAATTTTTATGGTTTGTACAAGTTCACATACCCGCACTAGCGCACCATGGTAGACCATACGGCATAACACTCGATTATAAGGGAAGCCCTTGCCCTGCAGTAGAACGTATATGGGCTGGTGGTAGGTCTCTCATATGTGAGAGGCCATCTGGGTAGGTACCACCGCAATGTCTATTTCTCCCGTGAAACAACACTGCTTAAATGCACTGTTGTGTTTCGGATTGAAGGACATTGTAGCCAGAGCAACTACTGGACATATTGAGACTTAACATCTTATGTACCAAAAAATAAGCTCAGATAGACGAAGATATTTCAAACAAATCGGTAGATTCATTGACTGCTCTTTCTATACAAGTTTTCGGAAACTTACTTAGCTCCGCATTTTCCATCAGCAAATACTTGTTAATTTATTACTTACTGATCAACAGAACAATATCCTAGTACTGTAGAAATGGAACACATTTTTTAACTGATACAACAAAGATTAAGTTGCAGAAGCGACAACAATGAATACCTTTAGTCTTTTTATACACATACCTAAATATTATTATCGATTCATATAAGCAGTTTAAATATTACTTAGGAATCGTAGGAATTCTTCGGTAGCCACTGTCAATTACGATGACATAAACAACTAATTTATAGCTGTTTTAGAAATAAAATATGGAATGTTATAGGTCCTTAATTTTCATAATGGGATTAGTTCTGAAATAAAGGTGTTATTGCTTACTTACACTTCTATGGTATGTGTTAATTTCGAAAATATTATTTTCAGATATACTCCATATTATAAGATTTCCGATTCTTCTCGGATTATGAAGCCAAATCACTAATCAATGAATAAGTATAGCTAACATTCACCTAATATTTTATATCTACAAAGAAATTTAGTTATTTCTTTCAAATTAGGTCTTAGAAAGAACTCACCCTTTCCCAAACCCGAGTCCTTAAACAAACATTTGTTGATCACATAATAAAGGAGCACACCAGGAGTAGTAACCGCCCAGCTTGCATGAAGAGATTAATGATAGTTAAAGAGCCGGAGTAAGTTTGGTCCGTAAAATTTAGAGCTCTATAGTCGCCTACTTCAATGGGACGCTGGCAAAATTAACAAACAGAAATGTTTGTTTTTCTCTCTATGTTGGAATCAAACTAACAACATTTTTGCTGTCGTCTTTCACCTGGTGAGTTAGATTTCTAGAGGTCTTATATCTTTTTCAGTCCTGTCTTTTCCTTCTCTGTCTTTAGCTAAAAATGACGCCGTCAAGGCAACTTCAAAACATCTATGACAGAGATATTCAAGGACTAATTTGCTGAACTAGTCCTTAAAATCAACTGATTTTACAGGCCTTTCATCGAATATGTAACATCCAATCAAGAATAGATGACTCAACAGTAATGGATCGGACGGCGTATAGGAACACAAGCATCTATTGTATCGAGAAACCTAACCGATTTTCGCAGTTCTCAACAAAGTAGCCAACAAAGAACATCACGAAGTAGGTCAATAGACAATTGATTTTGTGAACATGCGCGGGGTTTCGGATGTGCATCATCTTTGAGTAGTTGTTGCGAGTACCCGGCCATGTTACAAAGGAAATGCATCGAATGGAAGCCTCGCACCAACTAGTCATGTTACATTGTCGAACACACTTCCTTATAAAGGATAACGAATTCTAGATTTCAAACGTGCTGAAGATATAGTTTAGAAACGCATTTATGCAGTAAATTGAAATGTACGATAAAGGCTAGATACAATTTGTTGAAGTTAAGAAAAGGTGAGGTTTTTGCTGTTTTGTGTGCAGTGGAAAACAAACGAGCAGGCGAGCTACCAAATGATATATCACCACTGCGCCTATGATCACTCACAACTACTTGGTTCACTTTAGTTGGTTAATTATTTTTGCGTACGTTGTTCACTATCCAGCAGATCCAATTCTAAACGTCCACGAATATTCAGAAATCGGGATATTTTGATTTCGCAATTTCCAAATATATGTGTAACAGACAGACTATTCGTCTACCACATAAACATCGGATATTGTGTGTTAACTGGATACCTCATCATGAAAATACAGGGTTCCCAAAGGATGTGTGATAAACTCGCCGCCCGTGAAAGCTTATAAAATATTTAACTAAGAAATTACTTATTTTAAAAACTACCGTATATTTTGTAGGGATTCTTCAAGATATTTTTGTGTAGAACTTTATTTAGAACAAGGTTTAACGTTTCTTGAATGTATTTGTGATTGACGTAGTAATATTTTAAAGATATATACGTAGTTTAAACGCCCTCAATCAATTACGATCATAAGAATATTAATGGGCGTCGGTATTTTTGCGATTAGAATAAGTTATATTGTGAAAATGTGGATATCCTCAGTCAAGTGGATATGACTATGGATTTTAGCAGGGGATCCAAAATTCTTGCATAATTGTGGGATATATGCTTAGGATAGGATGGAAAGCCGGCACATGTTTACACATGAAGCAGCAATTTCAACTATGCTTTGATGGTACAAACATGCATAAATACTATGTGTTCTCATAGGGGTAGACAGAGGAACATAAGTTAGAGGTGTCAACATTTCACAAAATAAATTATGTTTCCCGGTAGCTGATATGTAAGGTATTTCAAGCCAAAAGCCTCAAACTATTTGCTTAATCTGGTATCACACAGAACTTCACTGTTCATAGTCTATACTGCTACGAGTAATCCAAATATGTTAAATAAAGGTTGTATTCATAAATCTTCTGTTAAAGGGAGCAGTATTATAATATTATCATCTAATCCGCAACAACAAGGTTTCCATTACGTCATACATGCACATTCCTCATACTCAGGATTATCGGCGCACTATACCCGTGAAAAAGCCCCAAATATTAAATGGGCACGGATTTAGATTTCCTCGAGAAGGTTAAATTTTCTTAGTGATTTTTATAACGCTTAAACTACAGGAAATTACAATATGCATAAGACGCAACTAAAGTGTTTTATTATAAACACATTTAAGAAAACAGTAATGTTTAGTATCACTTTAAAAATTCAGTAGAAATATTAGTCAGTTATATTTCCAATATCAATTTTCAGTTATATTTCCAATATCAATTGTCAGTAATATTTCCAATATTGCTCTGAAATATGCCTCATTTATGTACCTAGATGTACCTCTACATGTTCACGGTGGTCGCGGGTTCGAATCCCAGGGCACACCTCTGACTTTTCGGAGTCATGTGTGTATTGATAGTCTATCACCACGCACTAAAACGGTGAAGGAAAACATCGTGAGGGAACCTGCATACCATAGCGATTTATAAAAAATAAAAAAAAAATGTATGGTATGTAAGTCCGCCAACCCACACTAGGCCAGCGTGATGGACTATATGGCCTAACCGCTCTCAATCATACTGTCGATTGTAGAGGAGGCCCGTGCCCTGCATTGGGACATATATGGGCTGATACTGATAAGTACCTAGCCAGGTTTTAATATTTATTATTCGGGAAACGAAAATAGACCATTACATGCCATTAATTAATATAATTATTTTACGCGAACACCTTTATACCTATGAATAGTAAGCTTTGGCTTTCAGTTCACAAATCGCTTACCAAACGCGCCCATTGGTGGCATTCACGTGCATATTGGAGAGATGTTGTACCATTGTACGGCGGACTGGTTGCCGAATGCATGGGCTCTAATCCCGGGATGTATTGGGGAATTGACTCCTCTTACATGCTCGTTTGAGTAACTTTATTGATATGAAACTAGTGCTGAAAGTATTATAGCGACCACTCTGTAAGAGGGATGAAAATCCATCAAAGTGATATAAGTGTTGCGTTTCGGGTCAGCACTATATATTTGTGACTGTTAGGCGTATTTTTATCAATATTAAAAAAAACCTTTGAATTATTGAATTTTGCAGGAAACGCTTACTATGCAGAAAATATTAATTACGGTGGAACATATTCTCCTAATATACATAAACAAAACCGCATCAAAATTATAATCAATATAAATGGGAGTTTAGCCACCCAAGCAGGTAACCAAATCCGGCCCTACAGGGAAGGAAAGCGATAGATTTATTAGAATAGAAGGCGGGTAGCGAAGTGGATGTGCTGATATGTAATTTATGAGCCGAAAAGTGGTGGTTGCGGATTTTCTTTAATGATAAGATACGTTACACTTGGTCGGCCGAGCGTGCTTTAATCGCCGAAAGGATTTATCTAAGATTGTGCCTTAATGGACTTCAAATGGATAGTATTGGAAGCTATCTGGAAATTAATTTATGGTGTGAAAGTATTTTGATAATGTAAAATTCCTGTATATGCGTTTTGTAGTGTATTTTAACTTCATAATTAAGTGAATGTTAACTGCATTAGTTTGTTAGTGTTATGTTTAATTATTCTCGCTTTATGATTAAATGACAAAAAGGCTACAAGGAATTAATTTAATTTAAATTGAATTATGTTCTGTTTTTGCTTGTATTATAATAATTAAAATTTGAAATTATATTGTACTTCATCATTATTTTATAAAATAAATTGCATTTTGAAATATTAAAAAGTAAAAGTTAACAAAAGCATTGTTTGTACGACAATACACTGTAAAAAATCAGCTGCTACGCCTATAGTATAATACATATAATACATAAATGAAATTTATTCAAATTTAAATAAACAAGAAAACGGAAATAAAAAAACATGAATAAAATAAATTTGTGAATAAATGTGATAGATTATTTGATTTTATAAAATCCAAAACCCGAAACTAATATTTGTGGTTTTCTAAACAAACCTGCGGCCTCTCGTTTCACAAACGCGCAATATCAACCTGATATACATTTAATAATACACTATCGTATTATAGAATTTCCAAAAGAATGTCAACCAATAAAGTTCAATATGTTGGTACGTTAGCAAGTACGATTTAATATCCATTCGCCCCGTTTTGTGCTCGATCGAGGAATTTTAGAGATTTTTGAATAGTACAGCATAGAATTCCATATTGAACTGCTATTTCCGGTTATGTCCAGGATTCCTAGAGCTAGGGCTTGATGTACGTTATAAACTTAAGATATTTCTTAGCATATACATTTTTTAAATGAATATGCAGTTGGATATTAATGCCAAATATTACGGGTCATAAACCGGTCTTAAAATAATAATAATGTTATTTGTATGAAATGAAATGTATTTATTGGTCTTATGACAAGTCAATTACACATAGAACTTAATCTCTATATACAATATATTTCCTATACTTAGTATTACTTATTTTAATTTCTTGGTTTAATTAATTTATTATTTAAATTAATTTTATTTTTATTTATTAGAAGTGCGTGGTGGCCTGTTGGTAAACGGACTAGACGCGACTGCCAATATGTTCACGGTGGTCGCGGGTTCGAATCCCAGGGCACACCTCTGACTTTTCGGAGTCATGTGTGTATTGATAGTCAATCACCACGCACTAAAACGGTGAAGGAAAACATCGTGAGGAAACCTGCATACCATAGCGAATTATAAAAATTTCTATGGTATGTAAGTCCGCCAACCCGCACTAGGCCAGCGTGGTGGACTATATGGCCTAACCACTCTCAATCGTACTCGATTGTAGAGGAGGCCCGTGCCCTGCAGTGGGACGTATATGGGCTGATACAACTCTGAAGTAATGCTATTATTTATCTTCAGCCCTTCACTAACAAAAGTCAGGCAAGAATCAGCAAATATTATAAATAGAAATAAAGGAAACATATATTAAATATAAGCAATCGTTTAATAAGCAATAGTTTACAGGTATACTGATATTTAAATTAACTTAAGCTTCGTGCTTGTCACAAAACGGCTAATTTAAGCAGCATACGTTGGTAATAAAACCGACGTTAGTCTTCCGTAAGGCCGGTAAATAAAGTAATATGCAGTTCTGTCATTATAATAAACGAAGTTAAATTATTATGTCATCCTATGACATCAAAACGTCTGTCATTTGTAACTTGCACCAGCCGGTAAGTAGATATTGAATGAATCTTCACAACTTGCCTGTATAAATGAATATTAAATATAACGCATTTAACTCACGTACCGAAATATCTATGAGATATTTTTATGTGACAGTGCCATTTATTGTTCAATATTTCTATAATAAGAATATAGGCCAGATTTACTTTTGTATGTATGTACGTATGAATATATAATGCCCAGCAGTGGGAATTAAAGTTAGAATTTAAAAAATGTATGTGCGGGCAAATATAGAGTAACTACTAGACATATTGAGACTTAACATCAATTATATATCAGGATGGCGAGCGCAGTGGAATGCCAAGCATTGCTTTGTAATTCAATTTGTTTGGTTTTGCTACGGTTCATGAGTGGTCGTATCGATTACCATCAGGCGAAGGGCAAGTTTGTATCGCCATTCACTGCAATAAAAAAGTTTTCCGAATTCTGCTTTTCCTAAGATTTGACGTGCGTATGTATATATATATGCATATATATATATGCCTATGTTCAGCAGTGGACTTACTTTGATGGAAGACAGAGTAGTGAGTATTATCCTTAGCAATCATAAATCTAGGTCATTCATGCCCTTAATATTGGTGGACGGAAACATCTTCAGAAAAACTGAATGTCATAGCGATTTGTAAGAATTTCTATGGTATGTAAAATCCGTCCACCCGCACATGGCCAGCGTGAAATGAAATGAAATGAAAATAATTTATAGAATCCATTAAAATGTTCAACATAATTAAGATTCAGTCATTTTTTTTATCTACCACCCGGTTCGGAAAGCGGTTTTCACTAGTGAAAAACGGGCAAGAAACTCTAGTGTAACTCTTTTCAAAACCAGTTTACATTTTACTTACTAATTTACAAGTTGTAATTACTAATTTACAAGTTGGTTTAAATCAGAGCAGTTCATCAATAAGTTGTTGTAAGTTTACAATAAATATTTTTGATACGATATGTTTACGTTATAATTACTATGGCTGAGTTTTTTTTTTTTTTTTATTGCAATGAATGGCGAGACGAGCAAGCCGTTCGCCTGATGGTAAGCGATACGACCGCTCATAAACAGTAGCAACATTCCACTGCGCTCGCCATCCTGAGACATAAGGTGTTAAGTCTCAATATGTCCAGTAGTTACTCTGGCTACAATGTCCTTCAATCCGAAACACAACAGTGCATTTAAGCAGTGTTGTTTGACGGGATAAATAGACATTGCGGTGGTACCTACCCAGATGGCCTCTCACATATGAGAGACCTACCACCAGTAAAATGAGTGAGTGAAGCAAAGTCGCCCAGAACGGAGAATTAGTATACTTTTTTTCGTGGTGGACTATAATATCGCCAAACCTTTCTCAATCCTACTTTGAATTACCTACAGAACCATACAGTATAGTACAGGCTGTAGTATATGTACTTAAAATTTACTTTTAAACTGGGGCGTATAGATTTTCATTCAAATAAATGATACTACACCATTCTATTTTAACTTCCATTCAACATCACTTCCATAAATTGATCAAAATAAGTTTCATACAAAACAAAGTCTCGTCCAATTACAAAGGCGTACAAACAACATAATGTACTGAAGAAGCAAGGAGAGCAATTAGTGGCGTCGATACAAAGAGCCACTGCTGAAATAAAGGAGCTCTATCAAAGCTATCGTTAATTGAAACAAGACCGTGTTTTTTACTCGGAAAATATTGCTTGAGAACTTTTAAGTAATCGCTGTTTGAGTAGCATTTTATGTTGTTTTATCACTCTGCGGTTAATAGTATATATTTCTTATTCTGATATTCATGCCCCTATGTAAATATAAATTTAGCATTTGAAGTTGCTTTGACACCTGTTGTGATTGATGATGGGCAAAAAGGGTGTGGCGTGGAACGTTGGATATACATTGAAAAATATTTTAGTATTTATCAATACTTTTTAATGTTCATCTCAAGTTACACGGTGATTAAATACAACAAATAAAAATAAAATGGTACAATGAGTGTAGGATGGCCATATCACATTGAGCGATTTCTTCTTGGCAACCTTTATAAATCGATATTGTGAATCCTATGTATAGTACTGTTCTAGTTTAGTACTCTTTTTGTTAGAAATTATATTGTATGCAAAGTCAGCCAACCTCCCTAGGCCAACGTGATTGACTATATGGCCTAACCTGTTTTATTGTACTCGATTTTAGACGTGTATAGGCTGATACAGAGCAGTAGAGTGAGGTATTTGATTGCACGTGCCATTCAGTACAGTTTTGTAAGTGATAATTTCATGCAGATAATAAAATCTATGAAGTTTTATTTGAGCCCTAAATATTATCAACTGTCAAGTCTTTATCTGGAAAGGAATATACTATTGATTTTCAGTCACATTGCATGAGCGTTTAAAACTAAGTCTGTGAGACAGTAAATTTATCTCATTCTAACCGATCAATTCATGCTACAAACACTACTACTGTATAAAAATTTAATGATTTTCATTGTAAATATACCAGATTTCCGCTATCACAGAATGCCAATGAACCACTTAATACCCAAACACGGTATGAATGTTTTCAATAGCTCACGACGAATGGCTCGAGCGGCTCCGGTAACATCTGCCAATAGTAAGCTGTGCTCCGATTTAATCTTACTACCAAATGACGTCCGCCCGCACTGAATGCACATTTAAAATATCAAAATGAGATTTGGTCACAAACTTTCCTTTCCTGAAATTGAATTTTCACCGCTCCGTACATCCATTGTTCTTTGAATTGAAACTAAACGGTGAAAACGATGTCTGCGTGGGTGTATTTAATTTAGACTCTATTGTTTGTAGGGTATAGTCGGGATTGCCTTGTGTTCTGCCTGTGCAAAAGTGGTACTTTTTAATCGGATTGCAGTTCTCGCGTTGTATATGCGTTTATAGTTTGTTGCGGAGTACTTTACAGCGAATCTTCGGCTCGGCTAATTTGCGTTTTGTTTGGATATTAAATTTTGGAATTGTTAACTTCGTTTTATGGCAACTTAATATCCGGGTATTTCTGTAGTATTTTTTTGCTTTATTGTGGCGAAAGACTGAAAACTTTTTCTTTCAATAGCAGTTGATAGAAGTCATATATCCCTGCTATTGCAGAGAACTTTCACATACGTAGAAAGGTTTATTCCAATTTCATTCGGCATTGATTCTAATTATTAATATACCTCAGTACAACTCTCTTTACAAATATTTGGTTTATAATCGATATATCTATTTCCCACTTAGCACTCCAATAGACTTAATTATGATATCCAAAGCGACTTTCTTGGAAGAGACCACCATCCAGCTACTTGATCACCATCATTATCGTCACAATATAGGCCATAAAGAAGTTCATGCTGAACATAGGCCTCCCCCAAGGATCTCGACATCGACCTGTTGGAAGCTGACTGTATCCATCGACTTTCTGCAACCTTAGCCAGGTCGTCCACCCAACTTGTAGGCGGGCGTCCGACTTCGCTTGCCTGTCCTTACTTATCGCTTCATAGAAATCTTTATCGACCCGACGCAATGTTCGTCAATTAACAATACAAGACTCTGCGATCCTTCAATCATTCCGTTCAGCATCTTTATTCAAAGTCTTAAGCTTTCAAGAGCGGGTGTAATTCGTGGAATTCGCAAGCGTTTCTTCGCGGGGTAACTTTTGATGTTATTTCATCCGCTATTAATATTCAGAGCGAGCACAAACTCATTAAAGATTACATTCACGCTTTATTTTACAAAGGGTACGACAGTCGCTTTAGGGAACAATGTATACTGATGTAAATGATAAATGGACGCTTTGACGTCGAGGTATCTGCGAGAATATGGGTTAGATTGTGTGATCTGACAACTTATTCAAGACACGTTAGGAATTAGAAAAATATTGGTGGATTGGTGTTTCTTTTAAATATCTTAAATTTTTTTGGAAATATAAAATATTTATTTGCCGTGAAATTTAATCCGAGAACTTTGTGTTTGTAGTCTATTGTGCCCTCAAAGCGGAGTATTGTTTACTTTTCAATAGGTATTATATTACAGTGAACATAAAAATAATTAAAGTAGAACATTTTAACAAACTCCAGATTTACTCTTTGACTTGCCTTGACTACTCAGAATTATAATTAAACTTAGGTGTAAGAATGATGTCTTTACTAACCTGGTTTACAAATTAAGTATTACAGTACCTACGGCCGAAACCGCGGCGTTATAAAGACGTTGTTTTAAATTAATATTGGACAGAGCAAAACAAAGTTTATTAATTTCGCGAGGAACGGAGCGCCTCAAGAATACTGATAATTTTGGTGCTCCATGAAAGTTTCTGAGTTTTATTTGGCTTGAATTATAGGTGGTTCCGCCCGCATTCACGCTTTTCGTGGTTCTGTACTGTGATTGCAAGGAATACTATACTCGCTATTAGGGATTGAGATTCAATTTAATAACAGGGTACCTATAGTATGGTTTCGATGTTTTGTTTCGAAGGTCCGTGGCGCCGTTTGGATGCTTGCTGTGAAACCAGAGGCCCTGATATCAAATCCGAGATGATTTGTTCGGATCGGGGTGTTGTCTTCTTTATCTTCTTTTAGGAGACCGAAAAGTCTTTTATATCCGCGCTCTTCTTCTATTCCATTATTTAAAATTATAATTTATTCTGCTGTCCTAGATTTAATAGGTCTACTTTTTTGAACTGAATAAACACTGAATAAACAATTAAGTTCGCAAAACTTAAGGCAAAAAATGTGAATTGAAAGTAACAAACGAATTATTTCACTCTGCACTTTAATATTCTTACAAACATTATTATTACAAACTTACTAGTTTCTAACCTTATCCTGCTTACACAAATCTGAAATGCTTCAGAATAAATTATAATTTTCATGAATACACAATTATTTTTACTTGATTTTAAAACGTTATAAATATAAATACCAAAAATTCTATTTGTGTAGAAAACGAATCATACGAGACAGTGAAAGCGTGATCACCCTCAATTAGAAGTAGATTTCATACAAGTATAGTTCCCTTATTCGCCAACAGATGGGTCTATTTTAATTTGTCTAATCGGTCGACGTATCTCTGCCATAAAATGTGATGTTCAATCAGAAAATAAAATGCATATCGCAACCAGCTAACAGACTGACGTAACATGAACAAATATTTAAATTGTTTGAATACACGGATATATTTATTGGCACACCCTGAATGAGTTTTGTTTAAATATGAGTGTTATTTTACATATCCGCGTAGCAATTAATACAATTACTGTATGCAGCACAGTTGAGTTTTATTTACTTTATTAAAATAATATTGTATCACCCTATTCACTCCCACTGAATATCATAGGCCTGTTTTGATGAAGAAGGATGCCTGTAGGAGATCCTGATTACGTTCAGGTTATTTCTTATAATATTTTTCCGTTTCACAACAATCCTGCTTGACAATATTTTTTAATATGATCGATATACATCAGTTTTATACACCTACAAATCCAAGACATTGGATTAATCTTATAGTTGATTCTCTTAAACCAAGATAAGAATAGATCCTTTTTTTGTTCATCGTAACTGCCCATCCAATTATGGCTTATATAAAAGTTTCTTATGGAAAACCTCTCATCTCCGGGAATTAAAAAGTGGCGTAATGTTTTTGGAGGTTAGTATTAAATTTTTAATTTACCTTTGAGTGCTTTAAGAAGTCACGCTACGAAGAGGCTTAAAAGGTTAAATTCTTTATGTTTTTATCAATATGAAACCAGTTAGATACTGAAGTCTGTGGTTTATGGTTCTTAGAGATGGCCGGAGACTAGTGGTTGAAGTATGTAATTGTTTTTTAAATTTAATCGTTGCACAATAAGGGTAGTTGAATTGTAACAGTCACAGAGCGGATGACTAATACCTCAGTCCGCCCCGTGACTACGAAAGCTGTCAAGTAATCGAAAGGTCGGGAGTCAAAAAAAAGTCAAAAATGTAAAAATTTAATCACATTCGTAAATAATAGTTTTATTTCTTAGATTTACGCGAATGTTACACATTGAAATAAAACTATTATTTACGGATTTTATCGAAAATTTAGTTTGATTTTTTACATTTTTGACTTCCCGACGTTTCGATTACTTTACAGCTTTCGTGGTCACGGGGCGGACGGGGCGGATTAATAGTTTTATTTCAATGTGTATCATTCGCGTAAATCTAAGAAACTATTTTGTTATTGTTATTAACCCAGATAGTCGCCAATCGAGGATAAATCAATAACCATTTCTAGTAATCCACGCAACTATAGTACACGTTTCATCATATCTAGATAACCTATTCTTATTTGATACACTTACCGTTAGTTGCAACGAAGTCACCTTATCTCGCCAAAAATAAAAAGTAAAATGAATTTTCAGCCAAACTCTACTAATATAATTCTAGAATTTATTTCTGACACTAATCTGTTTGAGTGGTAATATTCGGTGAAATTACAAACGCAGATGTTGGGAAGTGTTTGGACTTGCCGCTAATTAGACATTTAATGCTGGAGTTCCAATTTTACTTTTCAAACAACATTATTTTATTGGGGTAAAAATATTAATTTAGATCTGAAAGATTTATTCTCCAAAACATAATATTGTATAATCATATTTTGTTATATAGTATGTACCTATAGATTCACAAAACAGAAAATTATTGCTGTGTAGTGGGTATCAAAGCGCTCAATTTTGGTTTCCCAATAAGTCTCACGCGGAACTTGATATTATCTATATTTCACGTAATGTGATTATTAAGCCGCACTGGCCCAGTATATTGGAATAATGATAACTCTTCCCGATCGTTGAAGACTTTTGTTTAATAATGCCTGAAAAATTGTACTTTTTTATAGCAATAAATAACGATACCAGTATGCAGTTCGCCTGATGTAAGTGATACGACCGCTCATGAACAGTGGCAAAACCAAACAAAACATTGATTGATATATTCCACTGTAGGTACTCGTTACCCTGAGAAATAAGAAGTTAAGTATCAATATGTCCAGTAGTTACTCTGGCTACAATGTCCTTCAAACCGATACAAAACAATGCATTTACAACGCTATTTGGCGGGAGAAATAGACATTATGGTTGCATCTACCCTGGCAGCCTCTCACATATGAAACTTAGTTACCAGGTATTTATGGTATATCAAACTATTAAATATAAATTAAATACTAATTGAGTTTAGTACTCAAAAGTTGTGAAAATTAACATAAAGATCTTCATTACCCAGACACTTTGCATTTTATTTTAAAGGTACAAGTTTTGGAAGTGAAAGCATTGCGCCGCCACAAAAAAAATCTTACATTCATTGCGCTGTAAGCAGGTAAATTCCTTTGAAGCTGGGGCAACTTGTTCTAACTTCCCTTTAGAAATTAATGTAATTTCCTTTACCGCCGTTGCTTACTAATTCGGAACTCAGACAAAAGAATTATCGATCGTTCGATGCCTTTGGCTAATTAATTAAAGCGTTGTTTGTGTGTTGTAATTTTCTGCGGAGATATACGTGGTTGTGTATCTTTGTGTATAACGGCGATTAATCTAATACGTGAATATTTCTTAGGAAGATATAGTGCACTAGTATTGTTGTTAAGTATAACTAACTTCATCACTGGTGGTAGGTCTCTCATATCTGAGAGGCCGCCTGGGTAGGTACCACCGCAATGTCTATTTCTCCTGTGAAACAGTAGTGTAAAAGCACTGTTTTGTTTCGGATTGAAGGACATTATAGCCAGAGTAATTACGGGACATATTGAGATTTAACATCTTATGTCTCAGGATGGCGGACGCAGTGGAATTTGGCTACTGTGTATGAGCGGTCGTATCGCTTATCATCAGGTGAACGGCTTGCTCGTCTCGCCATTAATTGAAATAAAAAAATACTGTGAGGCAGTACCCCACTGTTTTGCTGCCTAAACAAGAAGGCAATAAAATAAAAAAAACATTTACCTAATCATAATTTACGAAACGATTTCTGAATCACAATATTTATAGTCCATTACTAGGCTGCGGAATAGGAATTATTAAATCTGTTTAAAAAGTACGTAATAGGAAAATAATCACCGTATCAGCCATTTCAATCATACAGGACCTGGAGAAATTTTTTACAGTACCAAAATATTATATTCATCAAACGTTAACAACAGGATTCTGAACGAGCAAGACATGTCGGTTTACATATAGGTCTGTATAAACCAAATTGAAATTCAAATGCGAAATGTGAATAGCCGAAACATTCGGTCCAGTCCCAAATAGCCGAAACTATCAGCCGAACAACGGTGAAGTCGGCAAGCCAGCGGACGTCGAGTAAATCAAACGAATCTACAATAATCCCGCCGTTTGTTACCTCGCAGATAAAACTCGGCGCTGTCTTCCGAACTCAGATCGCTTTATTAAACACGGGAAGATATATTACTGTTGATTTAATTAGTTGAAAAGGGTCAGATTGTATTGGTTTTAAGGGATTTAAGGTCAATCACGTATAAACGCCAACCCGCACTAGGCCAGCGTGGTGGACTATATGGCCTAACCACTCTCAATCGTACTCTTGATTGTAGAGGAGGCCCGTGCCCTGCAGTGGGACGTATATGGGCTGATACAGATACGTATAAATGAATTTGCTTCATAAGATAGGAAAATGTGTGCCCCCATCTACTTGAAGGATATAAGAATGTTTTAGGTTATTTTTATGAGAGAAAATGGTTTATTTGATGGTAAGTGAGAGATTATCGCTGACAATATACGTCATTTATTCTGCATCACTTATATAATGATTCGTAACCGGAAACTAAATATGGGAGAGGATAGGGAGAAAAAAATAATTAAACACCTGTTTTCACCAAGATGGTATGATAGTCTACAAACAAAGCCTTTTTAATCGTAGAGCAAATATGAGCTCAGTACTCAACAATAACATGTATGCGGTGTGATAAAAAAGGTTTATTATTTGCAATAAGTAACACAAAGATTTTTAACCGACTTCAAAAAAAGGAGGAGGTTCTCAATTCGACTGTATGTTGCTTTTTTTTATGTTTGTTACCTCGTTTCTCTGTACTGTGTGAACCGATTTCGACCATTATTTCTTTGATTGAAAGCTGGTGCTTGTCATTTAGTCCCATAAAAATATGGTGAAAATTTGATGAATATCTTCAGACCTGGAGAGGGGAACTCCTTAAAATTAAGTAGGATTCCAATGGTTCTTTTTGCATTAGGTTCATTATAAAAATTAAGTTACAGTGAGAGACGGAAAAAGGGGTGGGGGTGAGGGGGGGGGGGGTAGGTGATAAAATTAAAATACACGTAAATTCTAATATCTTCGGCAGCTTTTAACCAATTTTAGTGATTTCTTTTTCATTGGAAAGAATGTATTGACAGGTTGATCCCAGGAACACAATATGAAGATCTGATGATCATGTTCGGACCTGGAGTGTAGAACTCTTCAAAATTTAGTAGGATTCCAATGTTTCTTTTTGCATTGGGTTCAGAATAAAAGCTAAGCTGCAGTGGCGGAGGGAAAAGGGGGCAGGGGCAAAGGAAGGGGGAGGGGAGAAAAAATAATAAACATGTAAATACTCCAATATCTTCGGCAGCTTTTAGCCGATTTTAGCGATTTAATTATCATCGGAAAGAACATATTTCTTGTGGGGACCAAATCTTCATTTAAATTCCTATCAACACTAAAAAGATAAAAATAACTAAATTTTTTAATAAAAAAATAAAAACCGACTTCAAAACAAAAACCCACTAAAAACCAAAAAATAACAAAATAATAAATACCACTGCAAAGAAAAAAACTTGTGCTTGTTGATTAATTTGCTTAATGACTTGACCAGCCAACAAATCAAAATATATGCATCACATATTGAAGGCGGGCCGCCAAGTATCAAACATGTAGGACCTATGCCTTATATTAATTTAAATATATATATGTTCGGTTTTTATTTTTTTATTATTAGTTCAATCCTCCTATAATAAGCATTTTTTTTGTTGCCTTGAATGTCGAGACGAACATGCCGTTCGCGTGATAGTAAGAGATTCGATCACTCATGAACAGTAGCAAAACCAAACAACACCTTGAATTTCAAAACAATGCTTGGCATTTCACTCCGCTCGCCATCCTTAGACATAAGATATTAAGTCTCAATATGTCCAGTAGTTCCTTTGGCTACAATGTCCTTCAACCCGAAACACAACTGTGCATTTAAACTACTGTTTGGCGGGAGAAATAGACATTGCGGTGATGACCTAGATGGACTCTCACATATAACAGACCTACCACCGGTGAAAAATAAATCATCCGGTGCATAACCCCACTTATCTTATTTTGTCCTCCTTACTCTCTCACCTTAATTTAAAAATAATATCTAATTCAAATATAAGTGATTATTTCTGTTGGGTTTTCGTCAAAAATAATTTCAACCCCGAGCGTACAACTTTCAACGCGATGTTATCAGAGGCCACGACTTTCCTTCATTAAAACGATGAAGCCATTATCTGTACTCAACTTTTGCCTTCATTTAGGTCGGTCGGGTACTGAATTAGGGCAATTTTGTGTGCTTTACTGTTACATAGTGAGGTATGCGCGTGGAAATGCAACGGAATAATTTAGAATTTAGTATCTATATTATGTTAACTAGTGTTACGTTAGCTATTTTTAGATCGAGTGCATGTTTGTGCGATGTAGGCAATATTTGGACCTCAGGAATAATTCGAAAGACATGGTGGGTGTCATGTAACCTTTGACAATAACGTCGACTGTCCAAATCTAGAAAGTGAATATCATCCCGAAATCCAGTAAGGCATTGATCAACTCTTTGATGTTGCAGGTTTTCATGGCTTTCAGTGACTATTCACCCTTAATGAACTCTTATAACCATTTGGCTATAATTCGAAAAAACTATATGCGTATTATCCAATACACATATTACATTAAATAAATCAAATGGTTCCGAATACGTTTGCCTTCAGGGATACAACCCTGATACCATCTTATATTATTACTAAACCGATAATCTCTTCCAGCAATGAAGCAATAAATAACACCTAAATAGAAACATCAAACCCAAAATAGATACAGAAAATCGAATTCTCTTTATCTCGGTGACAAAGACTCGGTCCCCGAACAGGCCGAGATAATTAGAAACAAAAGATAGCTTGTGAGCGCCGTCTATATCTTGCCTCCATGTAAGACAGAGATCCCCAAAGTTTTCGTATCTTTTGCTTTTAGATAAAACCCTTTTCATATTGAATTTCTGCAATAGCTTTAAATTTTTCACATGAGTAAAATTTGAAAGACTTGATTAATTGAAGAGGCAAATCAAAGCTATGATAATCACATCGTTCCACTATAGTTGAAACCCATTTTTCTCAGACATAGAGCCTTTACAGTTCACCATCAACCCGGGGGATTTAACAACGCTTTGGGAACCAGTGACATAGACCGTAAAAATTGGTTTTCTTTAATAAAGATCCAACATAAAAGCGGAGTAATCGCTACCCGGCGACAGTTAGACAATGGAGCACATTTACGTTTCGAATTTATGTTGTTAACGACCCTAATGGGGACCCATTTAGTGTAACAATGCAATAATTTACCTACCCAAAGGTGAATATTGCCTAGAATATCTTAAATTTGCAACAATGTGTTTTGTAAAGAGAACATTTAGGATGGAACAATGTTTTGTTGAGCTATAAATGTCTAGGAGCGGTAGAATACCCTTTATAAATGTGGGAATAGTTCCGTAAGGGGTCAAATCAAACAAAGATCTTTTGGATAATCTTCAATATATTGTCGTCTTAAATAAATTCGTCTTCACTTCATACGTCTTCCGTCTTTCACGTCTTCCGTCGTTTTCCAGACTGTTCTCTTCTATATTCCGTCCTTGCATACTTCAACATCTTAATCATTCATCCTCGTACTCTTTCCATCTTAAATACTTTCATTAGTCATCTCTTTCACACAAACCACGTTCCATATCAGTCATACGTCAACGTTCCATTCTACTCATCTTTCTTCATAACATTCAAATCCTACATCTCGGCCATACTGACATCTGACTGCCCTCAGTCAGATCTTAATTATTATGACATAATACACAAAATAACAAACCACTAAAATAACCATCATCTCCTACAACATACAACATTAGAAACCACCTTCCCGTAAACACATCATATCTTAAACACAACTTAAACTAAATTACAAATTAATAGGTACACAAAAAAACACGGCAAATAAAACTATTAATCTAACATCTAACATCCTTAGAATATAAACAATAGCAACATAATAAAGTATTAGGCCAAGGATCAACCAACCGACAGGTATATTCCCTAATCTACCCCATCAGTTAATAAACCACTACTCACCTAATTCATCTGCCCTACCAGACAATGGCCATGGCTTCATATTATCTGCAGAAGAGGATGTTACTCGAGATCCCTCAGTCATATTATCAATTTTCTGTACGTCATATCGATCGTTTCGTTTGATCTTCGTGATCCTTGATCTGCTCATTTAAGCTTAATTCAATCGTTCCAACAAATGGGTTCCTACTCAAAGCGTCAACATGTTGCATCTTACCACCTGGTCGGTGTTCAATAACATAATCATATTCTTCTAGCAACATTACCCATCTAGCAACTCTAGTTGATAGATCTTTTTTGTCTAGAGTCTTCTGAAAAGCTTGGCAGTCAGTTGCAATTTTGAAATGTTTACCAAACAAATAATGTCGAAATTTCTTAACACCTTCAATAATTGCTAGCGCTTCCAATTCGTAGCTGCTATATTTTCTTTCAGCCTCACTTGTCTTTCTACTGTGGTAATGCACGGGATGTAACTCACCTGCACAATCTCTTTGCAGCAATATAGCACTGTATGCTAGGGCTGAGGCATCAGTATGTAATTCAGTTAACATTTGCGGATCATAAATTCTTAAAACAGGACTACTAGCTAATGCATTCTTCAATGTATTAAATGCGTGTCTATGAACATCACTAAACTCAAAATTAACATTCTTTCTCAATAAATCGGTTAGCGGTTTAGCAATTGATGCAAAATCTTTTATATATTTTCTGAAATACGAAGTCAACCCAACAAAACTATGAAGTTGCTTTAACGATTTTGGTTCGGGATACCTGGTTACAGCATTCGTTTTCTCAGGTGAAGGTTGCACCTTTCCATCTTCCACAACATGGCCTAAATACTCTATTCGTCGGCATAATAATTGAGCTTTTTTCCAATTTATCTGTAAACCATACTCTGATGCAACAGATAAAACTTCCTTCAATCGTTGCAAAGCTTGGCCTTCATTAGCTGCTGGTATCAGTAGATCATCAATGAATATGATTAATATTCCTTTTGTTATAAGTTCCTGAAACACAGTTGTTATAAACCTCATGAAATACTTTGGACATACTGACAAACCAAAAGGAGCTCTTAAAAATTCATACTGGCCATTGTGTGTAACAAACGCAGTATATTTAATACTTTCTTCACTAACACGAAGATGAAAAAAAGCATTCTTTAAATCTATTACACTGAATACAACGGCATTCTTGAGTTTATCAATTAAATCATCTACTATAGGCAAAGGAAACTCATCTTTAACCATTTTCTTATTGATTGGCCTATAATCTACACAGATTCTTGTACCACCATCTTTTTTCTTAATTAAAACCAAAGGAGACGAATATTCTGAATAACTTACACGAATTATACCATCATTAAGCCACTCAGCTACCTGCTTCTCAACAACTTGTTGTTCTGCCAGAGAAATTCTTCTTGGTCTCTGAGCTACCGGTATATCATCTTTTAACACAATATGTAACTTGATTGGTGACTCTTTAATTTGCTTCGGTTGGTAATTCGTTACACAACTAACAACTTCGCGCTTGATCTGTTCATCTTGAATTCTACCTAAAACAAACTGTTCATAGTTAATTACAGACAGACAGACAGATATATAATTCTTCAGTGTGGCCATGTTGGGAAAAATTCCTACTTTTGGTGGGTACTAACACAGGCCAACATAAGCGTTGCCAACCGTACGATTTAAATCGTATTTATTCGTATATCATACAGGGTATATCAAGACTGCTACCGAAAACGAAGCCGGGTGGTAGTTTAAGCGACTTCAGACACAATGCAACAGAAAAAGTTGCAAAAAAAAGCGACCATTATTTTTTTGTTATTTTTTTCCTATGACCATATTTGGGTGGTAAATACATTTTTTCCTAAAATAACAGTGTATATCCTTTTATTTATAAATAATCTAAGATACAAAAGTGTTTAAATTATTATTTTAGCAAAAACTATGGATTTACCACCCAAAAATGACGATATTTAAAAAATCATAAAAAATCATTGTCGCGTTTCTTTGCGAAATTTTTAGTTGCATTGTATTTGTAGTCACTAAAACTACCACCCGGCTTCGTTTTCGGTAGCAGTCTTGAGATACCCGGTATTTATTATTAAATGATAATGAGTTTATGATTATTTTTTACTTTTTAGTTCGATCTTATATGAAAGCTTGTTTTTTTAGTTTTTAAACTATAATTTAATTGCTTGCACTAAAACATCTATCTTCGGCTGTCTTATCAAATAAAGACAACTGCGCGCAAATTACCAATTATATAGGTAATATTTTTTCAACAATAATATTTTGTTTATTATTCTGGATAAAATGTAAAATAATATCATATACTTTTTAAATTATTGCGTCGTCATCAGTCCTGGATACGTATGCAAAATTTCAAGTCAATCCGACGTTTTGAAGTGCTCGAAAATCGACTTCACAGATTCTGTTACATACATATGTATACATACAGGCGAAGTTAATAAAACGGTGTTAAAAATAATTAATGATCAACTACTTACATGAACATATTTTATTGGGACTGCTTTTGGTTTTACTATAACATTGTTCTTTTTATAATGAAAGGAATCAATCTCGAAATGTATTGAGCAAATTTTAAAATTATTTGTTGGTTGCCAATTTTGGTGTCCATTAGCTTCCACCCATTTAATTCTAATTACTGTTAGTAGGAAACCTAAATAAGAAGTAATTTAATTTTTTTACGTATAAATAACGCTATGTATGCAAGGAATAATATGCAAGTATTATCTAGGGTAAACCAATTTTCATAACAAGGTAACACTAAACTTTTAAGAAATTAAGGTTATTTAATATTATTTGTAGAATTTCTAAATGTAATCGATATTACCCTAAGTAAAACAATTTGTATTGATATTAAAATACAACATTATTTACCAATAAACGACAAAATAATTATAATGTAACATAAATGAGTAACTTACGAGTGAAATGTTATTCCACAAATTTTTCGTTCACTGCGGCTTTTGCAGCCTAAAATACTACAACCCACCATTGCATTTACACTATAGTCACTAATATTTGTATAAATTGCTGCTTTACACTATCCAAAACTATTAAAATATCAGAAAAACTGATTGACGTATATTTGTTTGACAAACTGCGCTTATTGACAAATAAAAAAACCGGCCACGGTGACAAGGACAAAGAAAAAAACTCTCTGTCTCTTTTACGCACACTAATTTTTAACTTGCGGTCTCACTCTTATTTCTCACGTTCCAGTTATGGCTACGTCTAGAGAGTATTTAGTCTGAGTCTTCCAGACTGTTCTCTTCTATATTCCGTCCTTGCATACTTCAACATCTTAATCATTCATCCTCGTACTCTTTCCATCTTAAATACTTTCATTAGTCATCTCTTTCACACAAACCACGTTCCATATCAGTCATACGTCAACGTTCCATTCTACTCATCTTTCTTCATAACATTCAAATCCTACATAAATAGTTGTGGTTTCTTTGTGGAGTTAGTTTATTGATATCTCACTTAGCTAAATATAATATTTAGTTCTATTAAATCGTATAAAGGCACGCTAATCTATTATAGTATAAGAAAGTACACGTATTAAGTATATCCCTAGCCATATTGCCTACAGAGACATTCAAAAACATCAAAGATCAAGAAGAGCGGTGCGTGATTCCATCCCAAGTGCACATTTGACACATAAACACACCCAACGATCCATACATCATTAATCATCGGGACGTTTGTACAGAAATCACAAACACAAACTGTGTGTCATTGAAATTCAAATCAAGTCAAATCAAACTTCCACCTTTCGTAAACCATCGCCTTTGCATTCTTGAGTACGCGTACTTGTGACATAACACGAGTTTCACAGAACGTTCAGTATAAGTAGGTCACGTGACGGTGAGTTAAAATCCGCCATAATTAGCTAGTGGTAATACATTGTTATCCACTCGGATAGTGAACACAGTAAACAATTGTATGTGAAATTATTATTTTGGGTTTCGAGGAGATGAGAAGGTGCCCTCATTTTTGGTTATATTAGTTCAAAATGCATGATTTTAGTTATTTTCAGTTGTTGAAGAAAATATTCAAATAAGAAAATTATTACGACTGCCTCGGTGGCGTAGTTGTACTAGGGTACGGTTACAAAGCTGAGGTCGCGGGTTGGAATCCCGGGTTGGGCAAAGTGATATTGGATTTTTCTAGTCATTATCAGCCTAGAATCAGGAATTTGTGCCCGATATGGCGATAGGGTCGCCACCTATCACATTGTGGGACGGAACATACAAGGCGAAATGTAGGTGTCCTGGCACTTCTGCCTAACTCTTCTGGGATATAGGCGTTTAGTTAGGCGTTAGTTTATGTATGTATGTATGTATGTATGAAAATTATTATATCGCGTCGTTAATATTACCAATAAAACTCAAACTTTATTCGAAGATCTTAGGTAACTTTAAAATATCACCCTCCATCTTAAACGTATTTTCAATGGATAAGTGATCGTGGTTCACTCTGTCACTGCAACGTAATCTAAAAACAAAAGATTAACATCAGGATTACTCCGTTTACACTCTGGCTGATCCTGGAACGAGATTCCGAAAACCGAATGAATACGACAAGCTTTACGGCTCGTCGTCACTAGACGGGTATAGGTGTATCCTTTGGATTTAAATTTTGTAACGTAATTATGTATGTCTATATGTATACATATTTATATCCATATTAAGAACATAACTGCTAAGGAGATCTCTAATATTAAGAATGCTTAAGCGTTAAACAACGGTAATCAAGTGCTAGTTGATGTGTTTTAGATATCAGCACTTTTGCAGAGAAGTCATAGTCATCCAGGTTTCTTTACGAAGTTTTCTTCTAATTAATATCATGTTCGGCATGGCTAACTCTTGACTGTCGTAAATCTTGATGAATTTCCTACTAGACA
The DNA here is from genome assembly GCA_009982885.2 of Hyles vespertilio. Lineage (NCBI taxonomy): Eukaryota > Metazoa > Arthropoda > Insecta > Lepidoptera > Sphingidae > Hyles > Hyles vespertilio. The sequence goes on along the minus strand of CM042822.1, from coordinate 1,308,198 downwards.
TTAATCTATCATATATCGATTATGTGTGTATTTTTCGAGTTTAGCATTTTTTGTCCTTCTGCCTATTTTGCTTTGTGGTTCCGATGTTTGGTTACCAGGACTCAATCTAAATGTCAAATCCATATTTACAAACAAACCACCCTCCACAGCCCCCCGGGGTAGCTTTGATCTAACTCCACCGCCGACTAATGCCACAGTAAAAATATGCTAATACAAATATCATGCTTAATTTATTTCTCAACATTGCTTGAGACTCAATATTTCCACATCATTCCCTCTTTAATCACCGTTCAAAGGTAATGCATATAATTTTCTGGCGTTGTGTGTGTTCAGTTACTATCATCATCGTCTTCAGCTATAGAAATCAGATACTGAATACTGAACAAGGTTATCTTCTAAGTATTACTACAGCCACTAGTCAAGATACACCCAAATTTAACAACTTCCAACAACCTACCAACCATACCTTCATGTAGTAAGATATTCATATTCGCTTGATGAAAGACCACCAGATAACTACGAGTATATTGTGACAATCCGAGATCAACTGTGGCACACTAATTTACGAACAGACTAAACCATAATTTAATCAACTACAAATTGATTACTACTTATCAGTCAGTTAATTTGCGCAACACTGCACATTTCCGACCTGGCATAAAACTCGGCTGGATATTTTCCCATACAGGATAAAAATGAGTTGCTGATAAATTCAATATTTAATATTTTCGTTTTGGAGTGATCTTCGTTCCGTAATAAGATTAAAAATATACCAGCCTGTGAACGTTGCGTCAGGGGACAATATATTTTCTTATGTTTTAGAATCTGCTCGTATAGTGCTATTGTGATTTTATTTATTTTTTAATAAATGTCATCGAAAGTATGTAACACATAACTAAATATGTTTTTCTCGACAATTTTTAAAATGTAATTCTTGAGAATCGATTTCTTTTCAGGTTTTCTCACGCTATTTACCTTAAAGCGAATGATAAGTTAATTAAGAATGTATACGTAACTGCGATAAGTCAGTGATAGGTGTCCTGTGTTCGACACTCCAAACTTTACTCATCGTGTGACGAAAGTAATTCCATTAAACTTTCAAGAGCATTCCCTAACATCCTCAAAGATTTGACATAACAACGTTAATACCAAAAGACAATCTTTGCGACGTTTTTGGCGGTAAAAATGAAGCATTGCAATTTCCTTAAGCCGCGGCAGCGGACGATGCATAAAACATATTCGCCTCGACAGATGCGCTGCGAACATGCTGGCGCCTACATGACATTGTAATGCGTCGCGATTGTGACTCACGACTTTAATACGATTTTGTGTGTATTGAGTTCAGTTTATATGCAACTTGAGTTGGCGAATGTTTGTAAAGTTATTCTTATATTAAAGTTTATGCAGTTGCTTGCTACCTGATTCAAATTTATATAATTTATAACTTTGAGAGGTATGAGGTACCTCAATGTCTATTTCTCCCGCCTAACAGCAGTGTAAATGCATTTGTTTCAGTTTGAAGGATATTGTAGGCAGACTAACTACTGGACATATTGAAATTTAACATATTATGTTTCAGGATGGCGAGCGCAGTGGAATTTCAAGCTTTGCTTTGTAATTCAAGGTTTTGTTTGTTTTTGCTACTGTTCATGAGCGGTTGTATCGTTAACCACCAGGCGAAAGACATACTCGTCTCGCTATTCATTGGTATAAAAAATAAATAAAAAAAGTTGTGGCCTTGGTACGTTTTTAAATACGTACTTTATGTTTTATTCCAACTCAAATCACAAAGCAATCCCATGTCTCCTGCCCATTGTCTGTAAATTGGACTATGTCGGTAACCTTTGTTGTACAAAACCCAGCATGACTGTTTTGCTTTCATAAGGAAATGTCGAGCAAAACCTCTTTTATAGCGAAATTACACCAAATAATGTTTGAAATATACAGCTTTTATCGCACACGAAGCGGACGGTGCAAAGCTCGTCATAGTGAATAAAAATTACCCGACAGAATAATTACAGCAGCCATAGACGCAGTAGCCAGAACAAGCCTGGCATACTAAAATAAAGTTTTCCACTACAATTCCAATATTGTTTCAACATCGCGAGTCCGCACCGCCGACAGGTAAAAGCGGAATCCGTTGCCACTCAAATAAAACACTTTTCAACACGAAATGTTCACGAAAAGTTGCGATGAGACGACCGCCGCGCGGAGACGAAATGCGCTCAAACGTACAGTTAATGAGTGGCCACCGGGCCAAACTAAAAGGTTTCGTGTTTACATGTAGTTTTTGGTTTATTTGATAAGCTGCCGACCGACCAGACTTTATCGTAATGTAACATTCGCGGCGAGCGCGCTTCGCATTCGATGTCAGAGAGGAGTGAATATTTTTTGTTCTGTAATTTTGCTGAATTATACCTTAGAAATTAGTTTTTTGGTAAGTAACAATACTCAGGTTGGTTCTAACATTTTCTGTGGAAGTCCTTAACAGAGCTATGGCCTTCTTATGGTTGAGGACAACAATAGTGATGATAGGTAGTTTTTATTTTCTCTAAATACAAAGCTTAGTTCCCGGGTTCGAATCCCAGGTCGGGCAAAGCGATATTGGATTTGTGTATTCATTATCAGCCCGGAGTCAAGAATTCGTGCCCGATATGGTAATAAGCTCGCCCTTTATTTCATCATGGGACGGAAAACACAAGACGAAACGTGGGTGTCCTAGTTGCTACTAGGTTAACTTCTACCTACCCATTCTGAGAAAATGGCGTGAGTTTATTTACGTATGTATTTATCGCGCGAATTTTCACATCGCAACATGTTACGTTATGCCTAAATCAGTAGGTCAGTCGCTAACTTTAGAGTGAAGGGTTTAGTTCTGCGGATGTGTAGAGGTCGATGTTTAACCTCCATGTCGAAAGGCGAAGTGGCTGTATTAGTGTTTTTATTGGACTGTAGAGTTGTTGAGAACAGTTTTGTTCCTATAAAACCGCTGTTCTGTCGAGTGCGGTTTGATGAGCGGATTGTTAGCGAACAGCATTTAAAGTACGGTGCATTTGTTGGCCAAAAGGCCAGTGCTATTTTATTACACGAAGAATATTTACTATCGTTTCAACAGTATAGTAGGTGCAGCTAATTGCTATGATTTTGAACTATATCTAATTAGTGAGTTTTTCGGCTTAAAATGGAACATGGGTTCCCCGAACTGAACTAAGCCTAACATTTGCTAACCCTTTTGAAGATAGATGCCTAAACTTACCTACGTAAATAATAATTGAATGAGAGAATTAACTATTTCTGGTGACAAAAGTAATAAAACACAAAATTTTACGAAATATATAAAAAACAGTTAAAGGATTGCCTTTAGTAATTTTATACCTATAATATTATTTTATAAATATAACTATTTTTACATACATTTTCTCATTTCTAACGATCAGGTGGATTAAAACTAGATGTACTTCATCGTTAAAATAAAAAGACACACTGAAGTATAATTATTGTAGAGAAAGTCCTAAGTTAGCAAAGTACGAGTAGTAAGATAAAAGAGCAGTTCTTTGTAACTTTGTTAGACAAGTCAATTAGCTATTTACTTCCAGATTGATTGAAAGTTGCTATCATGCCTTTATCTTAGCGAAAAGTTTAAAAAACAATGTCTTTGTTGTCTGCTCTTTCAGTAAATATATTTCCTTTTTTCTTTTAAGTTGGTAGCACACGTGATATTAATATTACTGATGAAACATTATTAAAAAGCAGAATGCTTATTCATTCTATCGGTAAATAATGCCGTTGATCCCAATACCGACACTGCTTAGAATGATTTACAGCATTTTTTATGGTTTTTAACTCAAAAGTTTTCTTGTTTTACCCCGGCGACAGATGTTTATAACGTAAAGTAATTATCGTCAAATTTTTCATTTCGTTTATAGAGCTGAAAACAAAAAAAATATTATATTTGACTTGAAATTAATTTAATGTGGTGGTAGTGGTAATTTCTCATGGTCTTCTGTGACCTTTCGCCAGACGTTAGTTTAAAACTGTAAAATTTGCTACAACCGATTTTTTACTGGATTAAGAATTATACATAATCATTTAAAAATATATGTATTAAACTTGAGATTGCCGACATAGTTTACCTAACTTCTCTTATCAATAAACGTTAATTGCTTCATCGCTTAAGTTATTAAAAAATAGTTTTATTTCAACGCTATCCTATTTCTCTGAACACACAAAAAGTCTACAATTTTTGTCCATACCGGTGTAGTCCACATAGTATTCCTCTATTCAAATGGACGTCAACAACATCACGAAAACATCCTAGCACACAACCTAGTTACCTCTGAACCCATAAAAGCCATATAAAAAAGGAAAACTATAATTTCAGCAAAGGTCAGGCCCGCTATCACCATACATAACACGACAAAAAAGCGGAGCGCACGCCACGTAAAAATACCTGTAGGTTCGTGACGAGGCGAAATTATACAAAAACTCGCTCAAAACCGTCCTTGGGGAATCTTCACATATTTACATGTTTATACACTGTGGATGTAAAATTGTTCTGGATGTGAATTGATGACTTCGATTTACTAAGGTGTGGCAATTTAATGAGTGCTGGTTAATTGGTATGAAAATCTAATGTTAATTGCCCCTACATAGGTCATAGGAACACCGGTAATGCATTACTGTAAAGAAATATGCTTGACGATCTGTGTGTCACGCTAGTAGCACGTCTGGCCAGCTTTTGGGAAATATAGGAGTGAGTGACAGTTGGTCTGCCCGAGTTTTTTGTTATGAGCAGGGAAAAGTAAAGATCTGTTTGTTTTTTTTTTTGTAATGAAAATAACACTCGCTTCCTATGGAATTTTAGCAAACAAATAAAATCATAAGCGATAATTGTCGAGGTCTGTGATAATAGAATACTAGATTATCAATACATTGATTAATTCAAAGAGAAACTAACTACTTAGCACATCACAAAAAAATGTGTGAAGCGAGGCGTTGCGGAATGAGCTTGAATAATTAGTAAATTATTTTATCAAAGGCTCATTTTTGTACTACTTTTTATTGCTCCGTCCCATCCTCGTGTACACAAGAACTAGCTACATTTATTAAATCTATATATTCTGTAGTTAACCTGGACATTAATAGTTAGACATCTATAGAGCCTCTAGTCTTTTACAAGTGCATAATTTTTCTCCGCTGCAAAATACAACATTTGCCAAAAAAGTGTAGCAGGAATTCTTTAAAATAATACACATAATGTGGATGAAGTCACATCCAGCAGTGTTGAGCCGCGTCGTAACCTAATAATGTTCTCAGCGGTAACGATAGATCACTTGCCCAGTGACAAATAAAGATGGATTATGGCGCAATATTGCCGAGTGTTCTGTGGGATCACAACACGATTATCTACAGATGGCGCAGACTGCTCAATGATTTATGTAAAATGGGGTATTACATGTGCTTGTCTGTTTATTAATCCAGGAATGTCGCTTAACTATTTTTAAGCTACGCGACATTTCTGGACTATCTGCATTGGCAATATAGGCGAGCCTCACTATACCGGTTCTTTGGCTTTTAAGTAGACTTAAAAAGAGGTAGCTAGATGTCGTCGAGGAAGAATTACTCACATAAAATATTGATGACACAACATTTTACCGCATTGTCAAGATCCATTCTATTCATTCATCCTGCTTTCACAACCTAACAAACATCTAATCCTTTCACCATGAAAACCTTGATACTATTTACCCCATTATTCCGCCTCTTTACCTTCTGTACGCAAAGCGACTATTGCCCTATATGTGTTTTTTACAAGTGCGTCTCGACAGGCGGGAGCGCGCGCGGAATATTCATGCGCGCATATTTTTAGCGCCAGCGCACGGTGCCCCATGGAACCTGCCCGTGCATCGCTTTATATTCGCCCTAACTAAAGACTTCTGCCTCCTTAATGCGTTCCTTTTTTTTTATTGGTGTAATGTTTTTTACTGAAAACTAGAAATGCTGGGAGACTAAGAACATTGCGTTGCTTTGTTTTCTAGTCTAACGTTTTCCTTTATTTTATTAAGTTTTTTGAGTTGAATACTAAAGATGGGAGATTGATATTTGTTTATTCTGGCGTGATTTAGAATCTTACGTTTTGTTACTCATGTTTTAATAATTTAAAATCGTGTAAGTCACCTAGAATTCAATCATTTGTTACGACAAAATAGAATTATATCTACAAAATGATTGAAATTTTGAAACATTGCTATAAACTTCATAGTCACACACCATCTGTGGAATCATAGAAATTATTCTAATATTTTATATTATCTAACAGATGGTGCCACCCCAACCGCCAATTCCCTCGGCGCGCCGAGGGAATTGATAGGCGCGTTGTAACTTGTTACTTAAAGTTACAATAGACTTAATTTAAGAAAACTTACGATCTGATTATGAAGTGGTTAGTACAAACTCGTCCAGCATAACAAAAACTTTCTATCAAACTGTATTGACTTACTATTTTGAACTGAAGCTAAAACTATGGCCAACCATACAAACTAACAGAAGTAGATTTATACGTATGCCGTCTGTTTCAAGAGCGCGTAATTCATATAATAAAAGAGCCACCCGCCAGCCTTCACCACGAGTCGGGAAGAGATGAGCCTGCTCTTATGTGAACGGAAACTATATATATGTGGGACCAGATGCATTAAACAACTCACTGTACGAAATTCACTCCAATTCCAATGAAACAGAGTTTAAAATGGTACAGAAGTTTGCCAGATTGTATGGCTTGCAATTTAATGCGTGCAATTCATTCTTAAAATGGATAGACAAATGCCATTGTGGAGCATTGGGCTTTTGCATTCCGCACCTTATCTTTTTATCAGAATTATTTTTAACACTTCTAGCTTTGACTATATGTATATCTATGTATATAGGCTGAAGTCAGAACGCGATACATTTGCGTCTAACTTTATGAAGAGTTTTCGAGTAAGTACGATGGTCGCCATTCCAGGATATGAAAAGTAATACAAAACTTGTTTCAAATCGAACAAAGGCCAAGTTTTATACATGGAACATCCCTTGAAACATAAAAGACAAAGAAAATGATTTATTCGCTATCAACAAAGCTATACTTTAAACTCGGCAAATACAAGTTTAACTGCAAATCGTTTTGAAAACTCCTTTATGGTCGACCACATGCATTCAGCACCTGGTTTCTGTAATCCCGCCCTTATTTTTTACGCCATAGGGTTCAAGACTCCGTAAGTTAAATTTGCCTGAATGTATGACAGTAGAGGCAATCCGTACAATTCATGAATATATGTATGAATGGATTTGAAATAGTTCTCTCGCGTTTCGATGGTTGATTCGACGTCCATTTTTTTCGTATGAATATTGTTTGCTGAGTGAATCATTCGGGTGCCTCTCGATAGGCTGTGTTGTGGGTCTTATGAGGTTTTATTGCGCGTGTAACCCATTAGAGTGGGTTCCACTCGTTCCAATATTGTGTTCGGAATTCGTTGTTAGAAAATAATGTAAACAAAAGTGGGTGCAAGGATTTCTCAGTAAACTGCAAACATGATTTGAAGTCATATTATATATTTACTAACACTGGATATGAGTTATAAAGCGAATTTATAAAGCTATTTGAACTGAATTAATCAGAGTAATAGATTTTTCTTTCAATAGTTATATAATTTTTGTATTCTAAATTACTTATAACAATCAAATGCATACTATTGCTCAACAATAAATAATATAGATATACCACTCAATAAGAAATTACAAAAGCATTTTGTATATTTTTAGAAACAGGATAGAAAATCGTATCATATCTATAGATACTGCATGGCGGTTATCACCATCATATAGTATATCACTTACATTTATTACTGCCATATAATATAATGTGTTTATCCTTAGAGACCCCTATATTGACAACAATATGCTACAATGTTAGTATACGTGTTTAATAACAACATAAAGGAAAATAATATCGTATATTGCCGCAATGTGGAAACCTTCGCATTCCGAGTAGGTATCGCGGCAAAAATATGTTCCTAATTTCTATAAATGTATGAATATTATCTCAGATTCACGAATTATGATTGTGGATCTGCGTTGAAATATTTCTGTATCTTTATTTGTATCAGCCTATATACGTCCCACTTCATGGCACAAGCTTATCTATAATCGACAATACGATTGAGAGTGGTTAAGCCATATAGTCCACCACGCTGACCTAGTGCGGGTTGGCGGACTATACATGCCATAAAAATTCCTTACAAATCGTTATAGTATGCAGGTTTCCTCAGGATGTTTTCCTTTGCCATTATAGTGCAGGGTGATTCACTATCAATACACACATGAGTCCTAAAAGTCAGAGGTGTTCCTTGGGATTCGAACCCGCAACCACCGTGAACATATTACTGGCAGCTGGGTCTGGTCCTGCTACCAACAGCGCACTACGCAATTAAATCTCTAATATTCTGGTTTATATGTGATAATATTTATACAGCATACAGTCAAAAGGCGGATAGTATGAGAACCAATAGTAATATCGATTATGTAAAAGAGCAAACGGAATGGTTGCAAGTGAGCTATAAAGTTAATTCTGGCAGGAGTTGGGATCGTGCTAGATAAAAAAATATTGTAACAAGACGCAAACAATAATTACATAATTCGTCATCATGTAGTGGTAGCTAGACCTTTATCGAACAGAGACCAGTAGGAAGATACCCAACGAAACTTTTTGAAGTGATTTAAACTTAGTGACCTAAAATCTAAATCTAAAAATAACATATATAAACTTCGATCAAGTATACATACTCGTACATATAAGTATATAAATTTTATAATGGATAAACGGCACAACATTTAAATAAATATTATAAATACTCCTACTGCTCGACACCGAAAATATTAAAATATTCAATATTTCATCGCCGTCTAGTAAATAATTTCAATTTTTTTACGCCCCATATGTTAGTCAATACACAAAATTGAGGCGGCATCGCTTTGTGACATTTTCAACGTACGCAAACAAATTTTACTTGTGAACATATTTGCTAGTGGACAACGCCAACGGGTGGGGTCTAAGTCACATACATATTCGAGAACTTAAACTGAGAATGAAAATTCTTTAAGTCTATCTTGATTTAGAGCAAGTTTAGCCGAGAATGTGCTAAAAATAGCTTCACTGAAACTTATTACTGTTGCGGATAAACTTTATAGGAGATAAAAGTCCAAAAAATATTAGATTGTGTAACAGTCGTGGAGTGTTCGTATTCGGGTGGTGAGATTTCATGATGATGATGAAGACTATGCATGATGATGAACCCTTGGTGACCCGCATAATTGTGTAGATTTCCGGATTCAGCCTGTGATGAGGTTTTCAGCAAGCCGGCGTAATTTTCTTGCCCACCAAGATATATCTTTTATCCCAAATGTATATTCTATTTGGGTTTTACTTCACTTACCATAATGTGAGATACAATATTGTAAAAAACGTGCTGGTATCATACAGTCTTTTTATGCAATGAATGGCGCGACGAACATGCCATTCGCCTGATGGTAAGCGATACAACCACTCATAGACAGTAGCAAAACCAAACAACACCATGAATTATAAAGCAATGCTTGGCATTTCAATGCGCTCGCCATCCTGAGACATAAGATGCTATGTGTCAATCTGTCCAGTAGTTACTCTAGATATAATGTCCTTCAAACCTGAATACAACAGTGCATTTACATTGCTGTTTGGTGGGAGAAATAGACACTGCAGTGGTACCTACCCAGGCCGCCTCTCACATATGAGAGACTACCACCAGTAACCTTATTTAAAAGTATATAAAAAGACTTATAAAACCATACATTTGCCCCACAAAAATAAATCCTACACGTAATTTCTGAAAACAGAAAGATAAAATGCTACAAGAGCGGAGAATTTGTAAAAGTTTCGACTAAAAGATGTTTACATAAAGAAAATCGCAAACAAACAGGTCGAAAGATTTCCCACCGTCCAATGTCCCCGGTGACTAGCTGATTCCTACAAAATGGTAAACATTTTTACCTGGACCAAGTTTTAAAAACGTATAAGTCGCCTCATTGGCAAATAATAGGTTACACATTATTACATAGGTATATTTTTAATTTAACCTTTCCGATAGAAACTTTGTAATACTGTATTATGCTTTTTTGATAAGAAATTCTTTAAGTTTATTTTTAAATAGATTTATTTTAAGCTCCCTAATTAAACACGGTATATAATTAATAATTAATATATAATTAATAAATTCACTATAACAGCTAAGTGTGAGCTTGATACTGAGATTAACAGCAGAATAAGTGCTGCAGCTGCAGCATTTGGAAAGCTGTGTTCTAAGGTCTTCTGCTCGCACGACCTTAAGCTGGCTACTAAGATCTCGGTTTACATGGCGATTGTGCTCCCAAACCTTCTCTATTCTTCCGAGACCTGGTGTGTGTATCGTCACCATATACGCACTCTCGATCGATTCCACCTAAAATGCCTGCGCTCCATCATGAAGATCAGATGGTCCGATCGCGTGCGTAATACCGAAGTTTTAAGACGCGCTAATGTGGCATTGAGGCATATTTGATGCGTCGGCAACTACGGTGGTGCGGTCACGTATCACGGATGGCGGAGGAGAGTGGCGAAGCGCATCTTTTACTCTGAGCTAGAGGAGTTCAGAAGAGAATGTTCAGAAACGTCACATGAAAAGATGCAATATAGAGCCCTCTCGCTGGGAGAGTTTGGCAGCACAACGACCGTAGTGGCGCGAGATGGTGAAGAAGCGAATTCGCGTATTTGAGGAACAGCGTTTAGCTGACCTCGACGCCAAGCGCGATGAGCTTAAAGCCCGTCCGCTCGCCGCTATTCACTTCAATTATGAAAGCGGTAAGCTCACATGCCCACTTTGTGCAAGGGAGTTTGTTGCGAAAATCATGATCTGATCTGACTACAAACACAATGCAACTAAACATTTCGCAAAGAAACGCGATATTTTTTTTAAATTATTTTTTAAATGTCGTCGAGTTTGGGTGGTAAATACATAGTTTTTGATAAAATATTAATTTAGCTTTGCATTCCATAGCATCTTTAAAAATAAAAGCGTGTACACTATTATTTAAGAAAAAAAACTATGTATTTACCACCCTAATACGACGACAGAAAAAAAATAACAAAAAAAATCATCACTGATTTGTACACAAAATTTAGTTGCATTGTGTCTAAAATCACTAAAACTACCACCCGGCTTCGTTTTCGGTAGCAGTCTTGATATACCCTGTATATTTCATATTCTTGTGAGATAGGAATAGGCATGATGACTGATTTTGAAAAACTACTTCAGAATGTTCGTATACATTAACAATACTTAAAATGAATTTAATTTATGAAAAAAAGTAAAGATTTGCGCGAAAAATTACATTTTTAAATTTCACATTTTAACCTTTGCTCAAAAACGCCGTAATAGTAATGGCGTCCGTGTGTGACGTCATGCTTTTTTAAATGCTTGCTCGTGCAATGTTTACGTGTATATTGGGATATATACATTTTATTATTTTTATGAAGTGCGTGGTGGCCTGTTGGTAAACGGACTAGACGCGGCTGCCAACATGTTCACGGTGGTCGCGGTTCGAATCCCAGGGCACACCTCTGACTTTTCGGAGTCATGTGTGTATTGATAGTCAATCACCACGCACTAAAACGGTGAAGGAAAACATCGTGAGGTAACCTGCATACCATAGGGATTCATTAGAATTTCTATGGTATGTAAGTCCGCCAACCCGCACTAGGCCAGCGTGGTGGACTATATGGCCTAACCACTCTCAATCGTACTCTCGATTGTAGAGAAGGCCCGTGCCCTGCAGTGGGACGTATATGGGCTGATACAGATTATTTTTAATAGTAATGCCGACTTTTAATGTGGATCGATGATGTGTAGTTCCGCAATGTAATAATACATCGATGCAAATTCCTAGCAATTTGTTTATTAATGTTTCGATGGATAAAAAAGTTAGAAATATATGGCTAAAAATGGCAAGGCAAGATCCAGGATCTTTATCTTTAAATTCGATGATTAACACGTAATCCGTGAACACTATTTTGACGGAAATAATAACTTTATTTACAACGTTCATAATGTTTAACGTGTCCAGAAAACAAAATATCAAAATTTAAAATTATTATAAATAACAATAGCGATAAATATCGGAGCTACGATTAATTTATTTCCTTTCGGTATTATTATCATGCCAATCGCTGTGTATATGAGTACTGAAAAACGTTTTTAATGTTCTAATTAAACAGTGATATGAAATATCGCAAAAAAAAAAATCAACGTTCCAAATTTTGAGCTATTTGCGATGAATCCTTATTCCATGAGTAATGTTTCTTTTTCGTAGGTAGCACAAAACTGATTGCATTACTAAATATTAGATAAATATACTGAATAACATAGAAATGACCAAAACTGCAACTGCCAACAAGTTCGCGTTATGACTAAGTAATATTTAAGAAAGTGACACGTCACTCAGTTCTGATTGGCGTTTCATCTAATATGGCGGATCCTTACGTTTTGTACTTTTATTTTTGCAAAAATATATTTAATTTTAATTAAAAACTAAAGCAAATGTTTATTTTGAGAATCCTTGTATTATACATTATTATATTAAACCATAATTTCATTAATTCGTTGTTACTGTCATCATCCCCATTTCTGCGCATATGCCGAAATATTTGCGTACATGTCGCAAGTAAATGTTCGGTGGGCCGAGTCGACAAAAAATAATTCGCAACATCTTCGGCAATATGGAATAAAAACTCTTTCATTTACAAGAATTTACTTTGTCCTAACGTAACATACCTGCTCCACTCTCACCGCGATTTTTTTATAACAGTCTTATCGCACTCGTAAATTCAACGTTTACCAAACTTTCACAATACATAATTAATCATTTGCCAACTTAATTAACAATTCGTCTCGTCTGCAGCAAAAAGTTTGAATACAAGATTTTAGGAGCTTCATAGTGTTTGCATACTTAAGTAATTAGTTTTGAAGCTAAGACATTAAAGGATTTCGAAAATAATTGGGCAATGGCAGGGCTTTGTTGTTAATCGTCTTGATTGCAGATTCAATGGATCGGTTTACAAGATGGTAATAGCTAACGGGCCTTCATCCACCAAACATATCACGCTAAGATTAAAGAATACCTAGTAATAATTGATTTACAGCCGCTGCCAATAAACAATCCCAATCCAAAATTTTCCGTTTGAGATTGACAGCTCAATCTTTTTTCTGATACTATATTGGCAATAATCAATCTCAGTAGTGAAAAAACTATGGCAACATGGTAAATGACAAATCGAAAAGTAGAAAACAATCCAGATTGACTTCAATCTAATTTTTTCGATTGATTATTGGCATCAGCCGTTAAAGTACTGCATCTGTATCAGCCCATATACGTCCTACTGTAGTACACGGGCCTACTCTATAATCGAGAATACGATTGAGAGTGGTTAGGCCATATAGTCCACCACGCTGGCCTAGTGCGGGTTGGCGGACTTACATACCATAGAAATTCTTATAAATCGCTATGGTATGCAGGTTTCCTCACGATGTTTTCCTTCACCGTTTTAGTGCGTGGTGATTGATTATCAATACACACATGACGCCGAAAAGTCAGAGGTGTGCCCTGGGATTCGAACGCGCGACCATCATGAACATGTGGGCAGACGCGTCTAGTCCGTTTACCAACAGGCCACCACGCACTTTCTCTCATACATATGTACTCTATCATACACAGAAATAATATTGATTAGTTTGTTTTTTCACGTACTATATGAGCAAAATATATTATACCAAGCGAACCCTAATGGGTAAAACTTCTAGACTTTCTAGGCTGGACCAAGTAATTCCTGTAATAAACAAACTTTCCGTTGGTTAGCTCGTACTCATAACGAGTATGGGTGTTCTTAGAGTTTGTGATGTGGCTTATAGCTTCTAGAATTTTCGATAAGTTCTCTTAGCTAAGACAAAATACGAGTACATACTTCAAACTACTTAAATGATTTTAGGGATAATTATTACGTCATTTTCTATTATTCAGGTTCTCTGGATTTTTTTGGTAGAGAAATCTAATATTTATTTGTTTTTAACACTTATATAATTTATAATGATTTCTTAGGTTTACGCGAATGTTACTCATTGAAATAAAACTATTATTTACGGATTTTATCGCGGATTTGGTTAAATTTTTAACATTTTTGATTTTTCTCCTACCTACCCGCGTTAAAGAACACATAGCTGACGTCAAACATCGACGCTCAACGAAGTCTACAGTTACTGAACATATAGAAGAAAGCTTCAAGCATTACCTCCGCTTTGACCAGCCCCAAGTCCTCGCTAAAGAACACCGTTTCCTGCCCAGGATGTTTCGCGAAGCTATTGAAATTAAAAAACATCCAAATTTCAATAGAGAAGATGGCTTGAAGCTTGCACAAGCATGGGATCCAATACTACATTTAATTAAATCGGAACCCAAAAGACCAACTGCCAGACCTCAAGACACTGTGAGCTCCTTTTGCGTAGATCTGATCGCAAATACAGACTAACTATTTGAATTAACTTTTTAATTTAATAATTGTAAAATAAGGGTAGTTGAATTGTAAAAGTCACAGAACGGACGACTAATACCTCAGTCCGCCCCGTGACCACAAAAGCTTTAAAGTAATCGAAACGTCGGGAAGTCAAAAATCTTAAAAATTTAACCAAATCCGCGATAAAATCCGTAAATAATAGTTTTATTTCAACTTATATAATTTGTGTATAGATGGACATAATGTCGGAGGAATTCTCTATCAGTCGAACCTAATATTATAGATTGCCTATTTTTATGTTTTATTGTAATGAATGGCGAGGCGAGCATGCCGTTTGCCTGATGGTAAGCGATAGACCGCTCATGAACAGTAGCAAAACCACACAGCAACTTGAATTCCAAAGCAATGTTTGGCATTCCATCGCGCTCGCCATCCTGAGACATAAGATGTTAAATCTCAATATCTCCAGTAGTTACTCTGGTTACAATTTCCTTCAATCCGAAACACAACAGTGCATTTAAACTGCTGTTTGGCGGGAGATATAGAATAAAAAATTGTTCTAATACTGAGGTGGGACGGTCAAAAACAAAGTTAAATATTAAGCCGTGTTATGCTCGCCTCATTATTCTCATTTATAAAAAAGTATTTAACATTTCTGCGGCAACCCCCAGAACTTTAGCCTAGATAAAGTAAAAATAGATTCCTGAGTTAAGAAATAAAATTAAGCGTATCTCGATATTTATTCGGTATAATACTGTTGTGGTAGCCGACACAGGTACTGATTGATGGCGGAACGAACGTGAGTGGAAAAATAAAATGCTATTTATTGCTATATAAAAGTTA
Organism: Hyles vespertilio; assembly: GCA_009982885.2. NCBI lineage: Eukaryota > Metazoa > Arthropoda > Insecta > Lepidoptera > Sphingidae > Hyles > Hyles vespertilio. The sequence goes on along the minus strand of CM042822.1, from coordinate 1,292,747 downwards.
TTCGGATGTTTTATCGGGCCAAATAGTTTTATACGTTGGCCGCATTTTCAGTTAAAAAGTTAAGTATCGGCGCAATGGCCAAATATTACTATTGCACTGAATATTGCATGTACTATGCCCGCAGATAAATTAAAATTGTACTTAGTCTGCATTGAAATGCCTCGATGAACCACTTGTTTTTTATAGTGGTAAACGGGCATGGGGGAGGGCTATACACCGATACGAAGTTCGAATGTTAGGAAGTTGAACGTCAACATCCTCCTCCTCCTCGCGTCGTCTTCCTCATTGCTGAGGGTCGTGATCCCCTGAACATGGAGCAATCCTTGACCGGATTATGCTGCGCCACCTTTTCCTATCCTTGGCATAGTGGAGCGCAGCGTGAAACTTGACGCCAAGGGTCGAGCTGACTTGGTCCGACCATCTGATGGGACATCTGCCTCTCGGACGTTTACCGTCGACTTTGCCAGTAATCATCAGTTGTTCCAAGTTATCTCCATCCTTCCTAGCTATATGGCCAAAAAAACTCCAGTACTCGGCGCAAGCAGATGGTAGAGAGCCTGGTTTTGATTTGGAGTTCGCGTAGAATGGATACGTTGGAGCGGTACGCAGTCCACGGAATCTGAAGCATTTTCCTCCAGCACCACATCTCGAAAGCATCTATGCGATCTCGGTCGGCTTTCTTCATGGTCCACGTTCCGATCCATAGTTGAATATGGAGAAGACTAGGGAGTTGACTAGTTTTACTTTTGTTTTCCTCCTGATGTTGCGGGCTTTCCATATTTTGTGCAGCTGAGTCATTGCATTTTTGAGCATACCTATACGCCTTCGTATTTCTTTTTCGCAAGCTCCTGTGCTGCAGATGATGGATCCCAGAACGTCAACATATTATAAGATAAAAGTTTCCACCTCTGCAAAATCAATATAATCTCAATGAAAATTATCATTTATTTATAACGTCGTCTAAGATTACAATGTACGGCACGGGATTCAAAAAAATTGTATTTACCTAGTTATATTCGTACAGTTTACTTACGATGTTCGAATATTAGTCGTCGCGTCAGAGTACAGTATAGTCTCACAGTATGTATCGTGGTGAAGCGACAGCTTACCTCTCGTATTTCGTTTAGTGACTAAGATTGATCCACAGATCACTCCCAAGTGAGTTGGAAGTGATCTGTGGATTGATCGGATACTCCTTCCCTCTACCCATCCTTTTCCTGCCGCTCGCGTTCTAATTTGATGGACCCGTAACAGATCCATGATTCAAGCATAATGAATGTCGATGACAGTTACTTGTTTGCTCGACATATGCAATTAAAATATCGGGTTCGAATCTTTTGTCAGATAACTTTAAAAGTCAACACGATCGAAATTCATAATAGCTGATCGTGTGATGCTTATGTTAGAGGTAAACGCAAAAAACTTTCAGCTTTTATAACATGATGCAAGTCTGGCGGCTACGAGCTCTCGGTTTATAAGACATGTGATATTTTGAATTTTGTTCAATAAAATGCAAAAAGACGTAATACATACATATAGCCCAGTCGCTTCATCATATAGCCCAGTGCATTTTCATAAATCTCTTTGATGGACAGACAATTCTAATAGGTTTAAAATTTGGTTAGAAGTACGATGAATCTGTACTATTCTATAATTGTACTACTCTCGCATTGAAGATGCACGCAGAATGATACATAATACGCACATAAATATATTGAAATGTGATTTTATATTCGTTTCCGTTTATCTATACATATAAATAAAATTGAAGTCTGTATTTTTTTTTTATTGCAATGTATGACGAGACGAGCAAGCCGTTCGCCTGATGGTAAGCGATACGACCGCTCATAAACAGTAGCAACATTGCACTGCGCTCGCCATCCTGAGACATAAGATGTTAAATATCAATATGTCCAGTAGTTACACTGCCTACAATGTCCTTCAATCCGAAACACAACAGCGCATTTACGCAGTGTTGTTTCACGGGAGAAATAGACATTGCGGTGGTACCTACCCAGATGGCCTCTCACATATGAGAGTCCTACCACCAGTAAATTGAAAATAAAAAAAAAGTCTAACTACATATCGTTATATACACGATACCTATAACTAAAATGACCTTAGATTTTTTTTTGTCTGTCTGTCAGTCTGTTTGTTCCGGCTAATCTCTGAAATGGCTGGACCGATTTTGACGGAACTTTTATTGTCAGGTAGCAGATATAATAAGGAGTAACTTAGGCTACATTTATTTTAGAAAAAATATTATATTTAAGAAAAATAAAGTTTTTGTTAAATTCCACGCGGACGAATTCGCGGGTACAGTTAGTTATCAATAAAAATAAATAAAAGAGACATAAATGCTTGAAGAAATCATGTACTGCCGACACATAGGGTTCTTCTGAAACCAATGTGAAACCATAAAATTATCATGATCTTTAAAACTGTGTGTGTTCTGAATTCTGTATTTGCAAGTTTTCTCAAATGTACTTACAACAAAAGAAAACCAGGTGTGAGTAAATTAATCCTAAAGAAAAATTAACAATAGCCTGAAAGAGTAAGACTACATAGACGGTGCACAAAGCTTTCTCGCCACAAGTGCTAAGTGTATTTAAGAAGTGAATAGTGTTTGCCACTCGCATTATATAGCTGTGCAAATGTTTAAAAATATGTAGCAAGATGAGTTAATACATTATAAATATTTGAGATGGTGCGCGAGACGCTGAAAGCACGATGGCCGCATATTTACGTATCAAGTTTTGTTGGGTGCTTCAATTGTAGGGCTGCCTTGCGTTTAATAACAATTTAATATTTTATAAGTATATTTTGGTTGAATGATGATATGAACAGGTGTCTTAAATAGGATCATAATTCTGCTTGGTTGCAGAAATAAGTATTCTAACTAATCATTTTTAAAACATGTGAATGACATAAAAATGTGTTACATTTATCCCAAGCGTTCAAAATTAAGTGAATATAAAAGTATATTAAACTAAATAAAATGAGTTACATATATCTAGAGAATATATTAATATCAGCATCTAACCGCGTAAATCGCGTATGCCAAATTAACTTATTAAGTATGCGTCAATATGCTGATCAATAAAAAAATCACTATTTCAATTCCCTTTTCTTTGAATAAACATAGCATTATCATCATCGTCATGATCAGCCTAAATTGTGGTTCACTGCTGGACATAGGCCTTCTCCAAATTGCGCCATTTTACTTTGCCTTCGGCTGGTCGCGTCCAGCATCTGCCAGCGACTTTTCGCAAATCGTCACTCCACAAAGCTGGCGGGTGTCCTATACTACGCTTGCCAATAGAGATCTCTATTCAAGAACACGTTTTCATCAGTGATTATCGGTTCACATTAATTTACATTTAATAAGTATTACATGCATTATGTTGAAATCTAGTGCGCCAACCCTACAACGCAACGCTAAGATGGCCGGCTTCGATCCTCTCCGATATAATGCAGCAATTGTGAACTCGCCTGCCTCAGCGACATAAAACAACTATTGCAGTATATACATGACATCTGCTCGGATTCCCGATGATTTGCTACGTATTGTTATGTAAATAAATGCAGCTTGTAAGCTGCTGGGAATGATAGATGAGACAAATAATATCCATGTACCTATATAAATATCATAGTTACATTTATTTAAAGATTACACATATTGAAATAAATACGATGGAGGGGGATTATTTATTTATCGATAAACAACTTTTGGAGAATATCGGTAAAGATAAAAAATCAACTTTAGTTTACAAATTTAAGATACTTTGATAAGTTTACGGCCATTTCACAAGTCACAAATAAGCTATTAGAATTATTGATTTCCACAGAATGCCCTCTGCTGAAAAAACTAGATCCTAATCGGTTCGTTCGTTTAGGAGTTATAATACCAAAGATAGTCACACAAATACACACGTCAAACGTAAAGAACCCCTCTTTTTGCATCGAGGGTTAAAAATACGTTTTCGCACAAACTTTCCGGAGGCTGGCATTCTGACATCAACTACAACCTTTTCAAAATGTTTGAAAAACATTCTACAAACAGACAGGACCGGTAATTTTTTACTAAATCGATTGCTCTAGAATAAATGAAACCCCTCGTATTTAGTAATCTGTCAAATGAACTATTTAAAATATTGTGTCGAAATGACACGAAAGTAGAACAGAACTCGAGTACGTCCAACGTTCAATATTATTTTGGGACGGCACGAAAACAATTTTGCGCAAGTACATTTTAACGAACATAAAATGTGAATACAAAAGCTTCAATGTGCATAAAAGAGAATTATGTATGGCAACACAGAGCTGCCCGGATTATTTGCTTAAATTTTAGCACTTACATTTTTAATGTCGCGAACAAGCAAAGAAATCTTGGCTCGATTCTTTTATCTCGATTTTTCAAACGGCGGAAATACTCTATTGTCTTAAATAGCTGGAATAGCCCGCTAGACTATAGTACGAGAGATGACAACCAAAATTTTTGTATCATAGCAATACGGCCACAACCGCATTAAATTGATAGATTTGATTATTTCGAACTCGAAAATACCAATTTCAGACATTTTTCGCGTAGCGTTTGACCGCACTGTATTTTCAAAAATGTCAACAAATTTTACGACTGTACCATTGCAATCTGTCTGATTTTCTGATTGTAGTTATATAATAGCTCTAAGATACCGAAAACATATTTTTCAGAAGTCAATAGTGTAGCGCGAACCCAAAAAATAATTTAGAAAAAATTAAAAATGAGACAAAAAAATATGATGATAGCAATCCATCTGAAAATATTTTTTACGGGTAAATTAGGATTAGTTACTAGGAAAAAAAAATATTTTCCGAAGAAAATTTGGATGCATCAAATTTGAGACCATTCTAAATATGTTAAGGAATTTTACCGATCGGTATTATAGCAATCTGTCTGAAAATTGTTGAACTTCATGAAATTAATTAACCAGATGTAAAAAAAAATATATATCAGAAGAATTCAGTGTAGCACCTCCTTTATCAGACAACTTTTTGATATCGACCGTGTTGAAGTGTGGCTGATTACAAGTCGGGCAATCACCTTACTTTTGTCTTGCCAAAATAGAGCGCAGGCAACGTATATATGCTATAAAAACGTCTATAATAGTTGATAATTTTGAATTCTTAAAAACCTACTCTTCCGTCCCCGAAAACTTCATCAATGGCAGATGAGCAAACCATGCCTATAATTGGGAATAGAAGAAAAAAACGTCCGTGAGCCCTCGGACAACCAGCGACACACCCACGTCCGCCTGAGCAACTTATAGTTTGTTGTCACTTTAAGTGAGCGTTATTTCAACGGTTGGTGAGTGACTATGTATAGTAAGAGAGTGGCAGGAGCATAACATGCAAAAAACCATTCCTACCGCAGCAGGAACGTAAGAAGCGCTCAGGCATGGGCCAAAAGCGACTCCAAAACATTCTTTTCTCTTTTGAGAGTACATGCGACATCTAAAATGTCTGAAAACATTTTTTTTTTTAATCCTGTCTTATTTACGAACGGTAGAAAAAAAAAGACGGGTTGCACTCCGGGAGTGCCGGCAGAAGTGAAAACTTGATTATTAACGTTGAGCATGTTTGATATTTTGGAATGGTTAGGGAATAATTTTGCACCAATCGCTTTATCAGTATAAAAGTACTATCATTTATGTGGTAGAATACAATATTCATTTATTGCGCTATCGTACACAAACATGACAATTTATATTACATTAAAAATTTAACACTTTAAAACTATTACAATTATTTTACATTAAAAAGTTTATCTCTCCGAAAAATCAACTTTCATCCATAATTTCAACAACTTTTTCACCATCATCATTACCAGAACTATCATCGCCAATCTCTAAAACTGATACGATAGGTTTATGGTAGCTGAAGTAAGAAACGAACAGTTTTGATTCGAACCTATTTAAATGTCTAATAAAGACCGCATCAATAGTAGTTTTGTATTTCGTTGTGCTAAGATTGCGATCATTCGACATAGTTAAACCAAATTCATTATTTAAAAATTCAATTAATAGTTGATTTTTATCGTCTGCGAAGTTTATGTTGAAATCTCCACTCAAAATCATTGGCAATTCATCAAAGCTTTATAAACTGACAGCTAACTGACAGCTGTCTACTCTCCATCCGTCTTACGCTTTTCGTCTTACGATCAGGTCACGTGTCCTGACGCGAGTTTAAGATTTTATACCCATTACAGAAAAAGTGCTCAACGCCGCTAAAGAAGTTTTCACTTCAAAAATACCGGGGGAAGACCGTGGGTACAGATTGCAAATTACATATAATTTTAGACTGCTGCCCCAGCCTGATCCCACGGCTGGCTACGATCATGCATATGAGAGACCTACCACCGGTATATAGTAAAAATAAGAAAAATCGTATTTTGCCTGCTCTCGATTGTCGAGCTCGTCAAGACGATTCCTCTGACTCCAAACACGGGGGGTTTACTTTAAGAAATGACGGAGTTATGCCTGGACAAATATTTTCGGGGAGAGAGGGAGGAATTTGGGGATTTGGTTGGGGCTAATCTGTAGAGCTCACCGAGCCGGTTCCAACGATACCAAACTCGGTGGGTCTACGATCTATATTGGCCGAGATAGGATTGGGGGGGGGGTGAGGTAAATTTTCGGGGTGGGAGTAAGGGGAGGGGGGGGGAGGAAGGTTTCGTGGGGAGGCTAACTTAAATTAATTTTTTGGAGGTAAAATAATTTTTTTTGGGGGGGTAATTTTTTGCGTAATTTGGTATTTCTGGCGGGGTCAATTTGTAGCCCTCACCAAGACGGTTCCGAGGATACCAAACTCGGTGGGTCTACGACCTATGTTGGCCGAGATAGGATTGGGGGGGGTGAGGTAAATTTTCGGGGTGGGGGTAGGGGAGGGGGGGGGAGAGGTTTCGTGGGGAGGCTAATAGGCACTATTTCGGAATAAGGGTGGGGGAAGGCAGGGGGGGGGGGGCTATGGGACAATTTTGGAAAAAGTGGGTGAAACTGAAAAAAAAAACGAAACAGTAGGCCCAGGCATACATTTTCGCCGCGCTGTAGAGAGGGGATAGCTGTCTACTCTCCATCCGTCCTACGCTTTTTCGATCAGGTCACGTGTCCTGACGCGAGTTTAAGATTTTATACCCATTACAGAAAAGTGCTCAACGCCGCTAAAGAAGTTTTCACTTCAAAAAACATTCGGATTGCTATAATACAGATCGGCTAAATTTGTTGACATTTTCAAAAATTTGCTTCAGCTATATACTACGAAGTGGCAGTGGGCCGGGCACATAGCTCGTAGAACCGATGGCCGTTGGGGCCGAAAGGTTCTCGAGTGGAGGCCACGTACAGGCAAGCGAAATGTCGGACGCCCGCCTACAAGGTGGACGGATGATCTTACTAAGGTCGCAGGAAGTCACTGGATGCAGGCCGCTCCCAACAGGTCATTGTGGAGATCCTTGGGGGAAGCCTATGTTCAGCAGTGGACTTCCTGTGGCTGATATGATGATGATGATGATATACTACGCGCAAAATGTCTGAAAACCAACTTATTCGTCATAAAATTATAAAATCTATGTACATTTCTAATATCAGACGTATTGCTATGATAGCAACTGCCTTTTTTTGGACAAAGCAGAAATAGCCTCACATGCAATTGCTACACTTTTGACCGTTACTACCTACCTAGTCGGGTTGAGAATAACATAATCTAACGATTTTATAAAGTTTCGACCGTATTGCTACGATACATGGTTTTGGTCGTCATCTCTGGGACTACTAGGATAGTATAATAATTATACATTAAATATTAAATATTATCTTACCAGACGACTTAATAAAGGTTGCATGAAATCTTTGAGCGAGGCAGTGGACTCTTTTATGCCGTTAAATAGCTTTAATATGTTTTAGAAGCAAATTATGAAAAAATCTACTTATACCTGAAAATTTTCTGAAGAATTTCAAAAGCCTACCAACCCGATTTATATCTGAGAAGGAGACAAAAGCTTTAATTACTCAGCATTGAAATGTATACTTAGCTAAAGGTACTCCACTTTGGATTATAGAGATCATATTTTGGTTGTTTCCCATACTTGCTACGCTTGGCAGGAGAGTTGAAGATGACGCGACGTATGTTTTGGGGTATTTTATTTATTCCCTATTCAAATTCTCCTTTTACGAAACCAGTGCAATTGTTAAAAACATTTTATTTTACAAACAAGCAAAGAAATCACGACTATAAGGACTTATTGCTTGAATTCGTTGGTTTACTTCAAATGTCGAGGTAAAATCCGTTTTCTACGTACAAAATTAGATAAGAGGTTTTCAAGTTCCAATTTATAAAACGGACTGGTCGTTTATGCGCATTTCTGTTCGCTTCTATAATAAAATCTTAAAAGATGTCGAGTTTTCTGTGGTAATTGAATAAAAATTGTTTTACGGCGTCGCCGACTTGGCAGTTTTCTATTTTTAGCGCACAAGTCAAGCAAGTCGTTTATATGTATTTGTTTTTACGATACTATTCTAGAAATGCTTCCCGCCACCTAATGTTACATGATTTAGGTTATTAGTTCAGAATGCTGGCACAATAGAGGATTTGTAGCAACCAAAAAAATGATTCATCAGGATCTATATAGTTATGAGAGCCTTCGCAGACCGTAAGTAATAGTAATATTTTATTTTTAATATGTTATTTTATTCATTAAGGACAATGTAATAACATAAAATTAAAATAAATTAACAAAACAGTAAATTAATTACATTAGTTTCTGTTGCCACTCCATGCATTAACATTCGGGAAAAAAATATAAATTTAGAATATGAATTTATTAAAAAATTATATAAATAAACCTAATAGTCATATACAATATAGTCCAGAACTAGCACTAAAGCTACAGACCAATGTCACCGACCCACCGGCGTATGTCGGCAACGTATTGTCGGCGGGCTAGATGGCGACTTTCTGGTGACTCACTGTACGTTGTTGCCGACATTATTCACAAAGCATGGGGTGCTTACAACGATTACTTATTCTCAAGCACCCTAGCTTTTTAACAAAAAAATGAATGTATTTCACTCCATTTTCTAATCATTAATTCATTATCAATTATTATTAATTTTTTTAGTTGGGTCTTCTATTAAAGCTAGTATTTTTAGTTTTGTAAACTAATAGTAAATTTATTTTATGCTTGTACTTTAATAAATAATTTAATAAGTAAACACAAATATTAATCAAATATGTACTTGTATGTGATTATTGAATATACGAGCAAAAATGTGTCGGCTTTTCCATTTATGTTTGTGTAAATATATGCGTTAATATGTACTGTAGACGCCTTATAGGCGTGGGATGTAAAATAAAACTCGGTAAATAAGAAGCAGAAATACTATAAACACTTATTAAGTTGATGTGAGGGTATTTTAGCAAAGGCCTGAGGCTTGCCAAGGGCGGGTCTGGGCTTGTAAATTCGGCGAAACACGCTCTGTGCCAAATTATTTAAGTCTTGCCTTAGAAAGGCTTACAGGTAACCTACAAAGCTTGTTTATAGAGAATTAGATTTAAAAAAACTTTCTAAATCACTTTATATTACTTTATATCATAAAAAAATTAGACAAAGAAGCTTAATAAGATGAAATGTGCCTTAATAACACAAATATTTTATTGAAAAAGGCACACCAACGACATAATTATTGTATATTGAAGATTTTGTATGATTACAATCATGGATAAACTACTGATGTACACATCAATTAAAGGTTGTAGTTACAATATTACCGAGCAAGCCTTAATGAAGAAAGTGAATTATTAATGCTATTAAATACATAACTCTACTAACACGAAAAAGTATACCCAATTCCTTTTCTTCTAGAAATCCGTTCTTAGTATTTACTCGGTACTTTTTTTTTATTGCTGTGAATGACGAGACGAGCATGCCGTTTGCCTGATGGTAAGCGATGCGACCGCTCATGAACAGTAGCAAAACCAAACAACACCTTGAATTACAAAGCAATGCTTGGCATTCCACTGCGCTCGCCATCCTGAGACGTATAGATTTTTAGTCTCAACATGTCCAGTGGCTACAATGTCCTTCAATCCGAAACACAACAGTGCATTTAAACTGCTGTTTGACGGAAGAAATTGACGTTGCGGTGGTACCCACCAAGGCAGCCTCTCACATATGAGAGACCTACCACCAGTACATTTAATAATTACTAAAATATTCTCGTAATATGCACCCTTATCAAGATATCGTATTGTTCCGTAGTAGTTTAAATACGTAAACTTACGTAGTTTCTACTCGAGACACAGAAGTCTGTATCGCATGTTTCTCAGAAATGGCTGTGTACGAGTGCAAAGCGGTGCACTGGATGTTAAGTTTGAGTTGGAATTGTTGTACACTTATTTAATATCTTTCACAAGATGTTCTTAATGTTAAAAAGATAATCAACCGGTAGTGAGAACTAGACGCGACAGTCTTAGTAAGAAACTATTCCTGTATCAGCCCATATTCGTCCCACTGCAGGGCACGGGCCTCCTCTACAATCGACAGTATGATTGAGAGTGGTAAGGCCATATAGTCCACCACGCTGGCCTAGTGCGGGTTGGCGGACTTACATACCATAGAAATTTTTGTGAATTGCTATGGTATGCAGGTTTCCTCACGATGTTTTCCTTCACCGTTTTAGTGCGTGGTGATTGACAATCAATACACACATGACTCCGAAAGTCAGCGGTGTGCCCTGGGATTCGAACCCGCGACCACCGTGAACATGTTGGCAGTCGCGTCTAGTCCGTTTACCAACAGGCCACCACGAAAAATTAGTATTCGGTCATACAATACCGAATAGGTGGCATTAGAAAAATTATACTTATAGAGATTATTTACTAAAGTACTGTACTATCCCGCCCGCTCACCCATGGTGTTTTTTGTAAGCCACAATCAACAGCAAACTGTTCACTCTTACCCTAATAAGCTTGTTTTTAAATCGCTGTTAAATTAAACAAAAAAAAAGGAGCTGGAAACAAATTGAACTCTATAGAAATAAGTCTGCTCCTTAAACGATTGACGCGAAATAATTTTAAAATCGTTATAAATAATTGGGCATGAAATTTAGTACACACTTACCTTTTTATTGTCTTCTTTATCTCGGTAGAGAATCACGCGTACATACTTTGTAAGACGATCCGAAATTATATGTACGTAAACTATCTTCGAAGGATAGCACAAAAGTCAACGTTGAAAAAATTGCAGTTATGTTATGTTGCATAACTACAAATACGAAAACATAAGACACGAAAGCGAAATTAGTTTGACATGCTTAAATGGTTAACAGAGTAAGATAAACTGTATGCCATAGAGTGGCATAAAAGTCCGAAATAATTGAGATTAAATTGTAGACGCTTACCTTTTAATGTCTTCTAGGTCTAAAAGGCAGTGTTGGAAACTTGCACTGGTCATACATTTCCATAATAAACAAAATCGCGACAACAAAATCAATTAACCAATAAATTGTAGAAAAAAATACAGAATCTATTCTAAAACAATTGTGACTTGCAATGAATGCAAAACAGCTAAAGTTCAAAGGTTTCCGAAAGTTTTATAACAAGATATTAAGCCTTATACCTACGTTTTTTAAAATTAAATATAATAAGCACCGGGAATATTATACAATTGTGTATTACATATCCGTGAGTCAATAGATAGGTACTCAAGTACCTACTTATTGTAATATAGCCTATAAATTTGAGTTTTGAAGAGAATCGGGCCGAAATTGAAATGGCTTCGAATATGATCGGGGTAGCGTAGATACAAAATTTGATGAAGGATTGGAAACAAAAATACAACTAAGTCGTTGAGGTATTACAGCTAACATTTCGAACAAATCTATGTGCATTGTCCATGTACCAACCAGTACCGCGTACCAGTAACTTGGTGGAGCGAGAGGAAAGATAATTTAATAGCGTAAGTGTGGCAGGGAAAGAAATAGTGGTACATATGTCTTATAAATAACCCTGTTTGTTTGTAATGTCCACTCTGATATAATATCTCAATGGCATACAATCTACTCACTTACCTTCTGACATCTTCTTCATGCAGGCCGCATCACAGAATTGCCGAGTGCTGCACAAAGATACATAGCTTATTAGACAAAATATCAGCACCAAAAAAAAAAAAGAAAAAGTACCCACCCTTTTAATAATAAAGTACGTAAATGCGTTTTGGAAACTCAAATTGACTGAAATGCTATTATAGGCAAGATAGTCGACTAGACATAGTTACAAAGTAAAATAAGTCATTTACTTAATATACTTACATACTCGTCTTTTTGATGTCTCCTCGTGACTCGATCGTATTGCACTTTCAACAATCACTGCACTACAGATACACTAACCACTTACACTTGCTTAATTCAGTTAACCACGGAACCACAACACAAATTTATCATCACTATCACACGCTATGACATCGTTTTATCCGCGACGGATTAACACTCATACTTAGTTGAAGGTTTGTCGGAACCATGGTCGGAACCTTATTACCCACCGCACTAAAACCGACACAGAAAATAAAACTAAAACAAGAAATTTACACAATTTTAACAATATAACATGCAATAAAGTCTGATTTAAATTATATTCGCGACGGAAACACTAATGTGCGTGGGTACATGTATTCGGGACCTTATATTTCGCGCGCGTGCCGTAGACTTGTAGACGCCATGCTAGATTACATTGTTGCATTTAATGGCGCCAATTTTAGGCGTAATTCGCGACGGAATCAACTTACTCACGGACTGCAACAATGTTTCGGTAGCGTATTGAGGAATACGGTAAGCAAATAATAAAATAATCGTGGCGCGCCACGCGTACCTACCGCGTGCGACACTTTGCCGCCAATTTGGAGTTTTAAATAATACGCATTGGAAATCTCATAAAGCCTTATAATATTAACTAAGGATTTCTAAAATAGTATCCAAGTGGTTTTATTTTGTGAAACCTGTTCATAAATACAGTATTAAATCGTCAGTCGTTCTTTTCATCAATAAGAAAAAATAACGTTGAGCATGTTTGATATTTGGAATGGTTAGGGAATAATTTTGCACCAATTGCTTTATCAGTATAAAAGTACTATCATTTATGTGGTAGAATACAATATTCATTTATTGCGCTATCGTACACAAACATGACAATTTATATTACATTAAAAATTTAACACTTTAAAACTATTACAATTATTTTACATTAAAAGTTTATCTCTCCGAAAAATCAACTTTCATCCATAATTTCAACAACTTTTTCACCATCATCATTACCAGAACTATCATCGCCAATCTCTAAAACTGATACGATAGGTTTATGGTAGCTGAAGTAAGAAACGAACAGTTTTTATTCGAACCTATTTAAATGTCTAATAAAGACCGCATCAATAGTAGTTTTGTATTTCGTTGTGCTAAGATTGTGATCATTCGACATAGTTAAACCAAATTCATTATTTAAAAATTCAATTAATAGTTGATTTTTATCGTCTGCGAAGTTTATGTTGAAATCTCCACTCAAAATCATTGGCAATTCATCAAAGCTTTATAAACTGACAGCTAACTGACAGCTGTCTACTCTCCATCCGTCTTACGCTTTTCGTCTTACGATCAGGTCACGTGTCCTGACGCGAGTTTAAGATTTTATACCCATTACAGAAAAAGTGCTCAACGCCGCTAAAGAAGTGTTCACTTCAAAACAACAAAAACGCGCGTATGTGCTTATGTGCGTACGTAACAAGTTACATGTTCTTAGTTTTAAGACAAAGGTAAAACTAAGTGATAGTTTACCTTAATATGTAATCATATATACACATGTATATTTACGAATAAATATATTTTTTATCTCCGCTGCTATTCTTTCCAATTCTAACTCTGAATTTAGTTAATTATGTAGAAGGGTGGTCCCTTAGATAACGATTTTGAGGCCAATCGGACCAATAAATAAAAGTTCAAAATGGCGCCCACAGTTTTCCTTTCTGACTAATGATTTCGATTATCAGAACAAAGTGTCCCTCAGCCATCGATTTTGAGACCATTGCATCAATAAAAATCACTTTTATAACGAATTTTTACATTCACCACCATTTATAATTTACTCATAAAACACATTAAAAACGAACACACAGAATGTACATTTATGGATTATATGTTTTTATTTGATATATAATGCGTATTGTATATAATATACCGGGTATCTCAAGACTGCTACCGAAAACGAAGCCGGATGGTAGTTTTAGTGACTACAAACACAATGCAACCAAAAATTTCGAAAAGAAACGCGACAATTATATTTTATGATTTTTTAAATATCTTCATTTTTGGGTGGTAAATCCATAGTTTTTGCTAAAATAATAATTTTAAACACTTTTATGCCTTAGATTATTTATAAATAAAAGGGTATACACTATTATTTTAGGAAAAAATGTATTTACCACCCAAATATGGTCATAAGAAAAAAATTACAAAAAAAAATGTTGCTTTTTTTTGCAACTTTTTCTGTTGCATTGTGTCTGAAGTCGCTTAAACTACCACCCGGCTTCGTTTTCGGTAGCAGTCTTGATATACCCGGTATATAATGCGTATAGGGAGTAACTAAATTACGGGACGTTCAGTAATCCTAACGTTTACTCGCTTATTTCCTTATTTTCACTGTCATATTAAAAAATGATGTCATCATAGCTTCAGTGTTGTAAAATGCAAAGCATGTCATCATCATCCCGTTGCAGTCCACTGCTGGACATAGGCAGAGGCCTACCTCACAAGGTCATAGAGGCCGGATTGCTTATTTATGCATCCAGTCGCTGCTGGCCCTTTTGTGTAAGTCGCCCTACCCTACTTCTGCCAAGAGGTGATCTCCACTCCAGAATAGTTCTGAAAGCTAGTGGATTGAAGTGACAATAGGCTGACCATAATTATGTGGCAGAACAGACAACAGCTGGAGTAAGCGTGTTCTACAGTGGGGACCTCTTTTTGGCAAACATAGTCGATAGAACTCTATAAATATATTGCTTAGTATATAATATTAATCTGGAGATACAACTCTCAGCTCTATAAATCAGATATAACATATAACACTGCCACCATAAAAAAAACAAACCAGTAACGGTTTATGTATCTAAAACTTGGGTAATATTAATCATCATGTTGTCACTCGTCATACTCGAAGCTAGCGGGAGGGATGTAGATGAGTCGGTAGTAATTATATATTGGTTGATATGAAATATGTCAATGGTAGTGTGTGACCTTGGAGAATTTATAATATAGAGGGAGCGTTGTTATCATTTGCTTCTTCAAAAACGTTGATATTATCTTGTTTGTAACGTTGGTAGCGCTTCTATAATGGTAAAAATTGAATTAATTATTTCACCACAAGTTGGTATAGATTTTAGTGATAACCGAAAGTATATTTATTTATTATCCTTTTAAAACGAAGTTCAGTGGAATTAAATAGTCCTTAACACTTCCTTTTATTTTTCTTTTCTATGTAAATCTTGCATGTTGTACAACCTTTCGACATTCAGCCTAGAAGGGCAGAAAATGGTCGCACGACAACACCATTTTTATCTACCTTTTTGAAGTACCAACGCCACAAGTCAACACGTTCCATGAATCAATACAATACATTAAAAACCAAAGATTTACCAAAACTATAATTTATCGACTAATTAGTGTAACAAAAAAAATGCACAAACTTAAATCCAAGGTCACACATTTTCCAAAATAATATTGCTAAAACAACTACAAAATAAATATTTTAATTTCATTGATCCATTCTACAACTCCCACTAGCATTAATATTCAACATGGGGAAACAAACAAATTATTTATTACTGTGTCGCCGACATAAACATAACCTGATTTATGAGCAAACAATGGTCTTTGTTTCCTTATCCGGGAAGCCAGGCTTGTAGGGATACCCGGGTCGCAGGGTTTGTGACTTCCCGGTTTGATAAACTTGCCCGATCCCATAGCATCGAGTGACGTCAAGTAGTTCTGAAATAATCTGCTTCGGATGGTTGGTACTCCACGATTATTAAATATATCACTGTCACCCAAGTTTTAGGGTTGCGGGGTTGTTTTTTATGATGGCACTGTTATATCGAAGGTCTGATTTATTTATAGTTGTATCCGCAGTTTGTCATCTGCCCACATACTTTGAGAGTTTTATCTAAAATTTCACTTCCTAAAAGTAAAATTCTGAGATGCCTTCTTTTTTAAAGGTGACGGACGAAATTTCATAGTGTTGGGCCTAGTCTGACTGTATTAGTTTATGCATTATTTTATAGGGATAAGACAATTATACCAATAATATTACTTATATAAAAATAAAGCTGCTTACTGGGAGTAAAGAAATAATCAATACATTGTAGTACAAGAAATCATTTTTTTTTTGCATAATATCTCAAAATCACATGGCGTACTGCTTCTTCTGCGTTTCTTATGTTTTTCAATACTATTTTTGATACAAATACCTAAATGATATAGTTTTATAACTTCTTCTTCTTCTTCTGCTTCAGCCTATATATCCACCCAATGCTGAGTTTAGGCCTCTAGTAATGCACACCAGGTTAGTCTGTCCAGGGCAATCGTCATCCACCTTCTTCCCGCCACGTGAACCAGAGCGTCGGTCCACCTCGTCAAAGGTCTGCCCTGTTTCTATAACCGGTTCTTGGTCTCCATTCAAGTACTGATTTACTCCATCTGCCATCATTCCTGCGGCATATGTGGCCCGCCCATTTCCACTTTCGTCGAGCTATAGTTAGGCTAATGTCTATGAGTCCGGTTCGTCTCCGTATTTCCGTGTCACGGACTCCTTCTTGGAGACAAAACACCTAACATAGCCCGCTCCATGGTTCTCTGAGTGACTTGCAATGTGTGGATCAGTTGTTGTGTGAGCGTCCAGGTCTCGGCCCCATATACCATTACCGGGAGGACACATTGGTTGAATGCTCTTCGTTTCAGGTTCATAGGTATGTCTCCTTCGAAGACGTCAGAAAACTTGCTGAACACGCCCCATCCTAACCGAATACGGCGTTGGATTTCTTTCTCCTGGCCGTTCTTATCTAGGCTCACTAATTTCCCCAAGTAGACATATTCCTCTACTGCTTCTAGGGAGTGACCGTGTACAGTAATGTGGTTGGCATCGGTGTTTTTGCCCATAATTTTAGTCTTGCTCATGTTAATTTTAAACCCACCATTATAGACACGTCATAGAGCTCTTCTCCATGTCCAAAGTCTCTGTTGTTTCTTGTGGAAATACGTATTCATAGTATATAGGCTGAGTTGTGCCAGGTAATTAGCTAAAGTATCACCTCTTGAATTCTCTGTCCCAACCCAAACCTGCCCACATAATCCTCATTTTCCCGGTGCCCACCCAATTTTGCGTTAAAATCTCCGAGCACGATCGTATAGAAACACGGATTCGAGGTTGAAGCGCTGTTGATATCTTCGTAGAATTGAGCTAATTCTTCGTCTGAGTGTGAGGAATTTGGTGCATACACTTGAATAACTTTAAGGGTGTAGCGTTTATTCAAGTCAAATGTAGCATATATGACCCTAGGTCATACTGCAGAGACATTCCGTAGAATTGTCGTGATTGAGGTGTTTATTAAAAATCCAACTCCTCATTGCGATTTATCATCGTAGCCATTAAAGTAAAACAGCTGACCAGATGTTAATTTTACTTGGTTTTCGCCTCTTCGCCTTACCTCACTCAAACCAGTAATGTCCCATTTTATTTTGTTCAGTACTTCGGATTCCAATTCTTGGTAGCGTTCCTCTGTGAGTAGGGTCCTTACACTATACGTAGATAAGTAGATGTGATGGCATCCGTGTCCATTCTCCCAGAGATTCTTCGCACCCTCTGTCCTGTCGGATCCCCGACCGCTGCCGTAGCCGGGCCTAACAGGACCGCTGGGAACTGAGGGCCTTTCTTAATTTTGGCTGTGCCTAAAGGTAGTTGGCCTTAAAACGCCACGCTGGCCACTGCGGGTTGGCGAGTCTACTCTTTTTAGAGATTACTTCATTCTCACGGCTTGTAATAGCCGGCCTCGGTAGTGAGCCGAGGGGGTCAGGTTAGTTACCGCCACCTGATGCTCGGCGTTGTTACTCGTTTAGCACCACCCGGAGGGCACGTGTAGGGTATCGAGGGTAAAACCTACTGACGCGAGTAACTACCACCCTCCTTATAACTTAACTGATAATAAAATAAATAGTATGCAATACTGCAGAGCACCGGTGCGAAAAAACTCAAAATCGATACTATTAATTTGGATAATAACATTGATTTAAAAACTAAGGATAGGCCCTTCAGTACATTTGGTACGTAAAAAAGATACCTGTGAAAATCGCGCCATCTGTTGGATTTTTACGTCCATGTCGGCCATGAAACCGCTATTCAATAATGCTAAAATAAATGTTTCCATCCATCCATCCATCAGCCAAAGGAAGTCCACTGCTGAACATAGGCCTCCCCCAATGATTTCCACAGAGACCTGTTGGAGGCAGCCTGTGTCCAGCGACGTCCCGCGACCTTTACCAGGTCGTCGGACCATCTTGTGGGTGGACGTCCTACGCTGCGCTTTCCGCTACGCGGCCTCCATTCGAGCACTTTCCGACCCCATCGGTCATCAGATCTCCGCGCTATGTGCCCTGCCCATTGCCACTTCAACTTGCTAATCCGGTGGGCTATGTCGGGTTACTTTAGTTCTCCTACGGATCTCCTCATTTCTGATTCGATCTCGTAGGGAAACCCCGAGCATAGCCCTCTCCATAGCTCGTTGAGTGACTTTGAGCTTCCTAATAAGGCCCATAGTGAGAGGCCACGTCTCGGTGCCGTAAGTCATCACTGGCAACACACAACTATCGAAGACTTTCGATTTAAGGCACTGAGGTATTTTGGACGAGAAGACGTCGCGTAGTTTCCCGAACGCTGCCCAACCGAGTTGGATTCGACGATTGACCTCTCTCTCGAAGTTGGACCTGCCTAACCGGACCACTTGTCCTAAATAGACATATTCGTCAACAACTTCGAGAGTCGAGCCCCAACACCGATGGGAGTGGGCACAACATGGACATTCGACATGATCTTCGTTTTGTCCATGTTCATTTTAAGACCCACCTGTTGGGAGACTCGATTGAGGTCTTCGAGCATAGTGCTAAGGTCTTCCAGCGATTCTGCCAAGACTACAATATCGTCGGCAAACCGAAGGTGAGTGATATACTCGCCGTTGATGTTGATGCCGAATCCTTTCCATTGCAAGAGCTTGAAGGCGTTTTCCAGCGCGGCAGTGAACAGTTTCGGAGATATGACATCTCCCTGTCTCACGCCTCTCTGTAGTGGAATAGCCTTCGTACTCTGATCCTGTACTCGGACCGACATGGTGGCGTTGTTGTATATACACTTCAACGCTTCGATGTACCGATAGTCGATATGGCACCGCTGGAGAGACTGTAGCACAGCCCAAGTCTCGATCGAATCAAAGGCTTTCTCATAGTCCACAAACGCTAAACAAAGCGGCAAGTTATATTCCTCGGTTTTTTGTATAACTTGCCGAAGCGTATGGATGTGGTCTATGGTACTAAAGCCTTTTCGAAAACCGGCTTGTTCGGGAGGCTGGAAGTCATCAAACCTGCGTTCGAGACGATTTGTGATGACCCTCGAAAACAACTTATAGACATGGCTCAGGAGCGAGATGGGCCTGTAATTCTTCAGCAAAGTGTTATCACCTTTTTTGAAGAACAGTACCACCACGCTCCTGCTCCATGCCTCTGGCGTTGAGCCCTCGAGGAGAACGGAATTGAAGAGCTTCTGAAGGACTTTCAGTATCGGCGTTCCGCCCGCTTTCAGAAGCTCTGAAGTTATTCCGTCCTCGCCCGGCGCCTTGTTGTTTTTAAGTTGCTTCAGGGCCATCTCAATCTCACACAGGCTGATGTCCGGGATATCATCGCTAAAGTGTCGGATCAACTCGGCTCTCGGGTCTTCGGCCGAGCTAACAGCAGGTTTGGCAACCGAGGTGTAAAGCTGTCCGTAGAACCTCTCGATCTCCCTTAATACCTCTGCCCTCGTCGATACTACGCGGCCGTCCTCCGTCTTCAGCCTAGACAACTGGCTTTGCCCAATAGACAAGTCTCTTGCAAACACTTTGGAGCCTCCGTTCCGCTCGATTGTCTCCTTAATGCTCACAGTATTGTGAGCACGGACATCGTGTCGCAAGGACTTCCAGATCTGTCTATTGAGCCGCCGATATGCTTCGGCGTCAACGGAAGACTGCAGCGTCAAAGATCGACGTTCGGCCATGAGGTCCAGAGTGTGGATCGAGAGTTTTTGTGGTCTATCTCTACGGCGAGGTCTAAAATACTTAGATCCCACCGTATGGACAGCTTCTACCAAACCGCTGTTTAGCTCGTCCACTGCAAGGTTTTCTCCTAGACAATCAAAGCGATTTGTCAGCTCGAGTTGAAAGCTCTCGGGGTTTTGGATATGGGCGCGAGTAGGTCGGAGCGTAGACTTCATCAAGCGACGCCTTTCCGATTGGACATTGATATTCAGGGTGCCCCTAACCATTCGGTGATCACTGCCGGTTTTCACCCTGTTGATCACAGAGACATCTCTGAATATCCGTCTATTCGTCGTCAAGATGAAATCTATCTCGTTTCTCGTAGAACCGTCAGGACTCAACCAGGTCCATTTCCTGTGAGGCGGCTTCTGGAAGAAAGAGTTCATCGCAAAGAGTCCCTCTTTCTCCAGAAAGTCGGCCAGCCTCTGACCCCTGGGGTTCCGTTGCCCATGTCCAAATTGCCCCACTTTCAACTCTGCATCGCTTCCCTTGCCCAACTTTGCGTTGAAGTCTCCCATAACAACATTGAAGTAGGTTTTGGAAGTATGTATGGCCCGACTTATGTCCTCATACATTTCCTCTACTTCTTCATCTGGGTGTGTCGAGGTCGGCGCGTATACCTGTATGACCTTCAACGAATATCTTTTAGATATTCTGAGTATAAGGTATACTACCCTGCTCGACACACTTTCGATGGATACGATGTTGTTGATGAGAGACTTGTGGACGAGAAATCCGACACCTCCTCGGGACTGTTGGTCGTCCCCCCGGTAGAAGAGCAGGTTACCAGACTTCAGGGTTATCGTATCCTCCCCGATTCTTCGGACTTCCGATAACCCCAGAATGTCCCAGTGTAACCTGCTCAATTCTTCTTCCAGTTCGACAATCTTCTCGTCTGTCCTCAATGTGCGTACGTTGTGTGTTACCAGGGCCAGTCGTCGTCGGTGGGGGTGGTAGCCGGGGCCAACCCGGGGATTCTTAGCACCCCCTGCCCCACCGTAACCATGACCGCTACCATAGCCAGGAATAGTGGGGCTGCCGGGGACTGGGGGCCTGGTCTCTATTTGTGTCGCCATTGTGGGGGTATTTGCCGTTACTCGCCACGCTTGGCAGGCGGGTTGGCGAGCGCAGTAGGGGACTGACGTTAATGACGCTGCTGCCCGCCATTAACCGGGGAAAGGAAATAGGATTTGTGCGTAGAGGATGTTATAGGAAAGGAGAGTATGGCCTGAGGGAGTGGATACTGCAGTCACGGACGGGAAGTTAAGGTCACTGCAGTAGCTCGGGGGCCGAGGTCGCGTACTCGTAGCACCTATACTAGGACAGGCCATGACCACTAGATAGGAGCATCCCTGACCAAATAAATGTTTATTGACTTAAAATTATATCATTTTTACTTAGCGGTGATAAGAAATGTTATCTGTTTTTTTGTGAACTTTCGGTTATCTTTATTGCACCCACGCACGATAAATTAGGCATTTGTCGACGACTTACAGACCGGTGCGCTTTGTCACAACCACTTTTCGTACTCTCCGCCCCGTCCATATATTTTACGTCAATGGATAATAACCATATTGCATCTTTTTTTATTGATATGAATGGCGAGACGAGTATCCCCTTCGACTGATTGTAAGCGATACGACAGCTCATAAACAGTAGCAAAACCACACAACACCTTGAATTACAAAGCATTGCTTGGCATTCCACTGCGCTCGCCATTCTGAGACAAAATATGTTAAGTCTCAATATGTCCAGTAGTTACTCTGGCTACAATGTCCTTCAATCCGAAACACCATAGTGCATTTATACTGCTGTTTGGAGGAAGCAATAGACATAGCGGTGGTACCTACCCAGGCGGCCTCTCACACATGAAAGACCTACCACCAGTAAACAGTTCGTGGAACAAAATGGTGTAATATTGCTATCAAAATTGACATCTACTACATCAAACTACTCATTTATTTCCCATTGTCTATAACTATATTATTATTCTATAAGAAACAGAAAAAAATTGAAAATAATTTCTTTAAACATTTTATGAATGTAATGTCAGGCCCAAATTCACCAGTCTCCTTTGACAGTGTAAGCTTAGGAGGCAGGAGAAAAGAAATACGCACAAAAGTAATAATATAAGAACAGAACTTAACTGGCTAGAAATATGGTCTCTTAAACCACACCGTGGCTACGAGCAAACCTTTAGTAATTTGGTGTATGTAGACTGTACCATTATTTTGTTATGCTTTAAAATTTTATTTAATAAGGGATAAGAGATAGTTTCCTTTGTCATGGTATATCCTTTTTTTTAATTATAAATTGTTTGTGTTTGGAAATATTATGAAAAAGAAAAAGAAACAACTGATAAGTATACTTACTAATAAAAAAACCACTACAATTAAAAATTCTTGTAGAGTAAGGCTCCATGAAGTTTCTTATGCCTATTATTTTTAAAAATTGAAAATGGCGGCAAAGTATCGCTGGCGCCACGCGTCTTGCGCCGCTATCGTAGGTATTCAGTATTGGTATTTCAATGTCCTGTGGGTATCTCATATATACGCTACTGAAATATCTTTGTCGCTAATTGTTGGGTTGGGTTTAAAATTGACGCCATTGAATGCAGCAATGTAAATATTCTAGTATGGCGCCTACAAGTCTACGGCACGCGCGCGAAATGTAAGGTTCCTTACCTGCATCCATACATGAGTGTCATCCGTCGCGAATATCATTTAAATCTTCATTGCATACAATGTTATTAAAACAGTGAATATTCTTTCGTTTTAGTTTAAATTTCTAAGTTGGTTTTAGTGCGGTGGTTCATGAGGTTCTGAAAACCTTTCGACAAGTATGAGTGTTAAAATCCGTTGCGAATAAATCTAAATCACGACGTCAGTGAAAGTTAGTGTTCAAAAGTGGAAAGTGATTTGTGTTTTACTCCTGTGGTTTAGTGAATTAAGTTAGTGTTAGTGGTTAGTGTATTTGAAATGCAGTGATTGGTGAACGTGAAGCACGATGTAGTCTCGAGGAGACATCAATAAGGCAAGTAAGGATGTTTCATTCCCGCTCTTTGAATGACTTATTTTACTGTACCTATACCATTGTCCTGTGGATCGCCGTAGCTATTAAAGTATTTCAGCCCAATTGAGTTTTCAAAATGCATTTACATTCGTCATAATTAAATAGGCGGGTATATTTGTTTCTTTTTATTATTTGATTTTGGTGCTGACATTTTGTCTAATAAGCTATATATCATTGTGCAGCACTCGGCAGTCCTGTGATGCGGCCTGCATGAAGATGTCAGAAGGTAAGTGAGTAGATTATAGGCCACTGAGATATTATGTCAGAGTGAACATCGCGAACAAATTAGTTTTATTTATAAGACACATGTTCCGTTATTTCTGCCTCTGTCACTCTTACGCAGTCCCACTATCTGTTATTTTGCTCAATCAGATTCCCGCGGTCCAGGTTGGTACATGCACAGTACCCTAATCACATAGATATTAGTCGCGATGTTAGCTTCAGTTTAATATCTCAATGATGTGGTTATATTTTGTTCCTAATTCTTTATGAACTTTTTTAGATATTTTGCGCCGATCGTCTTAGAGCTTATTTAGCATCAATCTAATATAGGTACACATTTTGCCACATAAATAAGATTTAAGTCTAAATAAATACTCAGTGCAAATATAAGACTGTAGAGTGATTCCTATTAGCTATTTCTGTTTAAAAAATCATAAGGCAGAAAAGTTTAGCACAGCCCGCGAAAGCTAGTAGTAGGTGCCAAATAAAGCGCTATTTATTTGTGTACTAAATCGTAAAAAGACGTCATTTTGTCGGCGTGATTTTTTGTGTAGTACTAGTGTGTCTTTCCTTAGCGTAGTGTTTATTGACTGCTGTAATTGGCAATCACGCTATGCTGCCGAGAAGAAGACTTTAAAAGGTAAGTGTATAAAGTTAACTATCAATCGCAAATAAATTATTTTGCGCTGGTTTTCCAACGAGCCATTCAGTATCGGTTTCATTCTTTTTTTTCCAAAACTCAGAGTAACTACTCTTTATAATACGCTATACTATGACATTTTACTGGTAATACGCGGCTGTGTAGATTTTTCTATTCGTATTTAACTACTTTAAAACATATATTTGGCGTCCTTTTGTCGCACGGCGCGCGGAATGTCTTTATACCTAAAAAAAACTTCTGGAATTGTCACATGGATTTATTAAATCCCTCGTTATAGTAAAATGATTGAGGTGCGCGATTTTATGCAATATGAAAATGTATCAACAATCAGCGATCGTGTGATACTGCCATTTAGTATAGGTACCCATATTCATCTGTTCTGTGAGTATACCACTAAGGTATTATATTACCATCACTACATGGTATAAAACAAAGTCGCTTTTTCCGTCCCTATTTCCCCTTGTTTGCTTAAATCTTTAAAACTACGCAACGGATTTTGATGCAGTTTTTTTTAATAGATAGAGTGATTCAATAGAAAGGTTTACATGTATAATAACATCCATTAAATAGTGGAGAAATATTGTAATTTTTGAGGTTTCTAATGTGATGTCGTTAATTATCAATATTTTTCCGCTTACATTGCAAACGCAGGCTGAACCCTACGAGATTTATCAAAATAATGTACTACATATTTGTACACATTGAAAAGGTCTACAGAAAACTCCGCGATGGTATATGTCTATCTCTTATGGATATCCCACAATAACATTTTTTTGTCATTTACTTTTTACGACAAATAATGGCTAATTTTCGAAGCGATTTTAACCAATACAGCATTAATCCTTATCCAATTAAATAGCTTAAATACATTGTTGATTTAATATATGTGGTCCTTTACAGCCCAAGATTTAAATGAATATTTTCGAAGATATTACAGATTTAAAATTGCGGGACGTAGCGCTTGCGGTGGTACTGGCCGGCCGGGGCGGCGGCGGCAGCGTGCCTATATAGGAATATTTATATGTATAATAATAATACGTACATATTATTATTGTACAAAAATCTATTTGTACCTGCTCGATGCCTTGGATGGATTGCAGCGGCGGGCCATCCGCATTGTGAATGATGCAGACGTTACGAGCAACTTGGAGTCGCTACAACTCCGGAGAGATGTCGCCTCTCTAAGCGTGCTCTACCGCCTGTATCACGGTGAGTGCTCTGAGGAATTGTTCAACTTGCTCCCCTCCTCTCCATTCCTAACCAGAACCACGCGTGCTGGCTTGCGAAGCCATAGCTTGACGGTCCACACCGCGGCGCGAACCAAACGGTTCTCAAATTCGTTTCTGTGCCGCACCGTCAGGCTGTGGAATTGTTTGCCGGCGCACGTGTTCCCTCCTTCCTACAATCCTGGGTCCTTCCGCCGTGGTGTGAAGAGGCACCTAAGCAGGCCGGCATAATTGTTTCCATTGGCATGGGACTGCCGTCCGATGCCAATGGATACTCCGCCTGGGCGGCATTGGCACTTTCCATCAGGTGCAATGCCGCCACTATGCCAGGCCATTATAAAAAAAAAAAAAAGCTGGGCCGGGCCGCTAGTTACCAATAAAGCAAGTGTCTGCACATTTTAATTGTATTTTTATCGCGGCGGTCGGATGAGTAGGTATTTCTCCCGCCAAACAGCAGTGTAATTGCACTCGTCAGTTCCGGTTTGAAGGACATTGAAGCCGGAGTAATTATAGTACATAATGAATCCTATGTCTCGGGATCCCAACACAGTGGAATGCCGAGCTTCGTTTTGTAATTCATAATGTTGCTTTGTATTATTACTGTCCGTGAGCGGCCGTTTCGTTTACCATGAGGTGTATGGCACGTTCGTGTCGCCATTCATAGCAATAAATAAGTCCTTGCTGGGTTTAGTTTAGAGTCTCGTGTAGGCTTGAGACCGCGTGACGTGTGGGTTCTGGGCTGGGTTATGGCCTGTCATTTGTGTGTGTGTTGTCAATGAATGGCGAGACGCCATGCCATTATCGTGATGGTAAGCGATAGGACCGCTCATAAACATTAGCAAAATTCCAGTGCGCTCGCCATCCTGAGACATAAGATGTTAAGTCTCAATATGTCCAGTAGTTACTCTGGCTAAAATGTCCTTCAATCCAAAACACAATAAGTGCATTTGCACTGCTGTTTCACGGGAGAAATAGGCATTGCGGTGGTACCTACCCAGATGGCTTTTCACATATGAGAGACCTTCCACCAGGATTTGTGTTCGGACAATCTGGCTTATGTCTGTCTGTATCAGCCCATATACGTCCCACTGCAGGGCACGGGCCTACTCTACAATCGTAATCGATTGAGAGTGGTTAGGCCATATAGTCCACCACGCTGGCCTAGTGCGGGTTGGGGCTGGCCTAGTGCGGGTTGGCTTATGTGCTACTAACTAATAGGCCATCACGATCATAGACGCCTCGCATTTCGCTTCTATTATATTGCCATTAGAATATTAATATGTAAAATTACTTACTGATGTCGATGATTTTTCCTTGATATATTTTATTATAAAATGTTAATTTAATATATTTATGGACCCAGTAACACGTGTAGCTGACAGCACAGCACTGATAAAAGTTATGGTTTCGCATACGTAAATAAAATAATATTAAAATAAAACATCGTCATATTTTCGGATAATTTTTCAACTGCTACGGAATAAAGTAAGAAAAATGTTTGATTTCTACTGAAAAGTTGAAATATTCCGTTGTAAATATAGCAAATGCATTTTGTTAATGTTTATACCTTAAAAGCCATTCCATGTATCACATTATTTCTCGTAAACACAACATTATGGTTGTTGATATTTTCCTACATTGATAAAACGCCGGGCAACCTTATTTGTTACAGCAGCGGTAAATATCATGGCCGACATGAAATATGTGCGATTTACTTCGATGGGTTTTCTACTCTAACTATTTGTTTGTAACTTGGTTTTTCTTTCGTTTCGGCTTGGAAGGGGCCTGTCGACCCATTATGGTAGCCCAGTCGGTTTGACGCCGGCTGAGAAATGTGAGTTCGCGGTTTCGAACGCTGAACTGAGACAAAAATGATAAGGTCGACAAAAATTTGATGACATACTATGTCGCGAAAGAAGTTAGACAGTGTTTCAGCACAGTGTTTCGCACAGGGTTGGTTTGGGAAGTCTTTTCTCAAACGGGGAATTAGACATACTATCATGGTTAGATAGGACTCCTTCATGCATTCTCGTCGATTCAGGTTACTTTTGACCTGACCCTTGTTATTCGCTGATAATATCATAAATCTACACTTCCCACCTATCTACAGTCCTTAGTTATTTTAATTATTAAAACTGCATACACAATTGGAGACTCGACACATTATCACGGCGATCTGTGTAATAAAATATGCAGGGGCGTTCCGTGACTGACTGAGTGCTAACTGCTAACTCCGACTATCAGACGAAGTACCCTGAATAATGTATGCACTTCCAGACAAGCCTTGTCTCCATCGTGATTAGAGCTTTGGCCAAAGTGCTTTGATGTGTGGAAATAGTTTAGTATGATTTCAAAGAGTTACTGACATCCAAATATATTGTATGACCACCAAACTTTCCATTTTGACCTCTCAAAAGTAGTCAAACCTCAGAATAATAACATATCTAAAAGCAGTGACTATTCTAAGAGCCAAACAAATGTATCTTTATTTACATACATAAATTTGTCTCGGGCGATGACAGATAAATAAGCAACCGTATGTTTTATACACACACACACTGCAATAATTTATTTAAAAAAATTGAAGTTTTATTTAGATTTTTGGTAGATTTGTAAAACTGCTGAGGATAATCAATCCACATTCTTTCGCCCTTTCTTCTACTCCTACCATTTCAAAGGCAGCAAAAGGCACCCGCTATACATCTGCTATGTAGGAGTTCATGAAAGACATCAATAACGTGGAATAGGAAAATTAAAAGGTCATTGGAAAAGCGACTTGCATTTACTTGTCTGGCACTTTTGTGGTATTCGAAATTTAACGTTTTATGTATTTTAATTTCTTCTTTATCTTATTCTGTACAACCACGATAAGAAACCCCATTTATTTAAATTCAGTGAAATTCCATTTCATGATTAAAGATGGGTACTAAACCTACTGAGTATATAAAATAACGCTTACCCAATGCTCCGCACTGAAATTCATAAAATTTATGACGCTTAAGTAAATAACCACTCAAGTTTAGCAGGGCTTCATAATATATTTATTTTTACGCAGTTTTGTGAACGTAACTTTTAACGTTTTACTGGTGGTAGGTCTCTCATATGTGAGAGGCTGCCTGGGTGGGTACCACCGCAATGTCTATTTCTCCCGTCAAACAGCAGTTTATATGCACTGTTGTGTTTCGGATTGAAGGACATTGTAGCCAGAGTAACTACTGGACATATTGAGACTTAACATCTTATGTCTCAGGATGGCGAGCGCAGTAGAATGCCAAGCATTGCTTTGTTATTCAAGGTGTTGTTTGGTTCTGCTACTGTTCATGGACGGTCGTATCGCTTACCATCAGGCGAACGGCATGCTCGTCTCGCCATTCACAGCAATAAAAAAAAAAAAAAAAAAAGTATCTCAGCTGAATTTTTCCTGTAAATGCAAAAGCTTTTATGAATACCTATAAAATTAAAACAAATGGCCTGTCAAATATCGCCAATCTTCTTACAAACTGGTGAAGGCATGTTTGCGCGTCTTCGAAAAGCTATTAAATATTTTCTACTTCATAAAAGTCTAATAATGTGATGATATGGAATATCCTACATACTGAATTATAATAATTTTGAAAATTTTCATGGCGCAGGTAGTTAAGTGAAAGGCCACGGGTTCAGTCCACATAATGAATTAAAAGATTGTGTGATCCTCAAGTATTTTTTACTGATCCGAGGGCAACGAATTGGAGAAGACACCGTAATATGTCGGTAACTTCACCCGTTTAGTTTTTAGACTGGTCGTAGGTCTCTCTTATATAAGAGGCCGCCTGAATAGGTACCATCGGAATATATATTTCTCTCGCCAAACAGTAGTGTAAATGCAGAGTTGTGTTTTGGTTTCAATGATATTGTAGCCAGAGTAACTACTAGACATATTGAAACTTATGTCTAAGGACGGCGAGCGCAGTAGAATGCTACTGTTTATGAGCAGTCATATCGCTTACCATCAGACGAACGGCATGATCGTCTCGGCATTATATTGCAATAAAAAAAAACACATCTATAAACACGCGAAAAGATTTTATTAAAATCTTATTCTCTTTAACCTGCCTCTCAATTCATTGAAATTAATATAATCAAACAATATTGTGGGAGGTAAATAAAAAGGAAACAGTAAATGAATAAAAAGTAACTAACTTTTCGTTTGAGCATTCTCAAATTTATCATACAAAATGCTCTAGATATATAACCGTAAGGAGAGTAATTTTACGAGCGTACTCTCAGAATTAAAACGCGAAACACTTTTATGGTGTTTTTAGAGTGTTGGAGTTTGCATGTGATAGCGTTTCCCCAAAAGTGGTTTCATATTGCGACATCCTTGATGGTTCTAAGACTTCTAAGTATTATTATCTATGTTTTTTTGCGTGCCTGATCATTCATTTATTTATTTAACCCTTTATTGTAAACTAGATGAATTACATGAAAAAAACTATGCACAAGTGTCTTATTCCTTGAAGCAATTTCTACCAGACAACCATGATACAGGATATTAGTATTTTATTATATAAATGCCACATTTACGTATGGCCATCGCATGAAAACATAATGTATCGTACAATTTATACATAATGCTGCTGGCCAAGTCGATCTAATTTTTTAAAACGTAAAGAATTTTTAATATTGATATGGTAATAACTAACGTAATAACTTTATATAGAAGGTCCCTTAAGGACTAAATAAATTAATCGACTTGGTATTACATGCATCTCACAACTTTTTGCGGTAGAAAACCTGAGCTGCGAGACTTGGAATTTTTTTACAGGATGTTTTTGATGGGATCTCACGTCTTTTTGTAGAGTCCTACTTTTTTCCTTTTCGGTACTTCTTACTCCTAGAATATCACAAACGATTTTTCTTAAAGCCTCTGTCTTATGGATTTTTCTTATTTTTGTAGGTATCAATTTATCACAAATATAGCGGATTTGATTATTAATGTTCTTTCTTTCATGGTAATTGATACTTTCGAGCGATTTAGTCTATTTATTTGCAAGTTTTTTTTCGTCATGTTTTTCTAGAGGAATGTTGTACAGTTTCATGGGCTGAATACACCATTTCCCTCTCTATACCCCCTCCTGTGTTGCCTGATATATATAGATATCTACAACTTTAATTCCATTATATACGGGTACAATGATTCATTAAATATAACTTTGTAATCCTATACATTTATATGAGATTACAAAGTTATTCATGCAGTTGGTGTATCTAGAAAACTAGACAGAAATTATGAAATGTTGAAATTTTATAATTACTTAAGATGCTAAATACTAATTACCGGGTATCTCAAGACTGCTACCGAAAACGAAGCCGTGTGGTAGTTTTAGTGACTACAGACACAATGCAACTAAAAATTTCGCAAAGAAACGCGACTGTTATTTTTTATGATTTTTTAAATATCGTCATTATTGGGTGGTAAATCCATAGTTTTTGCTAAAATAATAATTTGAACTCTTTTATACCTTAGATTATTTATAAATAAAAGGGTATACACTATTATTTTAGTTAAAAAATGCATTTACCACCCAAATATGGTCACAGGAAAAAAATAACAAAAAAAATTGCCGCTTTTTTTTTGCAACTTTTTCTGTTGCATTGTGTCTGAAGTCGCTTAAACTACTACCCGGCTTCGTTTTCGGTAGCAGTCTTGATATACCCTGTATATTCTAAATTTGAAGGTTCTGTGTCTGCTAGAAGTGCCTTAGACTTTTGATGATCGGTCAGTCAGTCAGTGAGTGACAAAATTAAGAAAGTTTGACATGTTACAATTCTTAAACTACTTATTCTAATTGAATGAAATTTTGAATATACCGTGTTTATACAATACATTTTTAGTAACTAAAAATTCAAGCTCCTTGGTTCAACCACAACGAAGTTATATAGTATAAAATGGTCTAAATTGCTTCGAGAAAAGGATGGTACGACAGTGCCGCTTTTTATCTCAATTTGGAGGGGGCACTGCCGTGCCCCCAGATTTAAAGCCTTGTGTACTATAGCGTGTTGAACAACAAAAGGGTGTACACCATTATTTAAGAAAAAACTATGTATTTATCACCCTAATATGACGATAGAAAAATAAATAACAAAAAAAAATCGTCGCAATTTTTTGCACAAAATTTAGTTCCATTGTGTCTGCCTAAAACTTACACCAGCTTCGTTTTCGGTAGCAGTTTTGATATACCCTGTATAATATTCAGTGTAAAAAATGTGTTTACTTCGTAGAATGTAATCTAATTTTTCAAATATGAATAAACGTACATTAATGCAATGATTTCACCTATACTGGGGCCCTAGTACGTAACGCCCTGTCGATATATTGTTCGATTCTTCGAAAGGCTAGCCCCCTGTCGCTTAGTGGGACGGAAAATACAAGGCGAAGCGTGGGTGTCATGGCTGCACCACTGCCTCCTGCTTCTGGGTAAGAGGCGTCAGTTTATTTATGTACGTATGTGCGATTCTTCGTATTGAAATATTAATTGAGACTTCGTTTTGATTATTTTTCATTAATATTTTCTATGTGACATTAACCAAGAACCAAGGCACTAGATGTAGGTTTTTACACATAGAATCGCACGATATATGAATAACGTGTACCGTTGTAGTCATCTGAATTTAGTTGGGATAACACGAGTGATTTCATCAAGATCTAATAAAAAAATATAGATTTGAGCACACCCTCGTTAGTAGGCTATCCAGGGATCAAAGTGATCCTTCAACTATTGATTAATGTGTAGTGTCGTATAGTTCGTAGTCTCGAGTTCCAGAGTGGTCTCATAAAGGACCAAGAAGAATTATTAAAAAGGTGCCAATCATTGACTTATATGTGTAACATTGATATCGATGGTGCCAATAATATATTCTTCTGAAATAATAGCATTTCGATGTCTATAAAAGTATTTATATTTTTGGGGTTTGAAGCCAATAAATAATGCATTATCTAAAACGAAAACGCTACATTTGCACCATTTTTTTTTTTATTTTGGTTTATGAAAATTGAAGCCTTCATGTTTATGCAAATCAATATTTGCTTGAAAACCATTAATAGGTTTATGTTATGCAATGTTTCGCTCAATGATTCATAGCTCCGCAAGAATAATGTAAGTATTAGTAATTTTTAAACTAAAACCAGTTCCACAGTTTCTGTTCATTTAGTTTTACTACTACCTGATAAAACTACCAATCTATAAAAGAACTAACTAAACTAATAGAGGAATGACCTAGATATCCTAAAACAGTCCATGTGCGACCTTCAATAATCATCTAACTGTTTAACATGTACACAGTGTGGCGTGATGAAGAGACATCATGGCGCACGGCCAGATCTCAACTAAACAGTGTCTGCCTAATGGTATCAGAGAATTACTGGTTTTATCACCCACTATTATTGTATAGCTATAGTGTTAATGACATAATGTATTTATATAAAGACATACATAAATTCAGGCCTCTTTCTCAGAAGGTAGAGCTTTTCCTGGTACTAAGGAGAACCCGCCCTGTTTTGCCTTATTCGTTCCGCCCCTCTATGAAATAAGGGCGGATTTATCGCCATATACGGCACAAATTCCTGACTCCAGCCTAATAATGAATAAAATCCAATATCACAGCCTGACCCGGAGTCAAACCCGAGACTTCAGCGTTGTAACCGTACCGTAGTACAATTACACCACGGAGGCAGACACATAAATAACCCAGTACGTTTTATTCATTACAATTTCAAAAGTAATAAATTGTTTTTATATTCCCTAATACCAATAAAATATATTTTCATGCACACTTGGTAAGGGATAATAAATTTTATGCTATCGTCAATTGTTATGATTTGATAAAACAGTAAAGATTAATACCGCGGCCGCGAGTTATGGCTAATATTTTATTATGGTAATTATATTGGTATGGTAATAAGCACTGCGGCCGACATTCGTATGGAAAAGTATTTTATGTGTGCACTTATTTACAGTTGTAAGATATATTGGGACAAGTGAATATGTTGTACTAGAATAGTAATACAATATGGCTTGAATACAAATTACATTTATCATTTATTTAGTATTATATATGTATGCGTTTATGCTATTTATTGTTTCTTGTGTTATTGCATTCTAATGTATAGCTAGTATTATTTAGACAGCCTCCGTGGCGCAGTTGTTTAGACGCCGCCTGTGAAACGAGAGGCCGCGGGTTAGATCCCCGCACCGATAGAAATGTTTGTGCGGCCCACAAATATTTCTTCCGGGTCTGGGTGTTTGTGAGACCGAAAAGTCTCTCGTAGTTCCTGATACCCACGACACAAGACTCGATCTTAGTGTGGGGTCAGGACTATGTATGTGACTGTTGGGTGTTATTATATTATTATTTAGTTTCTTCTCTTTTATTTATTTTACATTGCCCTCTATTTCTCCTTCTTCTAAATACATCCTATGGTTGTCTGTAAGACATTGCTTTAATCGATAAGATCGCCATTTGTACTTTTTTTCTCCATATTGTATTTTTCATAATACGTACAATAAACATTTAAATAAGAAATAGAGTATACATGCATCAACAGTGATTTATAATGACTTTTATGAAAAAATATCATAGGGATAGTTAGCAGAAAGAAAGAATAATAGTAAAATCTTCTCATTGCAGCATGTATTGTCTGCCAAATGTGAGGTCCTAGGTTTAATTTCTGGTTTGGGAATCTGTGAGATACATTGTGCCAGGTTTTCAGTTTGAATAATCTTGGCTGACCTTTTTGAGCCTGTTATCGAAAAAATTAGATTGAAGTCAATCTGGATTGTTTTCTACTTTTCGATTGGTCTCTTGTCATGTTGCCATAATTTTTTCACTACTGAGATTGATTATTGGCAATATAATATCAGAAAAAAGATTGAGCTGTCAATCTTAAACGGCAAATTTTGGATTGGGATTGTTTATTGGCAGCGGCTGTTATAGGAACAGGCTCTCAAATCATAGCATTCCACTGCAATAATTTGGGAGACTTATCAGATGTATTTAGTAAGGTGTCTGCATTGTATAAAATAATAATTTCGAAACGTTATTGGTGCGTCACCTACGCTAAAACTGCGATATTCATAATGAAATTGTAATCAATATCCAAAAATAATTAATAATTGTTATCAATCCCAGCCGTCACGACAGAAATCTATTCCGAGCATAATTCACCTCAAAATTGACAAGTAAGTAGGAATTAATAGCAGTAGGTGGCAATAAATTAGTAAGTTGGGCGCGATGCGGGCCGCCCCGAACTCGGCAAAACTCCCGCCCGGTGAGATAACGAATTAAAGTCACGCGTCTTGTTTGTATATATAATAATAATAATAATAATACACCCAACAGTCACATACATAGTCCTGACCCCACACTAAGATCGAGTCTTGTGTCGATATCAATTTCATTATGAGATGTACTTTATAAGGAAACTAACTGCAATGGAAGTGATGAGTAAATTACCACGGAGAGTGTCACGGGATTACTGATGGTATACAGAGGAAGATATGATTTTGTGATATAGCCGTATTATCTGGTAGTTAAATATACGTACGTGAAGTGGCAGTAGGCTGGTCACATCTGTTGATGAACCGATAATCGTTGGGATAACCGTGCTCTTGATTGGTGACCACGTTTTGGCCAGTGTAGTGTAGGACGCCCTCTATCTAGGTGGTGTGACGATTTTCGAAAGTTGCTGGAAGATGCTGGATGAAATTTGGATTCTGAAATGGAAGCCGAAGACGATGGGACGAAGAAGTTGAGATATACGTAATAAAATAATCAATATATAAAATTTAACTGATAGCTACTGTATACAGATTCATTAAGTCCTTGATCAGATTTAGTTTCGGTGAAGTGTCAGAAAAACGAATCAATAAAAAGTTGCGAGGGTCGGGGTGGCTATAGGGAAGGTTGGAGGCCACGAAACACAGTGAAATGATTACGCGATGAGAAACTCTAAACTTAAAGAGAAAGGCAATGCTCACATGTGCTTCTGCGATACCAAGTAGTACATTACACATGCTGTCCGACCGCTCAATATACTAAAGATCGCAGGGTGCGTAATTCTTGAGACTTCACAATAAGGACATAAATTAATAATAAGTACTTATTAGTACTTACTTATGAGTATTATATTAACTCTTTCGCCCCACCTATATAAAGTTAATAATAGTAAATTTAGGGGGAAGTAGTGATAGTCGTAACACATTGCTACGCGATAGAAGACAAATCTTAGTTTCAAAATATAATGTGAAAGAATATTTTGATAATTCACCATCGCACTCAATGCAATTCCTCTTTGTTATTGTACACGCTGTGAAACATAGGCTCCCATTGATTGTGTTAGTCAGTAGTAAAATTGTAATCAATATGTATTTTTTGTTGAGTCAATGTAAATAAACGGAGCTTTATACAGCCGAATGCTAGCAACCAGTTGCATTTTACGAATCAGTGTTTTATTCACAGTATAAAGGTATAAAAATATAATTTTTAAATACCATAGAAGCACCTTGGTTATTAATGTGCGTTTCAACTTCTGCATTTATGTATTTTATGATTTACATGGTGACAATGCTGCGTACACCACTTTTGCCACCTGCTTACAACGAGTTGATGGCAAGAGGCGGGGCGGAGCGGGTTCGATCCCCACACTGATACAAATTAGTATGAAGCACAGATATTTGTTTCGGGTCTGGGTGTTGGTGAGTGCGAAAAATCTCTCGTAGTTTCTGATAGCCACGACACAAGGTTTGGTCTTATTGGGGTTTGGACTATGTACAGTCAGCAACATAAGTCGCTACACATTCACGAGATTTGGGATTGTCCTATCATCCAAAATAATAATTATTTTCAATATCGTATGGCACGTCTCGGCATAGATGACTTTACTTGGTTATATTTTACGACTACAGAGTAGTACGTACAAATTTTAATTCATAAAATGGTTATAAAAAAATGTAAAGTGTTCAGCAACTTATGTTGCTGACTGTTCATACATATTTGACTGTTGGGTGTATTCATTTATTTAAATTGTTATGGTATGCAAGTTTCCTCATGATGTTACCCTTCACCGTCATAGCACGTGGTGATTTACTGTCAATTAGGATGGAATTAAGAAAATGATATACATACATATTAAGCGTGTGCTTGAGGTAGGTACTATCAAGATATTTGACTCAATAAAGTATATTTTAATATAATTTTCTACTAATGAATGTTAAATCAATTTTGACTTAATTATTGCTACACTTGAATTCAGACACAGAAACTCAAAGAGTAAAAACATATTTACAAAGACAAATTACATAAAATTAATGTATTCAAAACCAGAGCATTACACATAATACGACCTTTGTAAAATAATAAATTAAAACGCACGAACACAGAATTGGCTCGCAATCCCAGCTTATAATTCCATTTAAGTGAATTTTAATAAATATATTCACGGACGATTCAAAATTGCCGTAAAAAATTATATGAACCGTATCGGCTTTCGTGGTCGGACGTGCAAATCCTTTTCACGAGATAAACAAAGGGGGAACTGACAAAAGTACTATTATATGACAGTTTATAAAGAACAAAGACCCGTTTACCCTTTTCAGTATTTATTGTGGACATAAAATACATAGTTTGGGGCCTTGAATATATTTCGTGCGAGACACGGTTTCAGATGAGACTGTGTCGCATTGAAGGTGTCGGGGCAAGGTTGTTTATACAAATCATTCTATAGGGACAATGTATACATAAGGCATTGTTGTAATTTCTTTGGTAAAGGAACTTGGTTTGATGAAATTGCTTCTGAATACTTAGATTCGATTGTTAAATACAGTTTCTATATGAATTTATGAAACAGTTTCAATACAAAAGTCATAGTCTTTTAAGCCTTTTTTTCTCGTCCACATTGTCAAACAGTTATAATATATGGTTATCAATTTATTACAGTTAATCCTATGTTATTATTTGTAATATTACTAATCCAATAGAAAATAGTAGGTCCTGGATGACAACGAAATGAATGTAACCTATGCCAGATACATACCTATTTAAAATTGCTTCGGCATTTAACATCAATTACAACAGCTCGTTTTGAACGGGTAGTAGAAAGTTATAAAAAGCGGCGTGTTTGAGAATACAACACAAGACTACGAAAAAATATGGAGTTCATATAAACTTACTATCCGATTTTGTTTAAAGTCTACACTCTCGCAGACTGAAAATATAGTGTAAATGTACAAGCATCTCCAAAATAAGATTTCACCATTTCATTGAAAAGTGAATTGTAATAATGCACTTGCTGTTGCGTATGGTACAGTGGCTTATTTTTCCAAATATTATTTTTGTAATCCATCCTCCATTGTAGCCAGAGTAACTACTAGACATTTTGACACTTAACATCTCATGTCTCAGAATGGCGAGCGCAGTGGAATACAACAAGTGTTATTTTGTAATTCAAGGTGTCGTTTGGTTTTGCTACTATTCATGAACGGTCGTATCGCTTACCATCAGACGAATGGCATGCTCGAATCGCCATTCATCGCAATAAAACAATATTCAAATTTGGAAATACAGCTAGCAGCACACTAGTGCTTTTAATAAAGATATTAATGTCCACTGACCTAAGAACTGTTTGTGAGTTCTGCTAGCGTGCTCATGTTAATCGATAAAACAAGTTCGATGAAATTCCATAGTGATCATGTAGAGTAGAATAAAATTATCGTGTGCCTTTACAACGTTCTCCCTTTATCTCTCTTACTTCGACCAAAGGAATTAAACTTAAACCGTTGGCCTTAAAGCTTTCCGAGGATAATCATAGATACTGGTGGGTTCGGCCTGCATCCAGTGACTTCATACGATCTAAGATAGGTCATTTATATACATTTAACGTAGACATCCGACGATATAGCGTTCAATGGCACCTAAATGACAAGTTTTCAATACTGGTCCTAAATTACAAATAAAAAAGGTATCAAAGCTACCCGTTGTGTAAAAAATGAACATTAAAACACAACAGTATCCTGCATCTCGCTTACTCCCCTGATGTCTCTGTTTCGAAGTTAAAAAAATCAGTGACAAGGGTAGCTTGGAACGAACCCGTCCGAAACTTTTTTGATTTATGACTCGCAGAGATTTCGCCTCTGAATTTGTTTTATTTCGCAAACGCATGCGGCGTCTCGACTATTAAAATTGGGCCGAACGAGGCAAACCCCCAGAGGAATAAATAGGCCAAGTGTGCTCTGAATCAGTAAGTTCGTCACACTCTCATCTCGCAATGGGTTGTCGAATTGGGGTAATGTAACTTTTGTTTTGGGGCAAATGGTTATAAATAGTGCGTGGGTGCTTAGGTTAATGGAAACTTTGCGTTCGTTTTTTGATCCAGTACGAATTTGTGAAGAAATATTCATGTATGTTGAAGAGGGCGATGGACTGTTCTATGTCGTAAGTAGGTATACGTATATACAGGGTATATCAAGACTGCTACCGAAAACGAAGCCGGGTGGTAGTTAAATCGACTTCAGACACAATGCAACAGAAAAAAATTGCAAAAAACAGCGATAATTTTTTTTTGTTATTTTTTTTTCTATGACCATATTTGGATGGTAAATTAATTTTTTCCTAAAATAATAGTGTATGCCCTTTTATTTATAAATAATCTAAGGTATAAAAGTGTTGAAATTATTATTTTAGCAAAAACTATGGATTTACCACCCAAAAATGACGATATTTAAAAAATCATAAAAAATCATTGTCGCGTTTCTTTGCGAAACTTTTAGTTGCATTGTGTTTGTAGTCACTAAAACTACCACCCGGCTTCGTTTTCGGTAGCAGTCTTGAGATACCCGGTATATATACCATGAAGGATAGAGAAATGTAAAATATTAACTTAAACCTCAACTGTTAGTATTTCTTTACACTATAATTTTTGCACTTAGTATTATTGCGTATTATTCTATGTAGTAACATAGAGACCATTATCTCTCTCTCTCTCTCTATAACCAAAGGAAGTTCACTGCTAAACATAGGGATCCCCAATAGTCCCCAAAACAGTATATTAAATCGATTTAAAAGTAAAATACACAAATATATTAACCAACGTCCTCCAAAGTCTAAACTAGTTAATTAAGGAAAAATGAAAACTTTTTAAACAAAATGTTTC
The DNA here is from genome assembly GCA_009982885.2 of Hyles vespertilio. Taxonomy (NCBI): domain Eukaryota; kingdom Metazoa; phylum Arthropoda; class Insecta; order Lepidoptera; family Sphingidae; genus Hyles; species Hyles vespertilio. Next base: position 1,252,977 of record CM042822.1, on the reverse strand, counting down.
AGTAATTAAAGTGTTATATTTTGTTCAAGAGATCGTGGTCTATTAATTACTTGAAAGTAGTTTGTAAGTTAACGAGGCGCCGCGGTCCCGTTTACTGAACGTGTTGGCCGGGACGGTACGTGGAATGTTTGCTAACTGCAAATAAACTATCCGAACTATGTATTATTACAAATATTTGTTTGTCACTAGTCCACGACTTGACTACTCATGCGTTCGACAACAAAGGAGATCAGTCGATTTGGTCCAACTACGGACAAGAAATTAAGTATGACTAAAAAATCAGGCGTATTTTTTTAGATTCATTTCTCTATTTATTTTTATCCTACACCGTGGGGATCAGATAATGTAAAAAAAAGGATATCATAAAATATTCTACCATTTTTTGCATTGTTTGCAATAATATCAGAATTGACATCTGTTAAATTCATTCAGTGTTTATCAAATTCTATTCTTTGTGCTTGGTCGCGAAAGGAATGTGCTTTTGTGATGTTGGTTATTTTGAGTTTATTATTTACGACAACTCTTGGCTACTCTAAAAAAGATTATAATTATTATATTCCCAAAAATAGCAGAGCTTGCTCAGTGCATCTACGCAATACCTCATTGGATTTTATGACGGAAAGGCTCTATAATATTAATTATATTATTTTAGTTCTAACATGTACAAGACATGTTTACAATTATAAAGAATTCTAAAACATCAATCGATTTTAATGAGATAAATAGTATGCCAGATCACTTAGTGCGTTATTGGTTAGGATAGAACAAAAAAATGTTTTGTTTATATTCAGATCGACAACTCTCAAAATGGCCACAATGCAATAATACAATATTATTGTAATTGCATTGTAATCAAAAGGACAGTGTGATGCTCTGCACATGTAATAACTATTATGTGGTACCTTGGTTGGGCTAGGTACCAAAATGATATCACACCTCCTGCAAAGCACCTCGACAATGTATTGTTACTACCAGGTACATGAGATATTGTTTAGAAACAAGTTCAATCTGGGGGCGCGGCCGAGCCCCCTCCAAGTCGAGCTATAGGCCGTAACATCCTTTTCTCGAAGCATTCAGACCATTTTCAACCCCCTATAACTTCGTTGTGGCTAAAGCATGAAGCCTGAATTTTCAGTTACTAAGCAGGCATTGTGTAAACACGGTATATTTAAAATTTAATTCAATTTGAACCAGTAGTTTAAGAATTGTAACTAGTCAAACTTTCTTAATTTTGTCACTCACTGACTGACTGACCCATCATCAAAAGTCTAAGGCACTTCTAGCAGACATAGAACCTTCAAATTTAGAATATAATTAGTGTTTAGTGTTTAAAGTAAGGGAAAATTCAAATATTTCATAATTTGTGTCTAGTTTTCTAGATAGACCAACTGCGTGAATAACTTTGTAATCCCATATAAATGTATAGGATTACAAAGTTACATTTGCAGTTAATGAATCATTGTACCCGTATATAATGGAATAATATTTGTAGATAGATATCTATATATATGAGGCATAACAGGAGGGGATATAGAGAGGGAAATGGTGTATTCAGCCCATGAAACTGTACAACATTCCTCTAGAAAAACATGACGAAGAAAAACTTGCAAATAAATAGACTAAATAGCTCGAAAATATCAATTACAATGAAAGAAAGAACATTAATAATCAAATCCGCTATATTTGTGATAAATTGATACCTACAAAAATAAGAAAAATCCATAAGACACAGGCTTTAAGAAAAATCGTTAGTGATATTCTAGAAGTAAGAAGTACCGAAAAGGAAAAAAATAGGACTCTACAAAAAGACGTGAGATCCCATCAAAAACATCGTGTAAAAAAATTCCAAGTCTCGCAGCTCAGGTTTTCTACCGCAAAAAGTTGTGAGGTGCATGTAATACCAAGTCGATTAATTTATTTAGTCCTTAAGGGACCTTCTATATAAAGTTATTACGTTAGTTATTACCATATCAATATTAAAAATTCTTTACGTTTTAAATAAATAGATCGACTTGGCCAGCAGCATTATGTACAAATTGTACGATACATTATGTTTTCATGCGATGGCCATATATAGAAGGTCCCTTAAGGACTAAATAAATTAATCGACTTGGTATTACATGCATCTCACAACTTTTTGCGGTAGAAAACCTGAGCTGCGAGACTTGGAATTTTTTTACACGATGTTTTTGATGGGATAGAACTTTTTATTATAAAAATGTGTTTCTTATTATCAATACCAACATTTTTACCGTCATCATTCCCTTTTTAGAATGACCTACCTACTTTTGAAACGGATATTTCTACCCCCAGAAATGCTTTCTTAATCAACTTTATGTCGAAAAGTATTTAACATGTTTATAATAACGTAATACATTTTACAATATTATTAAACGATATTATTTACATAGTTACAGAAAATATAAAATATTGTCCAAATAAGATATATGTGAAGATAGTAGAATATGGTAGTTTTGTAAAACTTTAAGGGGATATATCTTAAATAAACCATATCGTAGCTCAAAAGACGATATTATATTTAAAGGATATTGAATCTTTATTATTTAATTCTAGGTCTCATTTGTGTCCGTCAAGTTTTCACTACTAGGCCCAATTTCCTTAGGAAATCGACCGATCTCCTTTTGTATACACTTTATTTGGGGTACGGAAAATGATATAGGCTACTTTTTGTATTGAAATAAGTGAAAGCCTTGAATAAGATATCAATAAAAGGTGAAACTATTTCTATTACCATCTCTTGATCGATCACTGAACCGTTTGTAAATTGAAATTTGACGCAAACACGGCCTAGAATCTGTAGTTTCATTCAGACTACATTATTATAAACGTAATATGAGAAAGGGGGAATGGAAAGGTTCATAAATAAAATTGGAAATAATTTGAAAATGTCACTGAAAGCTTTGTCTTAATGTTTTTGGAGTGCACCGAAGAAATTGTACGTGAGCGAAGCGTGCTTTTAACGCTAGTAAAACTATAATCTATACTAGATAAATGGTTTCTAATGTTTGTAGTGCGTGGGACCTTTAGTTATAGTGCTCATATGCTAGTGTTCATATAGCTAGGAATATTTTGTATTATTCATTTTGTATTTCAAAGCTAGGCTTTTATTAACATGGGAAGATGCTTCCCATCTGTAGAAATTCTGGATGTCTGAGAAGCCTTTTATCGCAAGTCTCTGTGCACCCTGCTTTTGCTGACCATCCGTATTGCATCGCGAGTCATGGCGTAGCACTTCGGATTCCATATAATTGATAAATTATGTATATGCCCATTTCAATGAAAATAAAATGACACACATGAGTTCATGAGTCTTCTGAGTTTCATTATTAAAATGTATTAAACCGATTTACATTACTTTACGACTCTCCTTTCAAATCCCACATATAGCAGCGGCGTGCACAGGATTATGACACTGGGTATGCAGCGGAGTACTCGGTCACAAAAACTTTTTATTTTATAGTTTAATGGTTTCTTAGATTTACGCGAATGTTACACATTGAAATAAAACTATTGTTTACGGATTTTATCGCGGATTTGGTTTAATTTTTACATGTCCGCCCCGTGACCACGAAAGCTGTAATCGAAACGTCGGGAATTCATAAAATGTAAATAATAGTTTTATTTCAATGTTCTTTTATAGTTTTTAGCATAGCCACAGCCACGCGACGGATCTCTAAGTCGGAAACCATGCCAACATAACAAGTCTTAGATGTACTACTATTCATGTTCATCTTCTACGGCAACGCAGACAAAACAGCGATCGATCGTCGCGACGGAAGAAATTCTAATAAGTTAAATAAAAAAAACTCACCTAGTCAGCTTTCAATTTTCACATATTCAAGGTTCCGGTTAGTTGAGATTACTATACCTATCCCGATGTAAATAAACGCAAGATTTCGGCCATCTCATTCATTCATTTGATAAACATACATTTTTAACACAAACCTCGCAATCAAATAACATTTAAAAAAATAAACAAACACACTAGTAAAAGCAAATGACTACAATTAACATCGAAACTTCGTAATAAACTGTTAAATGTTGTAACACACTTTCAAATGTTAAAATGAAAAATCCGTTAAGAAATCTTTTTTTTTTACAAACATACTAGTATAAAATAGTAAACAATGCAAAAACTCATAAAAAAAGCAAAATGGCCTCCGCGAAACACAAAACATTTCTATTTAAACAAATAAAACCTTACTAACCAAAAATGCATAATGTGCATAGGTGATTTATTAGATTCCAGCCTATTAATTTTACTCGGATTATAGGCAACGAACATTTACGATTACTCCCGACAACTGCCGAACTCCCGAGGCCTGCCGCAGGAGTCGCGGCTTTCAATATTCATGGGTGTGTGCGTTTGCGACTGTGCACGGACACCAAAATTACTACACACATGCAAACAAATGTAATGCGGGACGCGGCGGCATGACTTGGTTGATTAGGTACATTAATTTGCTTTGCAGCGCCTCTTGCTTTTCGCGTGGCAACCATAATGTTTGCGTGATTGCAAATAGGTGCTATTTATAAAATATTAGGCGTTTTTAAGTTATAATATTTTGTTTATTCATTTATTTACTATAAATTAAAGTCATCTAAAACGTACGAACGTTATAATAAAATATCTGTGAATGGCAAGTAAAGCACTGCATTTCTGCCTACAAGGAGTGCACGCCCCTGACATATAGATGTTAAACTTTCATGAAAATCAATTAATATTTTGTTAGATGTGCGTCAACATTTTATAACACAGACAACCTTTAGAAGTTTCTATCCATCCATCCGGCCTGTACCTACAATAGAGGCGGAACTATATCTGTAGTGAGTGTATTATTTATTATTTACCCCAATCAATTTGATCAGTTCACGGCCAGTTCAACACAATGGCTAGTAATGAAATTAAATTTAAGAGCGTATACACCTTGCGCGCAAAGTCAACTATAGGTATTTCTTCGTTAATTTCACGCACACATAAGCGACCAAAGCTGTGTGCGTAGAGCTGCCGCGTCGGCTCGCTATACAATCGGCTCAAACAACTTTAATCCGTGCGCTTCAAATATTCAATGGAAATGTAACTGTAATATATATCATAAAAATATTTTATTTGCATTATAAGTAGACAAATATTACTGTGCAAGAAAAGAATAATACAAATTTTGGATACTAATCATATTTTCGTTATTATTACATTGTTAAGTTGCATTCAAATCAGTGTTCAATCAGTATACACTACGGACGTTTTATTAATCATTTCGTGTTCGAACACATAAATAGTGTTAGGGGCTAGGGGCCTTACAACCCCTTACAATTACGAAATATATTTAATTTTATATTACAATACATAACATAATTTAGCCTCGGAATTACATCCCATTATATTACCTGAAACATAATTTATACTCACTACAAAATCATTGTAGGTAATAAAAATAATTAAATATTTTACTACCAAAGTACTAAGATGTGGTAATCGCATTCCGCGCGTGGCTATTTTTACTACGCGCGGCATAATAGACTGCAGCCAGGCCGGAGCGACGAGCGATACGTCCTCCCTCTAGAAGGCCTTGCGGCGGTCTGATTTGATCCACGTCGGACAGCGTGTTTTATAGTGGTTTTTAAAATATTTGTAGAAAACATGAAAACTAATTTTATTGAAATATAAAAATGGTAATTTATTGATAAGATGTTCTTCTATTGTAATATGCAATTGCTATAAAAAATTATGTACGATAAGTTGGTGAAAAAAAAATATGTTCTTGACGAGAGTTTCTGAATAATTTCGCATTGTTTAAATTTTTATTTTTCAGGAACTAAACACAAAAAGATTATTTTTCTCAGCAAAATCCCTCCATAAGGGTCTTATTAGTCTGATAATATTTTATTTTCATCTTATATTTAGTGGTTTCGGAGATCTTAAGCTTCTAAATTGCCATTTAAAGCCTAAATAACTAAACTTGTGTTCAGTAATCCGTATAGTACTCACATATTATCCATCAATCTATAATGTTTTCCATCAAAATCCCTAGATGATAACCTTTTCTAAAATTAGTAATAATTATTTTTCCTTTAAATTGTTTATTGGTGGCTATTAACTCATTTGAAAAGTCCTGTTTTTAAGCCAAAAAGCGCGTGCAGGGTATAAACGCTCTTAACTATGGCTGGATCATTCGCACGGCATTACGTCATCACGTGGACGTGTAAAATTTCACACACGCATTGGTGATAATAGCGTTGAGGGCGACGCATGTGTACACCATTACAGTTTAGCCTGCGCCATTAGCTTCACATATTTTTGTTTTATTTGCCTAATACATATCTGGCTTATATTGTTATGATGACCAGCTAATGATTTTTGGAAATATGGTTTTAAGAGTGTTTGCGCTACGCTGTTGTCAGTCATGACTCCGCATGAATTGGAAGGCTCGTCTGGGCGGTACCATTATCTCATTGGAAATCAAGGTGAAGCGAGAGGCTAAGGGCAGAGCTAAGGAGAGAATAAGGGCAAAAGCCCTTATTATTTGTTGGGTGAGTGAGAATGCCGGATGCCCAATTCTCTTTCCTCTTCCCATTTTTTTCTTCAAGCTACCGAACCGATTTAATGGTTTGGCAACAAGTCTATGATATAAACGCTATGGAAATTTATGAGCGGCAGTAATTACTTACTGTCAGGTGACCTGTTTGCTCGTTTGACGGTTCATTTATTTATTTACACTTTATTGCACAAAAAGACAACAAATACAGAGAGAAATTACATATATAAAAAGTACAATTGGCGGTCTCATCGCTGAAAGCTAAAGCTTACAGACAACCATGGAATGGATTTGAGAATAGGACAAACAGAGGGCAGTCAAAAGTGTAAAGGATAGAACCTACCTAGAAAGGGAGAAGACGGTTCTATGTAATAAAAAAGTGGTACAAATTTTTTTTTTCATTTATTTGATTTACAAAACTGGATACAATCTTAAACTTATATGTAATATACATGCGATAACAGAATATGTTGTGATAAGATTACATCCTGCTAGATGCAAACACAGCATGCAATGTGGGGCAATGTTAAGGGTACAAAGAATAAATTATAAAATTTTTAAATTATCGTTTTTTTTGTATAACCAAATAAAAAAAAAACGAGAGACTAAAGTTGGTATTGTGTGTTGGTATCGGTTCTTGCTTCTTTTGTTTAAGCAGCTATAACACGCCCCGAAGTGATGGTAAAATCAATTGACGGGTTAAAAGTTCGTACTAAATATTCTATAATTCAACGAATAATTGGAAAATTAAGATTCAAAATTAGTCGTGTTTAAACAGAAGACCAACTTTAATTATTGTACGTAAGTCTTTTATTAACCGACTTCAAAAAAAGGAGGAGGTTCTCAATTCGACTGTTTTTTTTTATGTTTGTTACCTCATTTCTCTGTACTGTGTGAACCAATTTCGACCATTATTTCTTTGATTGAAAGCTGGTGCTTGTCATTTGGTCCCATAAAAATATGGTGAAAATCTGATGAATATCTTCGGACCTGGAGAGGGGGACTCCTTAAAATTAAGTAGGATTCCAATGGTTCTTTTTGCATTATCTTTTAATTTAGAATGTGAACATTTCAGACGATCTTTAGTAAGGGGACCTTTTCAATTAATTCATCTTATAAATCTAGTTTCAACCATAGACAAGTACATTGATTATTTTACATAGTTATCATTGTATTTAGCGAACTCAAAGACATAGTGATCAACTAGTTTTATATTATTACGAAGAGATACATTTTTACCATTATAAAGGTTAAAGGAACCGCAATCCTTAATTTTCGTGTGAATAAAAACCGCGGTTGAATAATTTCGTCGTTCCGTTGAAAAGACCATAGAAATTTCATCATTTCAAGTGTTCCAACAAGTGTTCATTTACAGGAAATGAGTTTCAATTAAATTGGTTTTAATTGCATTTAAGTGAAATTTATCAGTATTGACCACACTTGGTCTTCAATGACAGTCGTATTGTTTCGTACAATATGAGTGTGAAATCAGTCTCAATGTTTGCTGAGAAACCGGGTATAAAATGAAAAGCCACGGATTCGATCTTAACACCGAAATATTTATCTATGTGTCACGAATCCTTGTATTGTGGGTTCAAGAAAACACTCAATCCGTCCAGTGACTGATGATGAATAAAAAATCCAATATCACTTTGCCCAACCCGGGATTCGAACCCGAGACCTCAATTTTTTAACCGCACCTTAATACAATTACGCCACAAAAGCAGAGCAAGTATTAATTAATTGACGTACATAAATCCCTTATATATACGTGTATCCTATATTTTATGTAATTCACCAAGGAAGAATATAATAGAAGCCCTGATTCCCACATTTGATACAAAGTTCAATAGTTCTCTTAAAACTCCAGCCGAATCAAACAGCACCTTTACTGCATATTCCTTTCAAAGCAATAACTCCCATTTAATTGGGTCGATGAGTTTCCACAACATTCCATTTAACGAGAGTAAATAAAAATTCCAATAACATCTCATGCAAATATATTAGCGCAAATAAATATACCATTTCCAAACAAGACATAAATTATGGAACGCTGCCTCGGGACTCGGCGCTGGGGCGCGAGAGCTCAACATTATATAGTTTTTGTAAACGCAAATAAACTATTCAGCGAGTACCTTGGCTATGTTTTTCAGCGGCTATTGGATAAGTATCGACTTTGATTCAAGTTGGGAGATGATTGCTGTATTTTTTTTTTATTGCAATGCATGACGAGACGAGCAAGCCGTTCGCCTGATGGTAAGCGATACGACCGCTCATAAACAGTAGCAACATTCCACTGCGCTCGCCATCCTGAGACATAAGATGTTAAGTCTCAATATGTCCAGTAGTTTCTCTGGCTACAATGTCCTTCAATCCGAAACACAACAGTGCATTTACGCAATGTTGTTTCACGGGAGAAATAGACATTGCGGTGGTACCTACCCAGATGGCCTCTCACATATGAGATCATGGTTCAGATTTATTAGGTGTAGCAGTAGTTTGTGTAACATAAAATATGATAATCTGATCCCAAAAACAGTGACAGTATTGAAGAAACGGAAATGTATGTATTAATCCATAAATACATGGATACTGGTTGTAACTTGTAATACATACAAAAAAAAATGTATCGGCGACCTTTATCTGATAGATTACATTAGAGGTCAGATAATTATCTGAAATATTATTAAGCAAAACCGGGTTTTGGTCGTTAAATAAATTGTCAGATTGAAACTGCGCCATATTTTGGTGTGAAATTTAGATCTATTCAGAACTCAGGTTTTTTCAGCTTTACATAAAATTACAACAATTTTATCTTGACTTAATTGGATGGAGCCTCCCAATATTCAATAATATTATAATGTTTCAAAAGAGGAGTGTTTAAGAGATATAATCTTATCTTAATTTTATAATTTTACATAAATCATAGGTTCATTCATTCAAATTTGTATACATTAATTAATCTTAAGCATTCGAAGGCAATATAACATTCTTATCAACAATATGGCTTGCTTCTTTTTCAATTCTGGATCATGAAGAAGATTCACATAATAATATCTTTTTAAGGTTTCAAGGTTTAATCAAAATTATATTGAGCAATCTTCATCAGCTTGTTCTTTGCACCATTTCCAAGCATCCGAAGTACCCGTCAAGGAAGAAATCAAATGGTATTGTTTCTTTAGATGCTCACGGGAAAGCGATCTTTTGTAACTGTTAATAATGAAACCATTATTGCGTTCCTGCTCTTGTTTCCACGTAAACAATTGACTGGGTCTTTGTATAATTAGCTTTATAAAGAAGTCACAGATTACATACAGATTACAGATACTTGGATAGGAGGCAACAGGAGTTATTTACACTAGGAGTTTGAAATTACCTGAGAATTTATAATTATCGGTCACTTTTAATGTAAACTAAACCGTGAGTTTTTTATGGTCATAAAAATATCATATTATACAGTCATGTAAATTCACGTAAGCGCAGAAAGCCATGTGGTGTATTGAGGTCTAGCATTATTTAAGGAGTAGCCATTGGTCTAGTTCGTTCTTCTGAAATAGAGAAAAATAAGAGCCATGCTCTGCCGTTCAGTACAAGATCGTTCTATTAGAATAAAAAGTCACTATGGTAAAGGCAAATTTGTGGACTCTTGATGGTTTGAAGTCATGGCTAGCACTTACCTCTGATGAATAAAATTGAATTCCCTTTGTGCAGTGAGCACGAGCAGTTATTACCGCTTACCGCAAAATGATTGCGGTCGTTAAGCCGCTTTAAAAAACCTATGAATTAAAATTATAGCGCTAGATTAACTATACCTGGCAATTGTCAGGTGTGGTATTTTATATTAGTTGGTTATTTTTTAAATATGTAAGAGTAATTCGCTTGCATTACCTGCAGTGGACGATATTATATGGGCTTATACAGAATACAGAAACAAGTATTTACTTAACATCGCAATGAGAAATTATATACTATATTACTAGCGGCCCGACCCAGCTTCGCCTGGGTGCATATATTTTTTGATTCCACTCCACACCAAATACATGTTGTTTTTCGTATAAACTCTTGTATGCTTAAACTTGACGTAGCTATCCTACTGTCCGGCTCAATCCCGTCTCATCCGCCTGTTCAGTCTCTTCCCAATCCGTCCCGTCCCTTCTTTTTATTATCCATCCCGTTTTATAACGTGCATTTACAGTTCGTCCTAACAAATCTGTCATCTATCACAGCCCTCTCCCGTACCTTCGATTCTATTTTACTTTATGTCCGTTCTCTCCATAAACATCCATATACATCTTATATATAAAATAGGAATTATTAAAATTTAATATGAGAGTTACACTGAGATAGCAAAATAATAATTGTCAACGTTACTACTACACTTGATGCATAAACAATAATCGTATTGTGTTAGAGAAACAGGAGACCGGCTTCGTTCTCATCCCTACTCCGTGCTGTTTACTGGGTCAGAAGTGACACCTGTAGACATCTGGCGGGGATAACTAATTAAATGACGATTGATCAGTTTTCGACCGGAGAGGAAAAATGATTAAATTACTAAAATGGCTATTAAAAAATAAGGGTTGATCGTAGAAGGGTGAAAATTGAGGATTGTATGTATTTTTATATGTTGTATCATAAAAAAATAGAAAAAAAAAAAGAAAAAACCTATGAATTAAAATTATAGCGCTAGATTAACTATACCTGGCAATTGTCAGGTGTGGTATTTTATATTAGTTGGTTATTTTTTAAATATGTAAGAGTAATTCGCTTGCATTACCTGCAGTGGACGATATTCATGCCATGTTGCAAAATGAAAAACGCTGCATGGTACGTATAATTTCAGTAGTTTGTTTTTTGTCTATTAAAAATTAAAGATATGTTCATTAAACACCGTAATTATAATAATTTTCTTTAGAGTACACGCGGTTCAAGCTGTGTCACGCAATTTGTCAACTGGTTAATGAAATAAATTAAGTATCTATGAATTCATTCGCATGATGCTAGTATATTGCACCAAGACCGAAATCCTCCTCAACCAGCATGAAGTGAAAACTAGCGGCCATTCCTAAGATAAACATACAGCTCTATATTCCTAAATTGAAATGTAAAAGTGATACAAGGTGTTTCCATGTTGTCTCATATAACGTGAACAGAGCCGATAGTAACCACAACAGCATCGATTTGCCAACGAACCTCACTTCAGTATGAGTCCCGCGGGACCAACATTTTGCAATACGTGCGAAATTGTAAGCCTTTACTGTAACTTCTGCCGCTTTCAACAGTACTTTACAAAAGTTATAAAGGGTAAAAATGATCTGTTTTTATCCGAACTCGCAAGTAGGATTTATATTCAATAAGCTTTTTCATTTTATCGGGCAACATACGTTTTGCTAACTCCAAAACAATGTCTACAGTATTAGCTAGTTAGATTTAGTCGATGAAATAGCCTGAAAGTCATGCCTTGCGGGCGGATTCGCTTATAAATAGCGAATATGTCTATTGATATAGATATGCCTTTTGGATGCTTGATGCTTGTCTGCCTTTAGACCTCAAAACCGATGTTACGGGAATAATATGTAACAGTATTCTGTCTTCATACAAACGTTCGGATCGTGAGTCTGAGTCATACCTACGCTCTCCGATTTCGGTACACACTCGGTACTTTGCTCGGCCTACAACTAGACGCGAATGCGGCGCGTCGTCGCCGCTGCACAGCGTACTGTGTCGAATGGACGGTATGATATTTAATTGACATAAGTACAAGTATTTGTGCGTGGTGGCCTGTTGGTAATCGGACTAGACGCGGCTGCCAACATGTTCACGGTGGTCGCGGGTTCGAATCCCAGGGCAGACCTCTGACTTTTCGGAGTTATGTGTGTATTGAAAGTCAATCACCACGCACTAAAACGGTGAAGGAAAACATCGTGAGGAAACCTGCATACCATAGCGATTTATAAGAATTTCTATGGTATGTAAGTCCGCCAACCCGCACTAAGCCAGCGTGGTGGACTATATGGCCTAACCACTCTCAATCGTTCTCTCGATTGTAGAGTAGGCCCGTGCCCTGCAGTGGGACGTATATGGGCTTATACAGAATACAGAAACAAGTATTTACTTAACATCGCAATGAGAAATTATATACTATATTACTAGCGGCCCGACCCAGCTTCGCCTGGGTGCATATATTTTTTGATTCCACTCCACACCAAATACATGTTGTTTTTCGTATAAACTCTTGTATGCTTAAACTTGACGTAGCTATCCTACTGTCCGGCTCAATCCCGTCTCATCCGCCTGTTCAGTCTCTTCCCAATCCGTCCCGTCCCTTCTTTTTATTATCCATCCCGTTTTATAACGTGCATTTACAGTTCGTCCTAACAAATCTGTCATCTATCACAGCCCTCTCCCGTACCTTCGATTCTATTTTACTTTATGTCCGTTCTCTCCATAAACATCCATATACATCTTATATATAAAATAGGAATTATTAAAATTTAATATGAGAGTTACACTGAGATAGCAAAATAATAATTGTCAACGTTACTACTACACTTGATGCATAAACAATAATCGTATTGTGTTAGAGAAACAGGAGACCGGCTTCGTTCTCATCCCTACTCCGTGCTGTTTACTGGGTCAGAAGTGACACCTGTAGACATCTGGCGGGGATAACTAATTAAATGACGATTGATCAGTTTTCGACCGGAGAGGAAAAATGATTAAATTACTAAAATGGCTATTAAAAAATAAGGGTTGATCGTAGAAGGGTGAAAATTGAGGATTGTATGTATTTTTATATGTTGTATCATAAAAAATAGAAATTAAATATTTTGTCTAAACAATAAAAAAAAATTACGGGTGGACTACCCCTAACATTTAGGGGATGAAAAATAGATGTTAGCCGATTCTCAGACCTACTCAATATGCTCACAAAATTTCATGAGAATCGGTCAAGCCGTTTCGGAGGAGTTCGATTACGCACCCCGTGACAGAAGAATTTTATATATTAGATGTAGGAAAAATGAAGGAAATAATCCAAACATTATTTAAAACAAAACATATCAATAAAGTAGCTGTAGGTATCTACACTACAAGCAAGTCAAAGACATTTTACTCCTTGTTCGTATTTCCCAAAAACATTTTTGATTAACCTTTTCCGAATGCGAATTTTGGAAGCTTTTTGTACATCTCAGTCGAGAAGCAAATGTTTTTCTGTTTTAGATTTATAAAGGTGGTATTTTTATCATCATATTAGCAATAATAAAACAAATCTACTAATAATAAAACACAACATGAAGGTATTAGTAAGTATTGAAAACTTCATATTTCAATCATAACGAATATCATTTTTTGAAATAAAATTTTAAATATTTAATCACAGTACTAGAAATAAAGTCAAGCAAATAAATGCAAATAAGTCTTCGTACCGCGCCGCTGTAGGTAATTATTAGATATCAAGGTCGTGGGTGGTAAAATCCTGGGCTATTAGGCATCTTGCTATCTCTCTTACCATTCGAAACGCGACTGTAAAGATGTGTTTTCACGTCGATCTGCTGTGAGGCAGTGGTACCCTGGACAAGTTTGGTCGTTCGTGCTGAGTTATGACTGATAATAGCGTGGCTAAAAATGTAAAAATTTATAACTTTAATCTAAGAGTAACCATTGTAGAGTTTAAAAGTGTAAACACCATAGAAATGTTAAACTACAGTATCATTAGTATATTTTCAATTTTTGTGACAAAATTACTGGGGTTTCCAAGTTCTTCTCTGCCTTTAAGAAGCGCAAAATAAATAAGCTATCACTATGCTGCTGCTGTCTATGTTTTGTAACGTATTATTGTATATTATACTCCATTTTATCGGGACTACTTTGGTAGACCTATTCTAAAGCTATGGAACTTTAACTTATAAGTAGACCTAATGAAAGTATCAAATTCTTGTCCACTAATAAAAATAACGTGTTTTAGACAGCAAAAATTACCATTCGTAGAAAACGCTTCACAATTGTATTTAAAAAACATCGCGAAATGTTGAACTCATCACAAGGAAATGTAACCCAAATAAAATACTGTAATCAAAATTGTCAATAGCATGCGCGAGCATGAGTAGCAAAGAGGCGTGCGAGACGAATTTACACGTACAAAGGTCCTCGCACCATCTCGTGCACACGTGAGCAAACAAAATAATTGCCGTCTACTCCTCAGAGATGAATTACCGGGGCAACTTCCCAACACATTTAAATGGAATCGCTCCTGTGAACCTCTGTGCTTTTATATTTTCCACTTGGATTGGATTTTCTGGTTTTTATCGGTCTATATGTTTCCTCTGTTAAGCAGTAGCTACCTAGAAAGATAAGATATTTTAGATAGTTATCCACCAGTATGACCTCTTAAGATTTATTCCCTGTCAAATTGTGATCATCGCGTAGTAATTCATAACTTCGAAACATCAGAAATAATAGTCCTAGGTTCTACCTTCAACTTCCTTCAATACATAACATTTTATCGACGAATTGAATGATGATGAATTTTTATTCTGAAGGTCTGATAAATGAGTGATCAGGTCACCGGATGATAAGTGATGTTGCTCATGAAAATCCATAAAGCTTGAAATATGGCTAAGTTGCCGTCTTATGAAATTGGGCGGGTTGGAACGAAACACGACGTCGATCTCCTGTGAGACAGTGGTACCACTCCGGCCGAACCTGCCCGGTCATACGGAGTCATGATTGACAACAGCGGGACTCGTAACCATTTTTTATATGTTAAAAAGTTCTCAAGTTCATTCTTAATCATTATCGTGGACCAAAAGTACTACATAGAATAAGATACGTATGTTCAAGATTCTATGAGATATCTTTCGTACCGCTTTATTTTCTAATAGGCGGCTTTAATTCCACAAGAATCTTACCTTAAAGCATATCGATTCTTGGATGCTTTTGTTAACTTCCTGGTAATTTTGCTTGCAAATAAGGTGAGATAATGGGACTCTCTTTTCTAGTAATGTGTTTTACAGTGACTGTGATTTTGTCTTACTCCGTTTTATGACCTAGTAGATTATTTGTTGTTATTGAATAATATATTTAATATGCACATTTACAGTCCCTTCGATTGCAATAAAAATATAATTGCTATAAATAAATTCTTGGTTAGTTGACCCTTGAACTTTATATAAAAACCATGAACCAAAATATATTTTTATGTTATTTACAAGATTGCCTCGTCGAATATAATTTGTATTTCCATCGACTTTGCCTCTTTGACACAACGAGCCGACCCGTGTCTCTTTTGCCTTATTTAATTATATTCCAATGCCTTATAGGCTCCTAAAATGATTTATTTTGTTGTCCCTTTGATAGATGTGACGTATCTCTATTTGGGTAACAATTTACATTCAGTTTCCTGGTTTATTTTCGGGGAAATTGTCTGGAGCAACGGCAAATGCGAGAATTATCTTTGTTATTTTATGCAGAGTTCGTGAATGTTTTGAAGAAATAGGATGTCAGCAGTTCCTTGGATTGTAAAACGCTTTATTTTCTTTATGAAATTTTGATCTATATTAAATAAGTTTTTAACTTATGATCCACGAAGAGAGAAGCCAGAAATTATAAGGATTGACAACTTATCGACAATAACAAAATCAAAGAACACTATGACTTACAAAGCATTGCATGACATTATACATTATATTATATTACATCTCAGTAATGTTGTTTCAATATGTCGAGCTCGAACTCTGGCTACCGTGTCCTTCAAACCGGAACACAATATTGCATTTACACTGTTGTTAGGCGGGAGCAATATATTTTCGATGGTCACTATCCAGGCGGCCTCTCACATAGATCTTCCATCAGTAGGACCGGTAGGTATAAGCAACACTTGTAAATACTTGTCATTTATTGGCAGCATGTACTTTCTGCGAACCATGAAGTTCTGGTTTCGATTGCCAAGTTACCAGTCAAGCACTCCAGATAAATAGGGAATAAGATAAATTTGGACACAAGTGGGTCAAAAAGAGTTCGTATCACAGTAGACTACTTCCTAGCAATCAATTCAGCGGTATTTTCTCTGCTCCGTAACGACTTCGATTACGCGGTAGTCTCATTCGGATTTCCCGAGCATCGGTGACAATAGGTGTAATACATTATATTGCACTATTCCCGCGAACATTAAACTCGAGAATTCCATTATATTTTCTAAACGATTGTACTTGTAACTCACTCAGGAAATTTGAATCGAGCTCTTCGCTACAACTTAACCCTGACATAGGCCTGATATTTTAACCCTTCGCAATAATTCTGTATTATCATGAAAAACATCTCTAACCTTCCATGGAATTTTCAACTTCCTTGCAGTGAAATAGAGTTCAATTTGTCAAAATAAAGACTCCTTTGTTGAACGTGTCGTACGATTTGTCGCTAGGACAGAACATAAAATAGCATTAATTAAGCATCAAGTTCTGATGGGTTAATGCTTAATGCTAATTGGTTATTGTCGACGTTGTTTTATGAAATTGTTTTCTGTATTGTTTTAATTAAAGTTCAATTAAAAGGCCCTCGTTTGTGAATTTATTGCGGACGGCTAATGACTGATCACTATCAGGTTGTCACTTCTAATTTATGCTTTCTGTTAATGGAATGGTGATACTCTCATTGTATTACAAAAATGGTAATTTAAATGGCAGATTGTGTAACGATGATGCAGATGTGAGATGTGCATCATTATTTAATTTCCTTTTTCTCCTTCTATAAACTTTACTTGCAAATTAGGATCAGTGATCCTTAAAGAGTACATGAACGTCATCAGCAGTAAACAAAGTTTAGTTGATCATAGCGTTTGGATATCATCGTGATCTTAAAATGTTTGTCTTAATTTATCATTAACTGAATTACTGGCTGAAGATATTAAGAGCTCTCGAAATATTCCAGACCAAAAGCAGTTAATTTAAATTAAAAACATACAATAGCCAATTGTCAAAACCATTCACCACTTTATAATACGAGTACAAACTTCATCAGAAATAGCTTAGAAGTTATGTTCTGCTTTATTAATGGTTTAATGTTGGTACATTACAAATTGTAACACACTGCTACGAGGCTTAAACTTGCGTTTAACTACGATCCTTTTAATCCAACCAACACGGCTTTCGAGGCGCGGGCCCGCCAAACTGACCTTTTATTAAGCAATTATATTTTTTACTTCATAAATAAAATATTTTTGTATTTGTACAAAAGTTTTATTTTATATGGGCTGTAACTCTGAAGAAAAATTTTAAAAGGTTGTTCGAGTCTTTTGTATGTAATATACATATCGAAGACGTATGATCAAAAGATATGTCGATGTATACTATATTTGTTATTTATTACGGCAAGCACTGGTATTATATCGTCCACTGACGTCGACTGGCCCACTGGCATTATCTGATGGTCGACCTTTAGTTAATAGACAGTGGTCTTTGTCTATGCTGAATAGGAAGAATTATTGAACAGATTCTCATCATTAAGTCAATTGGCATGATAATATACATAGGTCGTCAGTCGAAACTAAACCTAGATAACGTTATAATAATCATTGCTGCTATGCCAATAAATTATAAAAGAAAAATTCTGGTGTATTCTGTATCAGCCTATATACGTCCCACTGCAGGGCATGGGCCCTCCTCCAAAATCGACAATACGATTGAGAGTGGTTAGACCATATAGTCCACCACGCTGGCCTAGTGCGGGTTGGCGGACCTACATACCATAGAATTTTTTAATAATATGAAATTGTGAAGAATATATGAAGATTATATGAAGATATGTAAAGATTATTTGAACAAAAATCTCGGTTATCGGGTATTCAAATAGATTCAACTACTCGTTTCCACTAAAATATGTCATTGAATATTTAATTCAGTTTCTTATTCTCTATTTCGATGAGAGACGATGTGGATTTAATATTTCACGTAGGATTCCATGCATTTTGACGTGACAACGTCTTAAATTAGGTTGCGGCTGGGAGTCACTTATGAAAAAGTGTAACGCCCGGTAACGTAACGGTGCGCGCGCAGCACTAGAGAATTATTTTTCAGTTTCACCCACTTTTTCCAAAATTGTCCCATAGCCCCCCCCCTGCCTTCCCCCACGCTTATTCCGAAATAGTGCCTATTAGCCTCCCACGAAACCTACCCCCCCCCCCCCCCCCCCCTCCCCTACCCCCACCCCGAAAATTTACCTCACCCCCCCCCCAATCCTATCTCGGCCAATATAGATCGTAGACCCACCGAGTTTGGTATCTTTGGAACCGGCTCGGTGAGCTCTACAGATTGGCCCCAACCAAATCCCCAAATTCCTCCCTCTCTCCCCTAAAATATTTGTCCAGGCATAACTCCGTCATTTCTTAAAGTAAACCCCCCGTGTTTGGAGTCAGAGGAATCGTCTTGACGAGCTCGACAATCGAGAGCAGGCAAAATACGATTTTTCACGTCTTAAATTAGGTTGCGGCTGGGAGTCACTTATGAAAAAGTGTAACGCCCGGTAACGTAACGGTGCGCGCGCAGCACTAGAGAATTAGGCGCATTGAATCGGCGCATGCTTGTGTCTCTGTCTTTGTCTTTCTCGAACGTTCTTGGCGTTGGAAAAACAAGAAAGCGTCACAATACAAGTTCACACGTGTGGTTAAGGTATCGTCAGCTGTGTCTGTAGTGAAAATATGGAGTGCTTAGATTCGTCATTACATGTACAATGTTTTAGTAAACAAAATATATTTCTATAGTTAAAATTTGTGCAATTCTTATTTTCATTCAATTCCTTGTTCCTATTGTGCAATTTAATTATATTCATATCAATAAATATTCTACCGAGAAAAAGACGTTGTCACGTAAAATCTTCGCCCGTAAAACCGACTTTATAGGCAACCATTTTTTCATATATATTTTCTTATTCGTCCATTAGATTTATTTTGATTATAATTGCACGACAAAGTAGTCTTAATCGACTAGATACTTAATCCAGTACAGTTTACAGGTTGGTTTAGATATACTATTATAACGAACAAACTATGATGTTTAAATTTCTACCCAGCCCAGTCCATTCTTTTACAAAATCTGCATTTAATTAAAGTCGATAAATCGAACAATATTATCCTATATGCTCCAACATCAATCCAAGGCCAAGTGAAGGCAGAAAAGCGTTTATCACTCAATAAATCACCACTACGTGTACATGAAATATTTTCTAAGGCGATGGCTTAGCTAACCGCTATCGTCATAAATAATCTGGGAAGGGTAAACATGGGACATTAAACCACAAAAGGCAGAAATAACATAACACACTCCTACTATTATTCGCTGGATTTTATGTTTCGAGTGCTGGTAGTGGTAACACTATGGTGTAATGTGACTTAACAATGTTATTTTACTTATATTTATCTTATCTCTACGTTCGTAAAGTTCAACGATATATTTACCGTCATATTACGTCATGCCTAGTGCCTGCAAGGGCTGGGGCAGACTGGGATGGCATGGCAATGGATTAAATTGTTTACCCAAGAATCTTCATACTTATTTGATGACCACGACATAAATTCCAATGTTTTAAATTTATGCCGTGCCATCAAAAGGCATTTCTCGATGCAGCGATATCAATTTAAAACAATTGAATTTACGAAGTATTAAGTTTGAACAAGTACCACCAAATAAGTTTGCATATCCCTTGGCAAGAAATCAAATACCGTGCGATTCCGTACGGGTATTCCTTAATAAGCCAAACTTACTATATTGAAATAGCTTATTGTAATGCGAGCTACGACCTGTTGGTAAACGGACTAGACGCGGCTGCCAACATGTTCACGGTGGTCGCGGGTTCGAATCCCAGGGCACACCTCTGACTTTTCGGAGTCATGTGTGTATTGATAGTCAATCACCACGCACTAAAACGGTGAAGGAAAACATCGTGAGGAAACCTGCATACCATAGCGATTCATAAGAATTTCTATGGTATGTAAGTCCGCCAACCCGCACTACGCCAGCGTGGTGGACTATATGGCCTAACCACTCTCAAACGTATTCTCGATTGTAGAGTAGGCCCGTGCCCTGCAGTGGGACGTATATGGGCTGATACAGAATGCGAGCTACAATTTACAGTCCCTGGCCTTTCATCACATTTTCTCAAATGACCAATAAAATATATCTGACAGTAATAGAAAAGTTATAAATCATAAACGAACAAATTATGGAGGGCCAAACTGGTATACAATTCGCAGTCTATATAATATTTTTTACTCACATATGGAACGAAAAATATTTGTTTTACAAGCGCAATATCCTTCCTAATTACACTTTGGTGTAAATGTTCCCGGTCATAATAAAGCGAACCTCTCGACCCGCGGCAGGAAATTACCTCTCGGCCCGTGAAAGCCGGCAAAAATTTAACGATTGCTTTATCCGAACACTTGGCCCTCTTGACATGTTACCGAAACGTGTTTTGGCCACTTATGGACCTGCGATAGCCACGGAATATTGCAATGATGACCTAAAATGAAAGTAAAAAGGGTCTTACTACTTTTAATACATAAACAACTACAAAATAACATCAGTGCAGAATAGGCTGCAATATCAACAATTATGGCAAATTTTTGAAACCGCATTTTCACGAACTGATCCTTGAACGTGACACTCTTGTGAGAGTATTTTTTTTATTGCAATGAATGGGGTGACCAGCATGCCGTTCGCGTGATGGAAGGCGATACGACTGCTTATTATAATTGTAACAAAATCAAACAACTCCTTAAATTACAAAGCATTGCTTTGGATTTCACTGCGCTCGTCATTCTGAGATATAAGATGTTAAGTGTCAATAGTTCTAGTAGTTACTATCATTATCATTTTGAATTTTTTGGCTAAATTCTTGCTTGCGAAAGTGTAGTGCAATGCATTTTATATTCAAAGATAACTTTAAGGATTGACGTGTATAATGCTGACGTAGATAAAAGTATATCTTTCTACCCATTGAACCTCACACTGTCAACCTTGAAAGCTTATCATACAACAGTCTTCAAAATTAACTCTAATATTAGATACATTTTAGGAGTAATTACAAAAGAAAAATAATAATAATTGTTGTGTAAAATAAACGTATTAAGTAGGTAATATTTGTGGGATACATTTACTGGATAATTTATTTGTAGTACTAAAAGGCATTCTTCTAATGAAACGCTTGCACTTTTCGACCTTTTGCAGTAAAATGTAATATATTTATTTCTAAATATTTTACCCAATTTTTAGCATTGTTTAGTCTTCTAGATCGATACACCGTTGTTAATTTTCTTTAACCTGACTATTATGGACATTGGGAAGACCACAGCGGCTGCAATACTTGGATCACGTAAAACCAATAATTTACCATCGCTCGTATCCGGCTCGCTACGGACTATTAACTCAGCATTGTATCGACTGCGGTGTACAGTCTATTAATCGAATGATGAAGAGTCACTGTCTTTTGTTGCTGTGTTTGATAAAACTTGGTTTACCATTTGATTTTAGGTTAAAATTTGAGAAAACAAAATGCCGGTGGCAATATCGGAATCTTACGATGTGACAACACAGTAATTGAATGCGTAATTAGTGTAAAAATTCAGTGTAAAAAGTAACCATTGTTATTTTTTTCATCTGAGTAAGGAGGTGGAGTGATGATATCCGAAAGATGGCTGGTAGCGGTTGGAGATATTCAGCTGAAGATCGAGCCCAGTGGCGTGCCAAAGGAGAGGCCTATGTCCAGCAGTGGACGCGACTGGGCTGATGATGATGATTATGATGATAATGAAGTGGTGGTGGTAAGGAAGTGGTTTTCACTCATGAATCAGCATGAATGGTTAGGCTCGTTTGAGACTGCCTCACTGCTGCCTGCCGGGACTGCCTCACAGGAGATCGACTTGCCACAACTGCTTCGCTAATGCGTTTCGTTCAGTGTGTGAGATATGGAACCTAATACCCCCCTGTATTGGGTATCCGACAATCCCGCTTTTCTCATTATTGTATGGACCAAACGTTATCCAAGCTTTTTGATGATCGTTCCATTAGGTGAATAGTGTTATTAAAAAAAAAACCTTAAGATCTTATAGCACACGTTTAATTTCCTTGGTATTGTAATTTTGTGAATCTTTATTAATATATAGTTAGTTGTGCAGTAACTATTCTATAATATTTATTTTGTGGATCAAAATCAGCACAAAAGAATTCATCAACAACCTTCTTTTTCCAGTTTTTTTTTTATGCATTATGATTGTGTATTGCCTATTTATACAGAGATTTTAATCCAACCGTCTCAACAAATACCACAATGAAATCTTTCTGCAACTCCTGGGGATGGATTTGTAATGAATTACCCCACTTAAAAAGTATCTTGAAAATCTCCGAACATCGAAGTTTCCACACTTTTGTTCTGAACAAAGTTATTACGCTCCGATTTCCAGTTACCACTTTGAGAGAACGATATATTTATATTACTAAACGTGAAACAACTTGGAATTCCAGATTATAGCAATACGGTTGTGATTTTAATTGGGTTCTGAAGCTGTTTGCATTAACGCGGGCTAGATTTGAGTACTTACTGTTCAGGCATTAGCTGTGAATTATATTGTGATAGTTTGCAAGCTTTTTGGGATTTTGCCTGTGCGGTTAATTGAGTTTTGTGTTTGATTTGAATATTGGAGATTTCTGTGTTTCAATTGTCGAGGTTTTCAGATATATCTTATTTTTAGATTGAGCTAGGAATCATTATCACTTTTCTAACGAGACTTTTGTATTTTAATTACAAGATTCTAAGATTAATAAAGCCTTATAAGGGGACTATAACATATTATTATTTTATTATACCTAGTCAGGTCATAAATGTTTAATATAAAATAATTGAAACAAGTTTATTCATTATGTAACCATTTATATACCAAAATGAACTTAACAAAACATAGATTCTTATGAGACACACAAGTATATTCAAAATGATCTCTGTGATTTTGAATACAGGTCTTCAATCTGCGCGGCCAGTTGTCTATCGTAGCACGAACGAGGTCCATGTCAATATCGGCGGCTGCCTTAATCAAGGATGTCTTGAGTGACTCCAAATTGGGATGAGGCTTTGAGAACACCTTTTCCTCCAAGTGTTGCCATATCTTGTAATCTAACGGATTCAAATCTGGACTGGAGGAGGGCCAGTCTTCGTGCCGGATGAAGTCGATTTCACGCGCCGCCAGCCAGTCTTGTGTGCTCTTCGCTCTATGAGCTGGCGCCGAATCTTGTTGGAATACCCAGTGCCTGTTATTAAACATGGTATGAGAAACAGGTTCCACAAGGTTCGTCAGGTCTGTATTTTGATACACAACTGCATTCGTTTTTACACCTTTCTCACAAAAACGTACCTCTGTTAAGCCCCAATAAGTTAACTCCCAACCATACCATGAGCGAGGATGGAGATGACCTCGTTGGACACGCGGAATACGGTGGCTCGCTTCTTCACTTCTGTGTGCGTATACCTTATCATTTTGTTTGTTGTAGCTCTCTTCTACGGTAAAAAAATTATCATCTGAAAAAGAATTTCCCGATATATTTTTTTCGCGTACCGCTTCAACAAAGCGCGGCATCTCTTCAGTCACAGGTCCATTAGACGAGCATTCAAACGATGTCCTGTTTTTCTTCGATATGCCCGAAGCCCTAAGTCTTCATTTAACACCCTTTTCACCGTGGTTCTGCTTAACCCCATCTGAAGGGCCAACAGTTTCTGCTTACGTTTGGGATTTTTTTGAATTCGCGCCTTCACAGCTTTTATCACTGCTGGAGTAACAGACCGAGGGCGACCACTTCTTGACCTGTCATCTACACTAGAGTCTTTATTGTATCGTTTGATGGTACGATAAACGAATCTTTTGGTTATATTCAAATTTTTCAGTATGTCAAAGATTTGAATTGGCGCGTAACCGCAACGATGCAACGCAATAACTTCAACACGGTCTTCTTTAAGCGTCTACTCCATATTTAAAAATGAGTAAAATTCTAAAAAGTATAAATTTTTATTTTCATGAACAATTTGAAATTCGAATTCAATAAACTTTTTTGTGGCCAGCATTCTAAAAGAAAAGTTGATACTGTGTGACTATACTTATGACCTGACTGTGTATAATTCACCTTCTTTTCATGATCTTCCAAATTACATTTCTGATAAATTTCAGTTACAAATAATTTTCTTTCACCTGTATTTTGGCACTTATATCATATCGAGAGGTGTATTTTGGCACTTATATCATATCATAGGATCCTAAGGTTCAAAATCGTAGTTTAAATCTAACGCTACGTTATTATATCAGTTCTTAAATTAAAAGCAATTGTATATAAAAACCAACCAATTTGCATAACACGAATCGAATTCCAAGTAATTATAAGTAACGCAAATACCTATGTATTTGCGTGAAATTTTAATGAAACACTTGATTTAATTCGACTGTCGAAAAAAGGTATAACCGGGGGAGCGGGCCCATAAACAGCGGTCGCTTTGGTGAAGATTGCGTACATTGAGAGGCCGAATGTGTTCAGGTTATAATGACTAAACTTAAATTATTTTTATAACAGTTGCGGTAACCTTTATTTGGTAGGGGTTAAACGGAATTGCTGTATCGAGAGTAAGGAAGTTTGGAATAAGACAAAAAATAAGTTGATTTTTTTAGAGCAAGTTCAGATGTAGTTGTGGTTGATAATGTCTTCGTAAAATCAATGTTGTGGTATGCAGGTATCCTCACGATGTTTTCCTTTACTGTTCTGCGGGGGATATCACTATAAAAAAACGTAGCAAAACACACATGACTCCGAAAGGATTTGAATTCGGGAACATGTAGGTAGCTGCGTCTGGTCCGTTAGTGACAGCCACGCCACACCAGACGCACTTCATAGTTGTCTAGTTTAGCATTGAAATTGCGATATCATCACATCCAACTTCTCTAATATTGTTCTAAACTAAAATGAAGTTTTTTTGTAACTTCAATTTAGCCCCTTTGTATTATCATAATTTGTTTTCCAAAGAAACTTTTATGAAATAAAGTATTATACGCATGTTTTTGTCTATTCCAGCCTCGCAATGGCCCCACAAATAGTAACTCTTAACCACAGATTAGGGTTAATGTGATAATTAAATACAATGACGCTGAAATGTTTTGGAGGGTCATATCAATTAGGAATGTAGTAGAAGAGATGAAATTTGTTGATGAAGAGGTTTAAAATATGAGAGGAAATATAAAACCTGATGGAGGCCAAAAAGTACACAACTATGTAGCTCTATACCAAGCAATTGCACGTCTATTTAGTTACTGCCACTTTCTTTATTTATGTATTCTGCATTACTTTGTTAAGATTAAAGCACATTGCAGTTAATGATTTTACTGGGCATTCACAGACTAAGCACCTAATGTGTCGAGTGACAAGCACTGGGTGCCATGCAGGTCGGACTAGCTTAAGTTAGAGAAGGATACTTCTCTCTCTCTCTCTCTCTCTTCCACCACAGAAAGTCGACATCTGAATAAAGGTCTCCACGCAGGATCTCCACATCGACCTATTGGCCTGCATGCAGCGAATTCCTGCAACCTTCAATAAGGTTGTCCGTCCACCTTGTAGGATGGCGTCCGGCATGTTTGCTGCAAAACCCATGCGTATCAAAATATGAGAGATGCTATAATTCCTTTTTTTCATACCTTCTACTCGATTGTAAACGTCGGCAATGCACATAATTCTTCTGGGTATGAGTATCCGCTTTTTATTAGATTGCTCTCACACTGTGAAAACCTTTTAACAGATTTTAATATTATTTACATTTTACTTTCCTTCCACTGCAATATTTAGTTAGTTTTAGTACTACGTTTTTGCATTAAACATAGCGTCATCAATCTCCTACACTATTAAGTGGCTTGATATGTTAATAAATTATGTTATGTTAAATTAGTTTATTGTCGTTAAACAAAGTAATTTTATTGGATTTCGTACCATTTATTCAATTTTTAGTGGTAGAGAGACGTACAGGTACGAAATAATCTAGTTTAGAAACCCAAGCCAATATTTCAGGTTGTCTGAAGACTGAAATCATAGTAGTAAATAAATAAATAACACCCAACAGTCACATTTATAGTCCTGACCCCACACTAAGATCGAGTCTTGTGTCGTGGGTGTCAGGAACTACGAGAGACTTTTCGGTCTCACAAACATCCAGACCCGAAAGAAATATTTGTGGGCCGCACAAACATTTCTCTCGGTGCGGGGATCGAACCCGCAGCCTCTCGTTTCACTAGCCGACTGCACCACGGAGGCTGTAGTGACTGGCGACATTTTTTTTTACAAGTATATTTAATTTGGTACAGCCCAGATCTACAGTAACAGCTAGTAGCACTTTTACTTAATATAAAGGAAATCCAAGCGAACCTGAAACACAGTGTTGAGATAGCATCACGGCGTCTCATATTAAGTTTCACCAGGATAGATCATGTATCGCACTGCTCCAGCGTAGTGAGATGAATAATGTATATATGAGACAGCCGCTGTGGCGCAGTTGGTTAGACGCCGCCTGTGAAACGAGAGGCCGTGAGTTCGATCCCCGCACCGAGAGAAATGTTTGTGCGGCCCACAAATATTTATTCGGGTTCTGGATGTTTGCGAGATCGAAACGTCTCTCGTAGTTCCTGATGACGACACAAGACTCGATCTTAGTGTGGGGCCAGGACTATGTATTTGAGTGTTGGGTGTTAATATTATTTATGTAAATGCCAGCTTTTGCACCTCAAACGTAAATAAACAAAGTATGAAACCGATATGCAAATCCCAACATTACACTAGAAACCAGTTGACCTTATTATCAACCAAATGTTCAAACTCGGTCAGTTTGGAATGTAATTATTTATTGAACTGGTCGATAACTCATGCCAGCCGTTTGGTGCATTCAGTGCACCGAGCAAGTTCGTATAACATCCGTAAACAGAAAATCCCAGACTGATTGCTGTTGTTGGAATGGTAGAGGGAAGTTGTGATAGTGATATCTAGAATGGTGTATTTGTTAT
Source organism: Hyles vespertilio (assembly GCA_009982885.2). NCBI lineage: Eukaryota > Metazoa > Arthropoda > Insecta > Lepidoptera > Sphingidae > Hyles > Hyles vespertilio. The sequence goes on along the minus strand of CM042822.1, from coordinate 1,225,356 downwards.
ATCAATGTTTTTGAGTTTAGCATAATGTATTGAACACAATAGTAGCTATAGCTAGGCATATTGTTGTGTAGGAATCTATTACTGTAAAGGACCTGTATTAAAATCGGAAACAGGGGCAAAGTTAGTGTAAAGGTAACGTTAAAAAGGTCGGGAATCGAGATTAAATTGATAAAAATAAGACTAAGACTTTAATATTTTCTACATTTGTGTACCATTCATAATATTTTTAAATGTTGTGAACAAGGCAGTTAGAAGCTGAACATAATTATTAATTAGAAATCGGATAAAAACCTAGATTTTATTAAGTTTTTGGAGTTATTCCTGGGCTGTTGATGTTTTTTCTAGCCGATCAGGCCCATGCAATAATGCCAGTCTACATAAAACCTAATGTGTACTGGTTGCTAGTCAAACGCTAAACCTTTACACGAGTCACTATTTAACATCTCATAAACATGATCCAAGCAGATATCAATCATCACACCCGTATTAATAAAATAAAGAATTTAAATAAAATGAGACTAAGAAAATGGTTACACAAAGCCACGAAAAAGTCAATGTAATTGAATTCCAGGCATTATTTACGACTCCAACAGTTTGAGTGGTAATATTCGGTGGAATTACAATCGCAGATGTCGGCAAGTGTTTGGACTTGCCGCTAATTGGACATTAAATGTTTAACTTCTAAATGTTATTCTAGAAAGACACTATTCATGGAACAAAAAGGTTAAATTGTTTTAAGATGTAAATTTATCGCGTGAAAAATGAATTTCATCGCTTCTGGTCTACTAGCATAATTAATGGGCTGTGAACTTTGATGTTTGAAGCTCTATTACGATGTCTAGCAATTTATTTTCTGTGCAGAAAAAATGTAATTTGTCTAGGATGGGATAAAAAACTAAAATTGTAATTCCTTACCATATATTGTTAATTTTATTATAACTTAATCATAATATAATACCAATAGAAACTTTAATAAAACACAGACACACTAACCCCGTAATATTCATTGAATACAACAAAAAGATAATCCAGTAACACACAACAAGACATTATAAGCATTATTCATTCCGTGAAATGTCAGTAAATTGTTCCCAACATATCCCGCCTAGTCCGTAATGAGTCCATTGTAGACGCCGCGTCCCACCTTGGGACTTACCTCTAATACCATCCGATTAGTGGTTCCCAGCTTGGCCCTTGTCACGGGGTCGTTGGGGACGCCCCCGCAACTAATGCTCTGAATCCAGCGTGTAAAGTCATGTTGCATGTGAATAAACATTGTTTATAAGACGTGATAATGGCCGCTCCATTTATGCCTAAAAGGACTGTGTTGCCGAGGGTATGGATTCTGAGCAGAATTTTACTGATTATGCTATGTTTTGATATTAACAACAAAAAAAAACAGCATTTTATTTATAATGCTACATATTATAAAATAAAAGACGAAATTTTATATTGAACCTATTAATCTTATATCTTTAAACGAGAAAGTCTTGTATATATATAAATATATTATCTGAATCTCGGAAACGGCTCCAACGATTTTCATGAAATTTTGTATACAGGAGGTTTCGGGGGCGATAAATCGATCTAGGTAGGATTCATTTCTAGAAAATGTTATTAAAAAATAAAAATAGGAACTGATAAAATGACTCTTCCTGACATCTATTGGTGAATAATAATACTATTTTTTATTGTGTGCAACTAACTGCTTAACGATACAATAACACTAAAGATATTCCAGCAGATGGCGTTGTTAAGCAACACTAAGAAAATCAATTGTTTATAAGCTTTTAGGTTTTATTAGGATATCTGTCGAAACTTTAAAAATAAAAAGTGACAATGGTAATTTGGCGTTTAATATTGGATATGGCTATTTGTTTGGATAATGGATTATTATAGATATACTGTGCGATTGAGCGAGTATTGGATCGAGAGAGAATACATATAAAGTACGGTATGTTCCGCGGAGTGGTACTAGGATTAATTTGTAAAAGAGAATAAGACCATTTTCAACTGTATTGGAATTATAAATAGTGAAAAGTACAAGAAGACTTATAGCTTTTAGTGAAGTAATTCTTTCAAGTGTCTAATTCCTTTAGTCCAAAAAAAACCGAGCAAAGCTCGGTCATAGAGGTACTATATTTTTATTAATGATGCTTTTATTCTTGACAGAAAAGGTACATGAATACAACAACTTTAATTAGTCAACAGTAGTTTAGTTGCATCGCGTAAGGGGAATTTGCACATAAATCAATTAAATGACTTTCGAATCAATTGGTATTTACCAACACAAATTGAATTTCCCTATAAACACTACTGTTGAAGCTGAGGTCAAATATTTAATGGTAATTTTTCTTTACCTCAGTCTTCATAGTAGATAAAAATATTATTTCATAGAAGAACGGTTCGAAGAAACAGTTGACCTACCTAGTAATCAATAAATGTCAAAAAATATTTGCTTATATTGCTTACAAATGAATATTTTAAAATATGTTATGTTTACGATAGCCTATTTGGGCAGTGAAAAATAAAGGAAAAGAAATGAACAGCTGTTTTTTTTTTTTTTTGCAATGAATTACGAGACGAACAAGCCGTTCGCCCGATGGTAAGCGATACGACCGCTCATAAACAGTAGTAACGTTCCACTGCGCTCGTCATCCTGAGACATAAGATGTTAAGTCTCAATATGTCCAGTAGTTACTCTGGCTACAATGTCCTTCAATCCGAAACACAACAGTGCATTTACGCAGTGTTGTTTCACGGGAGAAATAGACATTGCGGTGGTACCTACCCAGATGGCCTCTCACATATGAGAGACCTACCACCAGTAAATAATTAAATAATATTGTCTATTAGTATTTCTAAAACTATTATTAATACCACCTACTATAACCTGGAATCTGCCAGTTCCTGAACTGTACGCTTCCGGCGTTTATTTTACTATGCACGTTTTCCTAGTTCTATGATCTGTCCTTCAAACGAGGCTTGAATATAAATTTCACTACGGGTATATAGCGGTTTCTCTGTACCCCTGTCATTGCAGAGCCCATGAGCAGCGGTAGCCACTTACCATCAGTTGGGCCGTTACCTCGTCTGTCTACGACGACAAAACCAACAGTCTTGAGTCTTCACTAGGCTAGCAGGTGTACCTAAAACCTAACTAATCTTAATCCTAAGCGGCCTAAGACTAACAATGGCACTTACTCTCAATGTATGACAAGATAAATAATTGGTGTATTTTACTGGTTCATTAGTATGACGAGTAGCGTTAATAAATAAATAAAATAAATAAATAACACCCAACAGTCACATACATAGTCCTGACCCCACACTAAGATCGAGTCTTGTGTCGTGGGTATCAGGAACTACGAGAGACTTTCGGTCTCACAAACACCCAGACCCGGAAGAAATATTTGTGGGCCACACAAACATTTCTCTCGGTGCGGGGATCGAACCCGCGGCCTCTCGTTTCACAGGCGGCGTCTAACCAACTGCGCCACGGAGGCTGTCAATAATAATAATATCAATAAAATCCGTGTTATTGCTCCATGTGCATATTATACTTTTACTTGATGTTTTGGATTCTGCTTGATTAAATCCGGGTTCAAATTGTCTATCAGAATTGTACTCACCGTATTAGTATTCGCTGGATAGAGTTGTCCACATCGTGCCAGTTGAAATTCTATTTGGGCCGTATTGCACGGAACAATGAATACATTGTAATTTGTTGTTGTTATCTTCTAAGTTTTGAGCAGTGTAAAAACGGAGAGTTGATGAATATTCTGTCTAAAGAGAATATTCTGTCTTTTACCCTTTGGTCGTATAGACTAACGAAGGTTAAAAGTGTTGTATGTCTTATAATCCTATCGAAATCTAACAAATATAATCTCAATATCACGTGTCACTTATCAATTCAGACTTTATTGATTCTGATACCTATCAAAAAGTGATTAATTGAATTTGTTCTCGTCTGACATTGGGTGCGGTCATACCAAATTGACAATCTTTTCAAATTTGAAATTTCATCTTATTTTTTTGTTCTGGATAATTCTGCAAATTTTATAAGTGGTGTAGTTTGAACGTGGTATTGTAAAATATTATCATAATAAACAATGTTAGAATTCAATTTTTAAGGTGTAGAAATCACAACGAACCTATCACAGTTAAATAAAATTAACAATGATCCACATTTAATTTTACTTAAGTTTACAATTCTTTCCATCCGTCTGTCTTAAAATCCTTAATGTTTACATTATAAGTTTCAATCTTTCAATGCACAAAATTTAATATTTTAACCGTCAAATAAATCGAAACGTTAGAACAATAATTATTTTAAGGCAACCGTCATATTTCAGTTCATGTTTTATTTTATTCGTTGGCGATTGAAAATCGGGTCTTGATCGTCTTAAATCTAAGTGATTTAATAATCAAGCGCTACCTCAAAAGTGATAAAATTTATGGATAAATATATAATATAATGAGTATACATTTATAAGGGTGGAATAATAGCTTATATAATTGCTGTGTGTCCCATCTGCGCGTTAATCTATGTTAACAGATGGCATTGTGCGGATGACGGCGGTCATTCCGCGTGTCTGTGTAAATATATGATTATACAGCGAAAATGCACCGATGGTAAACTCGTGTTGTTATAATTGACCATACATACATTTTTATTTACACACATTCATAAGCTTCTTGTCCTAAGTAAGGTTCACTGAGTATATTTCCCCTTCAAGATGTGATAGGTGGTGAGCAAATGGCCTTGTTAGGCATAAATTCTTGTCCAATGTAAATCGTAAGATATTTTTTAAACTGCTAATCTTATCGGAATAATTACCCAACTGTAATGTTGAAATAAATAGCATTAGCAATCACAAATAGCAGGTGAAGTCGATAATTACATTTCACAAGTTATATAAATAAGCTAAATTTTGCAATCATACATACATATATCAGCCTCTCACGTAGTGGGTAGTTACTACCGCAATGTCTATTTCTCCCGCCAGACAGCTGTGTAAATGCACTATTATATTCCGGTTTGAGGGACGTTGTAGTCAGAGTAACTACTGAACATATTAAACTTATAGCTTAACATCTTATGGCTCAGGATGGCAACCGCAGTGGAATGCCAAGCATTGCTCTGTAATTCATGGTGGTGTTTGATTTTGTAACTGTCTATGGGCAGATGTCTCGCTTGCCATAAGGCGCACGGCACACTGTTGTCGTCATTCATTGCAATCAAAAAACTTCTTTTTCTAAACGACTTTTTCTTTTGTCTTTCCTATAGCATTCTCCTATTATGGGCATTTGCGTACAAACGTGTTGGATTTCGTCTACATTACTCCTGGTTACTCCTGGTCTGTAGCAGATGCATTGTAGCCACTCGTGTAAGCATAAAATAAACGATATTGATAGCCGATTATCAGCGGTTTCACCTCAATTGAACCACTTCATCTGGGAATGGATGCCGCGGCCTTTCGTTCCACAGCTGACATTTTGTGACGCGCTATCATCATATTATCTTCATACGAGTATAAATTCCTCATTAAAGGATTTATCTGTAAGCATTCATTTAAATTCGGCTCAGTTCAAACAAATAACTCGAAAGCGTTTCAAAAATGAACACAATAAGTTTTATTGACATATCGTAATATTATTTCATGCTACAAAATGCCAGTTTATCGAGTATGTTATGTGGGCATTATTATGTAACCGAGTTTAATTAATCACTTTCGTATTGATACATGTGAATTAATAAATGTACTGTGCGCTATCGATATACGAGTATAATTTAGTTCGTAGTTAAGCTAATTATTGTATTTAATAGATCAGCAAAGTACAAACGACTTTTGAATTTTTTGGTGATAGCATTTTGTGAAGTGAGTGAGTGAGCGAGTGAAGAAGATGGACGCAGATCACTTCCAACTTATCCACATTAACCAGTTGGAAGTAGAAGAGACGTTTGGAGGAGGTCTATCTTCAGCAATGAACTTCTTGCGGCTGAAGAGATAGATAGACAAGATTCCTTGTCATGCTATCTGGCGGATACGAATGAAAATCATCATCCATACATATCGGTTGAGAACTTAACAGTGGCCTTAGTAACACACTAAATGTGTTAGGTTTCAGGGTGATACTTTAAATTTCCAAATACAATCTGGCTGGTACGTGGCGACTGGCGACAGATAATCATTTCACCTCGATGGATCATCATGGTTGTTTGGAAGAGATCGCTCTTAGCGATAAGACCGCCAGTTGTTCACTATATTTAAGATTTTTCTATTTTTTTGTTATTTTATGTTATGTGGTGTCAACAAAGTGTAGTGTCTCTGTATCTGTATCTATCAGCACTACGGCGTACTTGCTAAAAGGTAGATTATAGTCACTTGGAAGATAATTTTTGGTATCGGAAGAGCCAAGAGCCAAGTAGTCAGTCATGACTTAGCGTGAATGGGCCGACTCGTCCGGGGCGGTAACTACCGCTATATCATAGGAAATCGCAGTGTCTAATACGCCTTTCGTCTTCCCATCCTTTTTCCTTCACACTGTCCTCCTTATTTGACGCATCCATGATCCAACTGTTGTGGCTGGTCAGGGGCAGCAATTATCACTTACCATCAAGTAAGCTGTTTTCTCTTTTTCTGGACCTACGCAATAAAATAAAATCCTGGTTGTGTCAACATAAAAATATGTTTATCAGCGTACACTAGGCCAACGTGGTGGGTTAAAACGTAACTCTTTATCGCAATAACCCAGCAGTGAAACAGTTAAATTCCAAGCCTGAATTACATAATGGAGGATTAAAACCGTTCTTACCCAATAAATAACTAAAGTAGGAGGCTTGTCGCATCATCCCCGTTGAAATGTGGCCGAGGTAATGCCGCCCGGCCCTTTTAGTTCAAACTAAGGACATTATAAAGGGATATACGTAAATCACACTAGAGAGGCTTCATTACTTATTACTAGTCGAGTGTTGAGTCTCGATTGTTTCAGAAACCTTGGGTTTGTGAGACGATCCTGTAATTGACTATTAATGGTTCGTTTATGTTACTTGATAAAGACCGCATGCATCATGCTTGGGATTTTTATGGTAGGTTGGCAGTGTGCAATATTATTGCGAGTGATACCTCTCGCATGACTATGTATCGTATGGCTATGCTGTTACATTTTGTTCGAGGTTTGAGATTGCCGGATGCTCAATATTGCAACTCCTGCTAGATTTGGGCCCTCATTTCCATTGAAGTAAGTTAGGTTTTCTTCACCATTCTGGCCTACTGAAGATTGTTAGTTTTTACGGTCATAGACAGCCAAGGTAGGGGCCCAGCTGATGGTAAGCGGCTAACGCTGCTCATAGGCTCTACAATGCCCATAATATCACACAAAATAAGGAGATATATAAATAAAATAATATTTACTTTCATTACAGAACACAAGAAGCAATATAACAAAGTTGAAATAAAACTATTATTTACGGATTTTATCGCGAATTTAGTTTAATTTTTACATTTTTAACTTCCCGACGTTTCGATTACTTTACAGCTTTCGTGGTCACGGGGCGGACTGAGGTATAAGACGTCCGCTCTGTGACTGTTACAATTTAACTACCCTTATTTTACAATTATTAATTTAAAAAATTAATTTTAAATATCTAGTCTGTGTTTACGATCCGATCTACGCAGAAGGAGCTCACTGTGTCTTGAGGTCTGGCAGTTGGTCTTTTGGGTTCCGATTTAATTAAATGTAGTATTGGATCCCATGCTTGTGCAAGCTTCAAGCCATCTTCTCTATTGAAATTTGGATGTTTTTTAATTTCAATAGCCTCGCGAAACATCCTGGGCAGGAAACGGTGTTCTTTAGCGAGGACCTGGGGCTGGTCAAAGCGGAGGTAATGCTTGGAGCCTTCTTCTATATGTTCAGCAACTGCAGACTTCGTTGAGCGTCGATGTTTGACGTCAGCTATGTGTTCTTTCACGCGGGTCCCTATGCTTCGTTTTGTTTGACCGATGTAGGAGAGGCCACAGTCGCAATCTATTTTGTAAACGCCTGGTTCTTGCAAGAACTGCGTAGATCTGATCGCAAACACAGACTAGATATTTAAAATTAATTTTTTAAATTAATAATTGTAAATAAGGGTAGTTAAATTGTAACAGTCACAGAGCGGACGTCTAATACCTCAGTCCGCCCCGTGACCACGAAAGCTGTAAAGTAATCGAAACGTCGGGAAGTTAAAAATGTAAAAATTAAACTAAATTCGCGATAAAATCCGTAAATAATAGTTTTATTTCAATGTGTAACATTCGCGTAAATCTAAGAAACCATAATATAACAAAGATTAATACAAAAGTACGTACAGCGTACAAAAAAACATAAAGTCATTATTCCATTACACGTGTACAGTAAAAAATATAGGGAGGAAAAAGCGAGCAGGATTTAATTACAATATATATCCGGGGCGCAATAATTTCTTTCACAAAGACATCCATTGACGTTTGTTGAATCAGAACCTACTGCGATTTGGGACCGATCCTAAAACAAACTAATTACGTGGGTGTTTAAAGTGCCTTCAGGTGTACAATTAAGGACTGGAGGGTCCCGCGATGTGTTCAATAAACTGTTATCAAACGGACCTATTAGGATCGAGGACTTCGGTAAAGTTGTGATAGGAATTGGTTAAGTTGTAGAGGTATTTTATTTTTGGAAGTATGTAACGATTTCATAAATAAATATGTATTGCGATCTACATTTTTTTTCGTTTCAATATATCAATCCGTGGTGAGAAGAGCATGACATTAGCCTGATGGTAAGTGATACGACCGCTCATGGACAGTAGCAAAACTAAACAGTTTGAATTACAAGACTATACTTGGCATTCCACTGCGTTCGCCATCCTGATACATAAGATGTTGAGTGTCAATATGTCAAGTAGTTACTATGTCTACAATGTCCTTCAAGCCGAGATACAACGGTGCATTTATACTGCTGTTTGACGGAAATGGACATTGCGGTGGTACCTACCAAAGCAGCCTCTCACATACAGGGTATATCAAGACTGCTACTGAAAACGGAGCTGGGTGGTAGTTTTAGTGATTTCAGACACAATGCAACTAAATTTTGTGCAAAAATTTGAGACAAATTTTAAAAAAAATATTTTCTATCGTCGATTTAGGATGGTAAATACATAGTTTTTTCTTAAATAATAGTGTACACCCTTTTATTTTAAAGAAGCTATGGTATGCAAGGCTTTAAATCATTATTTTGGCAAAAACAAAAACCACCCAAAATCGTCGATATTCGAAAATTAATAAAAATAATGTCGCGTTTCTTAGCGAAATTTTTAGTTGCATTGTGTTTGTAATTACTAAAACTACCGGCTTCGTTTTCGGTAGCAGTCTTGATATACCCGGTATATATGAGATACCTACTTTGTTGTTAGTCGACTCATAATATCTTGTAAAATACCACTTTATATCAAGTTTATTCTATGGGAATAGGAGTTGGCAGACACCATGCTATTCCATTTTCTGTGATAAAACTGAGTGAGGTAAAACTTTTTATTTATTCGTTTACTTTCATATACCTTTTCATGTTTATAGGTTTGTAGTACTTAGCAATTGTAAATATCAAACTAAATAATATTCAACTCTGTATTACAATGTACCAGTTCTGTATTTTCATAAGACTTTTATTCCATTGTAATAAAATAAGAATTTTACTTCAGACTTGTCTAATTTATGCTTTTGTTTTATTCCTAGTCTCCCACCATCCCTCCTTTCTTCAGTATAAAATTATCCGTCCTTTACTCTTTTTCACCCTTTTAACCTAATTTGAAGTCGCTCTCAGTCGTCCTCGACTTTTTCATTTTAATCTCGTTTTATGGTCTTTTCATTGTTTCGTGAAATTGTGTCTCTTTATGAGGTGATTTGGCACGGAAATAATTTGGATAAGTCTGATTAATTTAATTGGTCTGTCATCTGTCCTTTTTCCGGGTAATCTTAGCCTTACAAGGTAGGGATTTGGTAATTGAGATCGGATTTATAAATATATTTTTAAATTTATTTCATGTTATTACTCCTATTTTATAATGCGTGTATAAACACCCAAACCAGTATAATATATAAATTAGGTTATATACAAATAAATAAGTAATTAATAAATACACCCAACAGTCACATACATAGTCCTGACCCCGCATTAAGATCAAATGATTGGTGGGTAATTTGTGTCGTGGGTATCAGAAATTACGAGATAAATTTAGGTCTCACAAATACCTGTATATTTTATTTCCAGGTCTGGACCCGAGTCAAATATTTGTGGGTCTCACAAACTGTTGTCGCTTCTCGTTTCACAATCGATGTCTAACCAACTGCGCCGCGTTTCGTGCGGCCAGATTACCGGAGGTGCAATTATTTATTTATTTATAAACTTTATTGTGCACCAGAAAAAAAATACAATAACAGAAATTAAAACAATATTAAAAATAAGTACAATCGGCGGCCTTATTGCACTAGGCAATCTCTTCCAGGCAACCTTTGGATGGAGATTTCTGCAACAATTATTTCTGCTTTTTACCTTCTAAGCCTGGTTTTCTGCTGGTTTTCATTGACAATAAGCAAAATGGCTCATCTTCGGTGGCAGTGTCGCAATCGTTACGATTGCAGTCCATAGGTCTCGGGTACGAGTCCCCGGATCGGCACAAGGTAATATTGGAATTTTCTATTTATTGTTAGCCCGGAGTCAGGAATGGCGATAATATAGATCAATATAGATTGTTTAATGCGAGCTTAAAGTAATATTTCGTATTATATTTTATATCAAATTCGTATTTTTACTCATTTTCAAAAAATTTACTTGTAAAGGCCTTTACTTGTAAAGACGTTAGTATTATAAAATACTAACGTCATGTGTAATGTTCTTCATGGTTTAAAATTGTACGTATATATGGGGGGAAGATGGAAGTGGTAACATTATGTACAAGGAGATTCCCGAGTTTAAAAAAAAAGGGTCTTAATAATCGTATCTATAATATTATTTTTATATTTTAAATGGGGATAAAGGGAGAATTAGTTGTTGTTACATTACCTGATTACTATATAATTTAACTCGCGGGATAATCAAAAATAATGTATAACATAGTTTATGGTTCAATAACCATACGAAAAACCAATGTTTTTCTCATTTTAAAGAGAGAAATTTGGGTGACAAGGTTTATCAATACAGTCCATCATGCACGCGAAGTTGCAGACAATAGCTAGTTTATATAATTAGTATAATTCTGTTTGTTGAACTTGTTGAAGTTTTCATTTGCTTGAAATGGTTCGCTATTATTGAAATTTTTGGTATGCAAAGCAGGCTATTATTGAATTTCGTAATACGGATCTACGAATCCTTGTCAAATCTATAAATTACCATGACAAATTATTTTGAATACCGATTCAACAGTTAGAGTTATTTAAACTGACAACCATTTATTCTCTCCAAAAAAAAAATGAAATAACTGAGAAGGGGAAAAAAGTAAACAAAATTGTGTTTTAGGTTTTAAGTGACAGGATTTTGTTGAACACAGATCTTGTACGACACCTAAATTAAATACGGTTTCTAATAAGAGATCGGTTTGATAGGACCAATTTCAATTTCCAAACTAATCCTAAAGTTACTAACTTAAACGACTATTACCAAATGGCTCGCTGTAATTAAAAATGTAACTTGAAAGATTGAAATCAAATTCAATTTTATTCAACCAAACGTTTGCAATTAAATTAAACAAGCAAAGAACTTTAATTTAATTTATTTCGACGGTCAATAAAGATTCCTTAAATAACACTATTACATTTTTATCTATTTACACAACCGTATCCAATATTAATGTACTAAATTATCTTATTAACAAAAAATACATATATTTTCACATTAACCTACCATCACACCTTATTTTACTGAAAATGACAATCTGTAGTCTCTTTTGTGGGACGCGCTATTTCGCCTATGCCTGTCTACATATCTATACTATAGAGTTTGTGGAGAAATTATGTGATACTGAACCTAAGCGTCCCACAAAGGAAACTTGAACAACGTCAAAATCTGACGAGATGGCGATCAGTTTTAATTTATCTTGTATACTTTTTAAAGTATTAACTTTATTCAATTTTAAACATACGTTACACTATTACATTGTCAGAATTAATGAATTTTTATAAATGCCATATAATTACGAACGTATATTTTCACTAGCTTAATATTTACAGTCGTATAATTATTTTATATCATACTTTCTTTTTCATATCAAAAGCCTTAAACATGAGAACAAAATTCCATTCGTATTTGAAATCGAATTGCTTGGACAATTAATTGCAGACTAGTTTTAGTATCTGTAACTAAGTTTGGTACGATGCGTCAAGCTAAAATTACTAATCTTCATACATTCTAAACTAAATATATTTCATGGTCTGTGGAATAGTGAATAGAGATGACTGCAACTAAAAAGTCTATCACTTCTTTTTCTTCTTTGATATTTATTTTATTAGAAATCAAACAATGGCTCAACCAATTAATTCCAACGTCTTTTTACATCGTATAAAAAATTACGAACATGTTATCTTTAAGATCAAGAAACTTAGGGTAAATTTGTTTTCTATAGTCAAGAAACTTAAAAACGCCAGAACTCAATTCTGTCATCGACATCTGCTCTTTCGCCAAGAAATTATATTTTGGTCAACACCTAACCAAAAACCAAAAAATGGAAACCATTTACACTTAATATTTTTTTCTAATACAATTTCCAAAGTTTCCACCGAACATGCAAACCGCACAAAGAAACAGCAGATTCACGCATCTATGCCTATTTCCCCCAATAACAATATTGACCGAACCTTATCCTCCCGACCCTACGTTTGCACAACGTAAGTTCAACGACTTGCGAAGGGCTTACAAGAGAAAAATTACCTCTCATGTATTATGTACACTTGGAGATTTTCAGATGCAAATTCATTATTTATAAGGGCCGCGTGTTTGCGGTATGCTACGCTCGAAAGCCAAGACTTTATTAAAAACGCTTGTGACGGTTTAGAATTGTGTGAACAATAAATTAAAATTCGCTCTTTTTGTAAGTTGTAAAACTGTACTATTAATAGTTTAAGCATTAAGAAATTACGTTACAACGGTTTCACCATCTTGGATAATTATTTCATTACAATCATAGATACTTAAAAGTCTTTTATTTTTCTGTATTTGTTACTTACAATGGTTTGATAAGATTTGTTTCTAGTAGCATCGCTTCAATTGCTAGCAATTAAAATCTTTGAAACAGAGCCATTAATGTGACTTTTTGGAATACATCCAAGCAAAAAATATATTGTTATCGAGATTTGGGCGAAGGAAGATGTCGAGCAGAGAAAAATGGGGGAAATTGGGCCGGAAAACGATCCTGTCTCACGCCGGGAAAATGTTAATACAACGCTGATAATGCTGGGGAAAATATTGGATAACAATTGCGCAAAAAGGGATGCTTAAACTCATAATGAATTATTGCGGGCGATGTCGTAATGCTGTATACTTTTGACTCGATAAAAAAAATTATGCGAACCTAACATTTGTAGTCGATATTTTAAGCAAGATGTTAGATATTGGGGCAATATTTTGTAAAAAAAAAAACAATTTTATATACACATTTGATGATGATCGAAGGAGAATAAGCGAGGTCAAGATCGACAATAATATTAAAGCAGCGGATGAAATAACGGAAGTAGACATAATAATTGTCAACTATGTGAAATGGGGTCAAGCGTCAGTTGAAAGTATTAAAGTAAAATGGATGCACAATTTAGAGCAGCATATTTTTCTTCCAATTGTGTTCACGTCGTCTTTATTAAAGTTACTAAGATGGGTGGGAGATAATAAATGCACTTACCAGGCTGACAAGCTTCGAGTGCTTTCTCAGAGACGCTGGCTCGAAAATAATCTAGTTTTTATTCAAGACTATCATGGTTGATTGACTGCCATAATTTTGAGCATAAAGGTCCATTAGCAACCATAGCTTCTTGTTGTTTACTATCCAATCCCCAGTATTAGGAGCTGTTGGATATCTTTATTTCTTTGGTTTTTTAACGTGAATGTTCATGTCACGGTAGCTAAGTCTAACGTTCGGACTTATCCACAATCGAAAGAAACAATACATTAATCTTTGAAACAGTATTCCTTAACTAATCTTTGGTTCACTACTTTAATATATCAATTTATTTTAGCTAAATCATTCGATACAAATTAATATCCCCTGCCTTTACCTGTCTTTGTTTTGTCGCCTGAGGAACGTCTGGTGTACGTGGTCTTTAAAACTAAACTACAAACTATGGCCTTTTGAATCTATAGATTCATTGATTTAAGATCACTTTTCAGATTACCTTACTTTAAGGTATCATGGTAAAACTATTTATATGTTTTGGGCATTATTCTATATCTTAGTCTTACATTGTAAAACATTGGTATTTCAGATGGCTTTGAGTGTATAATACTTAATTATTTTTACATTTTTTGATGAGTTTTACAGTATAAGACTAGAGCTTTGGTATTAAGAAGTACTAAAGACATCAGGTCTTTGTGTTCTGGCTGGACTTGTACAATGCTGTATGCAGAGACAAAAGTATTGCTACTTAGGATCGCTAACATAATGAATATTTTTATACTGCCACAACAAAGTATATTGCACTTGATGATAATTACGGCGCTGTCTAGATAAAGTACAGATAGGCGAGATGAAATACTTGACGAAATACAGCACAAGTTTGTATGCTAAGATATTCCTATCAACTGGGAAAGCTAAAACTAAAGATAAAGATGGAAAACAACCTTAGTGATGTAGCTATAAGCATGTGTCTCGCCACTGTACACTGTATCTGCGCTATACTCCACTTACATCAGTTTTATTATAATATATTATTCATGTTCATATATAACACTTCCAAGGACATTCCCTGTCCATGCCAGAAGTCGTTCATAATCTGATTCACCAAAACATAGACTTGCACAATAACTGTTTATTAATGCATAATTAGACTACTAGAATGCTTGTGGCGTGCAAGTTATCCACGTTTAATATTATAAAATGTCGCGTATGTCCTGTTTGTAGTAGCAACCCATGAGGGTGACGATGATGCTGAGCATGGCAGCTGAGATCGGGTACTGGATGCGAAGTTGTCCGCCGTGTTGCATTGCGGCTGGGTGCTCGCCTGTGGACAATAGAATTGAATAAGCATTTAATTAGATTGTAATAATCCTTTAAATACTGCCTTGGTGGCATAGTTTTACTACGGTACGGTTACAAAGCTGAGTTCTCGGGTTCGAATCCCAGATCGCGCAAAGTGGTAATGGATTTTTCTATTCGTTATCAGCCCGGAGTCATGAATTTGTGCCCGACATGGCGATAGACTAGCCTCCAATCACATTGTGAGACGGAACATTCAAGGCAAAATGTGGTTGTCCTGGTTGCACGTCTGCCTAACCCTTCTCGGAAAATGAGTTGGGTTAATTTATATATGTATGTTATACTCTCATTAGGGTTGCCAAGAGGAGGCTGCGAAAATCAGGGAGAGATTGCTGTTAAGCCTATGTTGAACTAAACCCCAATACGTACAATAATATATATCACAGTCCATATAATCTATTTATTATTTAGTTGTAGCGTATAAAATATGTAATTAAATCTTACTCAATGTTGTCTTCAACAAACATTCAAAATAATATTTCAGAATAAAATTACATAATATAAATACACCTAATAGTCCTGACCCCACACTAAGGTCGAGTCTTGTGTCGTGGGTATCAAGAACTACGAAAGACTTTTCCGTTTCACAAACACCCAGGATCCGAAACAAATACCTATGGTTCCCACACATATTTGTCTCGATGATCGAACACCCGGAGGCTGTCATATAATCAGTATTAAAATATTTGTAATGAACACTGATTTACTCACATCAAGTCACAACAAATTAATTTGAGGATAATCAGTGGTCCGTGGGCTTCTATAATAATTAATGTTGATACTAAATTGATAGAAAATTATATGCTACTATATTGAGCTTAAACAAAGTGTGTGCTAATAATTAATTGCATTCCTAGTTGCGTATGAAATTATGTTATAATTAATAGTACCTGATCGTCGGCCGTATGGAAGGTCTCAGTTTAAATAAGCTTGAACTTAACCTTGTTAATGGGTGTTTGATCAAAGGTTAAGGTTGCTTAGTAACTGAGAATTAGCTACATTTTCCATTATCTTATATACTAATAACACATATTCATGATCACATGTCTTGCGTAATTTATCGATACAAGTTATGGATTGCAAATTTGTATTATTTTTCTTTAGCTTATTCATACCCATTGTCGAGTTTTGGCATCTCGTGTGTAGAGTACATTCTTCGCGGTCTGACCTATCTGGTCTACAGCCACAAAAAGATCCTTGCTAGTAATAGGACTTTTCCAAATTCCACAACGATTTGCAACCTTTCTTATTTTGTCTACCTTGTAATTGGCTATTGGAAGTTTGGTATTTTTATGGCTATTTTAAAAAGACCGCAAGAAAGTTGGTGGACTATACGGTCTAACCCCTCTTAATAATATTTTTGATTGTAGATGAAGCCCGTGCTTGGTAGGACTTATTTGAGCTTTACTGGTCGTAAGTTTCTCATTAGTGAGAGACCGCCTGGGTAAGTACCACTGCAATGTCAATTTCTTCCTCCAAACAGCAATGTACATGCACTATTGTGTATCGGTTTTAAGAACATTGAGACTTAACATCATATGTCTCAAGATAGCGAGCGCAGTGGAAATTCAAGCATTGATTTCTAATTCAAGATGTTGTTTCGTTTTGCTACTGTTCATAAGCAGTCAGTTGTATTGCTTACCATCAGGTGAACGAAACGCTCGTCTCTCCATACATTGCAATAAAAAAAAACAGACACAGACAGCCTAGAAACAGCTTCACTCACCGCTAAGTACGTGGACTTGCACAGATATAGGGTTGGCATTAGCAGGTGCGCAGGTGTACCGGCCGGAGTCCGCCACGCGCGCCTTCTGCACCAGCAGGTGAGACGTGGTCGTCTCTCCCTTCTCTGTGATCACTGATACTCCGCCACGCGGCGAGTCGTAGTTTATCTCCTTGACAATACAGAAATTGTTACACAGGGTGATTTTGACATATGGTATTTAATTTAAACCACATATTCTTAACCTCCCAAGGTAACATTGCACCAAGTTTAAACAAAAACTGCCTGATAGTTTTGTCAAAAATCGCCAGTTTAAGTTTCAAGACTTTTGATCAACCCCTACAGATACTAACACCCGTATTCACAAACACTACTATGAGGACGCATAGTGTAGCCAAACGCACAGAATTGTCAATTTTGATTCATAAACAATACTTGAGTGATGAGTGACACTATGCGTTCACTTAAGGAGGCCCTCAGGTAAAGAAACTCAACAGCTATTTTACGCAACGCATAGTGTCGATTGAAAACGTAAAAGTGACAGCTGTGAATGTAAATTGCCATTTCATTTTATGTATTTTGCACTAAGGTTTTGTATTGAGAGTTTTTCCATTTTCAATACAATGGATTACAGCAGCGAGGAGGAGTTCGACAATTATATAGATGATGTCCTTACCGAACGCAGGACGATAAGTGCAAGAAATATTATTCGAGATTTACAAAATCCTTTTGATTTTTACAATGACAAACAATTTAGAAGACGCTATCGATTTACTAGGGATATTTTTCTTCATGCACTTTTACCACTAGTCTGAAAGAGGCCTTTCAATACCGCCTATTCACCAATTACTTGTGGCCTTAAGATTTTATTCATCTGATAGTTTTCTGTTGGTAAACGGACTAGATGCGACTGCCAACATTTTCACGGTGGTCACGGGTTCGAATCCCAGTGCACACCTCTGACTATTTGGAGTCATGTGTGTATTGATTCTTTGATAGTCAATCACGACGCGCTAAAACGGTTAAGGAAAACATAGTTACGAAACCTGCATACCATAGCGATGTACAAAAAATTATATGGTATGTAAGTCCGCCAACCCGCATTAGGCCAGCGTGGAGGACTATACGGCCTAACCACTCTCAATCGATCTCTCGATAGTAGAAGAGGCCGTGCTCTGCAGTGGGACGTATATGGGCTGATACAGATACGGGAGTTTTCAGGTTAGTAATCATATATTTGAAAGCAGGCTGCCTCCAACAGTACACTGTGGAAATCATTGGGGAGGGGGGAGGCCTAAGTTAACACCCACAATTTACCGTTTAAAAATGTGTGAAATAAATTTTATTAAATATTTGGAACGTAAATATTTGAAGTTGTCAAAGGCGTCACTCGCGAGTAATTCGCGGGACATGCGCGGACACCAATTGTCAAACACCAGAGAGAAATTAGCAACAGTAATTGACCAATCACTGATCCGCATTGGACACTGTGCGTTCCCATAGTAAAAGGGTGACTCAAGTATTGTTTATGAATAAAAAGGCTGAGCGGAACGATCACTATGAGAAATGTCTTACTTAGCATAGGGTTACTTCAACACTGAGTAAAGTATTGTTTGTGAATACGGGCCTAAGTTTTTTTATAGCTCTGGTAAGTTCTAAACCCGAACTGAAGTTCAGATAAGCGGTAAAAATACTCGTATCTATATGGGGATGCCCAAAAATCGTAAAAACTAAAAATCACGATTTTTTAAATAAAATCGGCTCATATTTTTTCCAAATTATGTACAATGTCCTCAAGGGTAATGGAAAACATGTGGGTTAAATTAAGTACCATGTGTTTATACAAGTTCATTCCTCCAACAACTCCGGGCCTGTGTCACAATAATGTTTTTTTTTTTTTATAATGTTCCTATTTATTGAAAATCTATCTTTTTTCCTATACAAAAAAGTAGGTTTCATCATGGCACAACAATCTTTGCACCGATACTTAGTTTCATAGTAAACATATTAAATAAGTATTACTATCAAAAAAGTTAGTATTTCAATAACATATACATACATACAACACACACTACAACATAAAATATTTGTACTCCATTATAACAAAAATTCATACATCGCCATGATCTCCTCAAGCCCGCTTACAATAATTCAAAAAGTTTGTTAGTTAAAAGTTGAATATGTTAGTAGCAATCGATACAACTTTGTATATTGTATGCCGGAGGGTAGATTTGATCCTGGGAAACTAGGACCTAGACTTTTTGCATGGCTTTCGGGAAATTGTCGAGCGAATGGTGCAATTCCAATTATACGGACGGCCATCTACTAAAGTTTATGGTTCGTAATCCTAAACAAATATTTGTGGAATAAAATGGAAAAAAAAACTAATTTAATTTTTGTTGTTCTGTTATAACGAGAATGTATATAGGGGAGTTCATATTGTTTGCTAACGCCTGTATCACACAGTGGGTAGGCAGTGATAAAACTAGTGGCACCATGACGGGATTAGGTTTGGATGTACTGTCTAATTAGTGCGTCTTGTAAATATTGAATTCTTAACTTATATTGATATTCTTAGTTGTTAGTGTAATAACAAGGGGAAGATAAAATGTTGATATCGCTATAATTAAACTGGTATCGACTTTCTTAATGCTACAAATACTTTTGTAGCAACATAGCAACAAAACTAATAAGCCCCAATATTTATTTAAAAGACACATCCAACAAGTATTACCTACAGCGAGTATTGTAAACTCGCAAACACTGTTAAATAAACTTAATGACAAATAACATAAATAAAACAAAACAAGCTATTCATTGTTCAATCACAACTGAAGCCATAACGAAAGACATAAACGGAACGCCAGACCGTTGTTACAGCACTTGAAAAGAAGATTGCGACCCCTTCCACCCCTTCCCTACCCTAGAGGGGATGAGCGAGTCCCCATTACATCCCACGGCGACATTTCTCTACTTGTCAATATCATTATTGACAAAACCAATCCCGTCCGCGACTTTTAAAACTGGGACGATTGCCATAACAATGCCTTGGGACGGGCGCTCACTCGGAGAAACATAACTCTGTATTATTTCCATGGAGATGTTTTGTTGGTTATGCCAGTCTTGAATATACTGTTTGTATAATGTTATTTAGATACATATCAGGTTTTCAGGGTTAGGAAAGTCAGGTTTAATTTTAATTCCTATTATATTTCTTCTCCTCATTTGGTGCCAGGGCATCATTTTTATGCATATAAAAATATTTTAATTTCAGGTACTTCATTGCCACATATGACATAGCCCGTTAGCTAATTTTTTTCTTCAAATGTGTTAGTAAGGTATTTAATATGATGACTAATTATACCTATCTCCAAATGGATTAGTTTTGAATTAAGTGCGAATGCTTTATATTTCATAGCATATTTATTGGACGTTCCCATCACCCCTAGCTTGTTACGCTACTGTACATTTATGGCCATGTCAAAGCAATATAAGTGTTCCCGCTCACGTTCCGACTGGCAAGGATTCAAATCCGCCTTGCCCAGTAAATAAAACTGGGCGGCAAAGTTTTCCGCGCCGGGGGACGCCGCGCCAAATTTCCCGCCAGTCTGATTGTTCAATTTGGTGCAAACATTGCGCCATTGCCAATTATTGTGTTCTTGTGTGTTGCCGTCCTATATCGATTATGGCGTATTTTCTTTTTCAATAACGGATATATTCAATATTTTAAAGCTGTTCCACTGATTATAAAATATTTATTTCTTGGGGAATG
Organism: Hyles vespertilio; assembly: GCA_009982885.2. Taxonomy (NCBI): domain Eukaryota; kingdom Metazoa; phylum Arthropoda; class Insecta; order Lepidoptera; family Sphingidae; genus Hyles; species Hyles vespertilio. The sequence goes on along the minus strand of CM042822.1, from coordinate 1,204,605 downwards.
CGATTGGAAATACGGATTTTAATATTTCATGGAACTGTAATGTTTTTCTTTTCATTAAAATACATTAAATTTTTGATCTCGAGCTTTTGTTTGAATTAAATTATATTTTGCAATAAAATGTCGATATTGAATTTTTAACATACCAGCCAAAAAATGTTAAAATAAACGTCACTTGATTTGAGCCTTTTTGACATTTATCTCTTCGTACTATGTAACTTTGCTTTTATGTACTTGATAGAAATATTTTATAATCAACCGCTTCCCTCTTAATAATCTTATATTTTTTTGCCGATGATGAGTCCATTGTATACAATTTTAATGTTAATAATTATGCTTTTAAACTAAACGTAGTATTTTAATGTAAAATGGGTTTGTTTTATATTAATTCTATTTATACCTGCTGTAAAAGTTTAAAACATATCCATTTTAGCATTTAAGTAGTAATCTATGTAAAATATTAATTGATAACGCGTTATTTTTTTTGCTTTGTAATTAAAATGATCGTTTATCGATACTCGATACAGCATCTCTACGTTAAACTCACAAAACTTCAAAATAAGTCCACAAAACACCGATATTCGGATATGCGGCCCTTTTCTTGCGACCCAATAGTTTAATCAAGTTATTTTTGGACATGTAGAAAAGATGAAACCCAGTCTCTGAAAGTTTGACTGATTTTCTACATCATTTAACAAACACTACTCGGTCCTATAAATAATTTTATTTAAACTTTATTGCCTGCATACCATAGCGATTTATAAGAATTTCTATGGTATGTAAGTCCGCCAACCCGCACTAGGTCCGCGTGGTGGACTATATGGCCTAACCACTTTCAATCGTATTCTCGATTGTAGAGTAGGCCTGTGCCCTGCAGTGAGACGTACATGGGCTGATACAGATACAGATAGACACTTTATTGCACAAAAGGAAAACAAACACAAACAGAAATCACATACATAAAAAGTACAATTGGCGGTCTTATCGCCGAAAGGCAATGTCTTACAGACAACCATGGGATGGATTTAATATAATCATGGTAGATTATTCCTGCAGGCCGGTAATGCTTCTCTATACCCTATGGTGTTGCAGATGTCCATTTGCGGCGCTGATCACTTGCCATCAGATGAACCGTATACTTGTTTAACCCCTATTTTATTAACAAAATAATATTTGTTGAACAATTAGTTTCTGAAGAGTACCGTGATGAGCAGTGAGATGGACTTTTATGCAGTACCTAAACACCCTATTTCTGATTCAATTTATCTACTTGAATGCTTACCTACCGACAGGACCAACTGTATTTGTTTATATATGCGCGATTTTTATTAACATAAAGGCTGTCAAACTTAAAATATAGTCCCACAAACTTATCTGACCCGGTGAGGGAGTCGCTGTATTTGGTGTTGCTATTAAAAATAGATTTATTTATTTTATTATTTATTTATATTTATTTACAGAAAATATAACATCTTAACAGCCGAGGCCAACACAACGCTATATTAAATAAAAGAAAATAACTCTTAAACTACAATTAATTTAAAATAAAATAAAACAATAAACATTAAAAATAAAATTAAACAATTCAAACAAAAGTAAAAATTTAAACAACAAAAACATAATTATTATTCTAACATTCGTAACATTTTTCTAAACATTGTTGTGCCACTTCCGTGAATTTGGGCAGACTGCAACAATTGAGATCAATGTCCTCAGCAATGGTGTTGAGAAGTCTTACAGCGCGCGACAGGGGTGATATTGCAACAAAGTGGGCAAAGTAAGATTTTTCAATCCGATTAATAGTGTCGGGAAAATGATCAGTTTCATCTGCATGTTGTTTTTCCTTCACAAGATTTCTAACAAATCGATCCCCAAAACTCTTAAACAAGTGTATCTGTATCCTTCTCTACAATCGAGAGTACGATTGAGGGTGGTCAGGCCTTATAGTCCACCACGCTGGCCTAATGCGGGTTGGTGGACATACCATAGAAATTCTTATAAATCGCTATGGTATGCAGGTTTTCTCACGATTATTCCTCACAGTTTTAGTGCGTATTTATTGACTATCAAAACACGCATGACTCCGAAGAGTCAGAGGTGTGCCCTGAGATTCGAACCCCCGACCACCGTGAACATTTTGGCAGCCGCGCCTGGTCGTTTATCATTAGGCCACCACGCACGTAATGATAAATTTTAGTTTATGATATTATATACTTACATTTATTTTACTAGTACGTACAAAAATGTGTTTTCGTGGAATTTATTTTGACAAGTTGACAACACAAACCTTTGGTGGCAACTATGCGTTGATATAATTTTTCGAAGGGTATTATTGGTGTCTGAAGACGCTTTTCTTCCTTCGTAAAATTTAATACCTGAAGTCTAACGTTCCTAGCGTCACTTTTTAAAGGTTTCGTCATTTTTCACTAGTTTTAAATAATGCAGGAAAAATATATACATTGAATAAACAACCGATGGCGGATGTGTCAGCGACTGGCAGGTAGGTTGACAATTCCAAATGACGTTGTTGTTTCCACTTTTGGCCACCGGGCCAGATAAGTTTGTGGCTCTATAATATACCTTATCAAAGCCTCAGACTAAATACTCTCTAGACGTATACATTACTGGAACGTGTGAAATAAGATTGAGACCGCAAGTTAAAAATTAGTGTGCGTAAAAGAGACAGAGAGTTTTTTTCTTTGTCCTTGTCACCGTGGCCAGTATTTTAATTTGTCAAACTGCGCAGTTTGACAAACAAATTTACGTCAATCAGTTTTTCCGATATTTTCATAGTTTTGTATAGTGTAAAGCAGCAATTTATACAAATATTAGTGACTATAGTGTATGTGCTACTTTTCGGAGTCATGTGTGTATTGATAGTCAATCACCACGCACTAAAACGGTGAAGGAAAACATCGTGAGGAAACCTGCATACCATAGCGATTTATCAAATTTCTATGGTATGTAAGTCCGCCAATCCGCATTAGGCCAGCGTGGTGGACTATATGGCCTAACCACTCTCAATCGTACTTTCGATTGTAGAGGAGGCCCGTGCCCTGCAGTGGGACGTATATGGGCTGATACAGATAGTGTATGTGCAATGGTGGGTTGTAGTATTTTAGGCTGCAAAACCCGCAGTGAACGAAAAATTTGTGGAATAACATTTCACTCGTAAGTTACTCATTTATGTTACATTATAATTATTTTGTCGTTTATTGGTAAATAATGTTGTATTTTAATATCAATTCAAATTGTTTTACTTAGAGAAATATCGATTACATTTAGAATTTCTACAAATAATATTAAATAACATTAATTTCTTAAAAGTTTAGAGTTACCTTGTTATGAAAATTAGTTTACCCTAGATAATACTTGCATATTATAACTGCATATGTAGCGTTATTCATGCGTAAAAAAATAAAATTACTTCTTATTTTAGGTTTCCTGCTAACAGTGAAATTAGAATTAAATGGGTGGAAGCTACTGGATGCCAAAATTGGCACCCAACAAATAATTTTAAAATTTGCTTAATACATTTCGAGATAGATTCCTTTCATTATAAATAGAAGAATGTTATAGTAAAACCAAAAGCAGTCCCAATAAAATTTAATGTAAGTAGTTGATCATTAATTATTTTTAACACGCTTTTATTAACTTCGCCTGTATGTATACATATGTATGTAACAGAATCTGTGTAGTCGATTTTCGAGCACTTCAAAACGTCAGATTGACTTGAAATTTTGCATACTTATCCAGGACCGATGACGACGCAATAATTTAAAAAGTGTATGATATTATTTTATCCAGAATAATAAAAAAATATTATTGTTGAAAAAATATTATAATTGGTAATTTGCGCGCAGTTGTCTTTCTTTGATAAGACAGCCGTAGATAGATTTTTTAGTGCAAGCAATTAAATTATAGTTTAAAAACTAAAAAAACAAGCTTTCATATAAGATCGAACTAAAAAGTAAAAAATAATCATAAACTCATTATCATTTAAAAAATAAATACGATATACGAATAAATACGATTTAAATCGTACGGTTGGCAACGCTTATGTTGGCCTGTGTTAGTACCCACCAAAAGTAGGAATTTTTCCCAACAAAATTATATATCTGTCTCTTCTGCGGCCACGGCATGGCACGTCTAGAGAGTATTTAGTCTGAGATCAAAACTGACATTAAGTTGACATTACATTGACAAGCCTCTAAAGAGGCCGTTACGTTAGAGTACGTATATCAGTGGGCGTAGTGCGAGTTTTTTTACCAACTCGATGGCCGTTTGTCCACCGCCACCGTCACCGGACCGTCACCGAGAACGAGATTATTTCAGGCCGAGTTTAAGATGACGTGATGGCGATCGTGTGTCCACCGCGCCGATATATATACATATCGTTTTATTTATTTGTTATACAAATTTTATGATAGACAAAAAAAATACCGGCCCGTCATTAAATCGTGCCGAATTCTAGCGGTCACGCCGAAGAACTCGAAACATCGGCGGTCGGGTTGACGGTTCTCGGGTGATGGGCGTGCGGTGGACACATGGCCATAGTAAATATATTATGTATCGCTAAATCGGTGCGGTCATCTCGTTCTCGGTGAC